>JANZLQ010000009.1:11403840-11438739 GCA_026212715.1 Elanus axillaris | reverse complement strand
GTGTGGCTGCCTGAATGATGAAGGAGGCAGCAAAGACCACTTGAGATTCCAGTATGAAATGCAGATTCCACCTATGCCAGATGCAGCTCTGAAGTTGCTTTAAAATATTCAGGTGCAATGTAAACACTTCTATGTGGATGGCAAAACCTCTCCCCTTCCCAGCTGCAAATACATCCCAAACCTAATTGCCATGGAGGCCACATGAGTGGAATCAAGGAATAAGTAGCAATAAGGGAAAATGGGCTAGATGCAGTATGTGCCAGTCATCCTCTCTGGTTACATGCTGTCTCTTATCCTTTCCTTCCATCTTCTTGTCTTTCTCTTGTTCTTTGCTTATTTAAAACTTTTCCTGTCAATTTGTGCAATGCTGGACAGTATAAAAACAGGATAAGCAGAACCAGCAGGGAGATGCTTTGATAGCCAGAGTGTATGTACCTTGCAAGACACACACACGTGTGTGTGTATATATATGTGCACCTTCACCTCTGCAAAATTTCCATCCTCTTCGGGCTCCTTCAAGCTGCCATCACCACCGGATCACCCCACAGCCAGGCACTGGCGATTCCCCTGCCCTCCCTGGCAGCAGCAGCAGCCAGCCAGGGACCTCCACATGGGGTTTGCCCCAGGGAAGGTGTTGCAGGGGCCTCCCTATAGCTCTGCAAACCTGCAAGAAGTATTCACTATGTATTTTAACTTATCAAAACCCAGGTCCTCTGCTTTCCTTGGGAGCTTCTTTTATGCTTGTTCCCTCATTAGAGAAATTAGGCACAGGAGCATCTCCTGTCATAACCAGGTCTAAAGGGCCTTTGTCCTTGTCCCTCACATTAGCCTTTCTAAAAGTTGGTTGGCAATTCAAGAAAAGCTTTAAATAACACACTGTAGTCAGAGGAGCCAGAGGGAAACCAGGAGGCTTGCATTTCAGATTTCTTATTATGTAAATGAGAAAGATTCCTCAGTTGATAAACATTTACCTGCTTTGACTCTCCAAGGGGACTGTACATGAATCCAAGACATCTGAAAAGTAGTATTTAGAATAGAGCCAGGCTACCTGTTTACAGTGCCCCAAATGCCACATTGTTAGAAGAACTTCTGCAGAAGATTTGTCCACACAGTCAGTAGTGGGAAAACTAAAGTGGTGGGAAGCAGGTTGTGACCCAGAATCCAGCCTCCGGGATGATTCTTTATCTACAGCAATATCCATGAGTTAAATGCAGAAAATAAAAAACTGAGACAGGTTTAAATAGAGGAGCACTGAACAGCACTTTCAAACTCTCTGTTACAGACCAAATCACCTACATTTTGAAGTGGTACTTGGGGATCTGGCCATATGGTTCCCATATACTTTAATGGGACTCAGACAGCCAAGTCCCTTATGCAGCACTTCAACAATGTTAAAAAGTATGCCAGGCTCTATACTCATCATTGTTATTTGCTGCAGAGCATTAGCAAAAAAAAAAAATCAGCCGGATTTAAAAGGTTCCTATCATAAAAATGTTTCTGTAAACAAAAAAGAAAAGAGGGACAGAGGAAGAAAAGTTATTAGCGGGAGTGACACCCTGATAGACCACGATACTGCTGCACAGCAAGTATTATTATCAGCGTTCCTTCAATAGCAATGTTATTTAAGCATGGGCAGGACTGGAGATAACAAAGTAAAACAAGTTCTTAGCTTTCAGTATAGTATTAAGAAAGAGTAATGAGTTGATTCTTCTGATAGTGGAAGATGTAGCATTATTCCTTCTCTTTTTTAACCAGAAAAAATAAAAAATGTCATATTTGTCATTACATCTTGGATTATTTCAGAGCCTCAAATATAATGATTTTCATATAGGATTTCTCGAGCTGTTTTTTTGTGTCTCAGAACAGGTATGCTTCTAAAATGTCTATGTGGACACTGAATGACAACATGTGTAGAACATCTCCCCAAAAGAGTTTCTTTGGACTGCATTGAGCATCCAGTCCCCAGGAATGCCTCTGGGTTTTGGTGAAGAAAAAAATCCCCCACCATTAGCATAGACTCCCCAATTGTGTGACTAGTTACTTCTCTTGCAGGTACTCAGGTTTGCCCAGAACCAAAAACTCCAGCCTTCCGACTAGGATGTTGACCATGTGGAATCACAATCTCAAACGAGACAAGAGCAAACTCTTCTACTAAGGCAAATCTGCTCCCATGAGCTTTAATAAAGCAATGCCAGTTTACGCTGATTTTATTTGTGGGCTCAAGACTCTTATTGCATTCATATTTGTATTTGTAGAACATCTGTCTAAATAGCAATACAATAAAATCCTCATAGCAAACTTAGCCCAAGACAAAGAAACTGAATTTTCTTTGAAGTTTAAACATTTACTGCATTTAACATGTTTTTAAAATAAATGATAGATACAAAATGTTTCAAGAGTCACCCTAGTTTCTGGGAAGAGCAGTTAAACAATGACTCTGATGTGAATTGAAGCCTATGTAATTAAGTTTTGCATACATGAGCCTGGAGTTAATTTTTTATGCATCATAATGTTTCTGTAGAGTGCTTCATTTTTTATTGGTTAGCTGTGATGTTTTAGCTGCACTCTTTTCTTGTTCACACAATTATAAAATATACTGTATCTATGAAAATCAATTGCCATAATGCCCTATCATGGCATTGGTTCTGAAGCAGTTTTGCTTTCGCAGTTGTATTGCTCCCCAGACCCACTCCATTGACACCGCATGACTTGCTAGCAGTTATGACCATAGTCAAAGAGGATCTTGACTCAAGAAACCAAAATCTTTCCTCGGTCTCTCAAATTAGATGTAGCTCATGTTTCTCTGTATGCACTTGCCAAATCACCCTCTTCCTAGGTTTCTACTGTGGATTCAAAGAACCAGTTTGGGTATTCGCACGTGGTTTATCCCAGGGCAAAAAAATCCAGTATAGGGAACAATAATAAAATTAGAGACAAAAACTGCACTGATATTGGTCTGTGCTTGCAGCTTCCTCTTTGGCAGTCTCAAGGTTTGCTATTCTGCGTGTTGTTATGTAGAAACACAGAAAAACCCATGATGTGTATTTGAAGCCAAGATGGTAAACATAAGTCAATTTTCCTAATGATAAAAGCACATTCTAGAGGCTGTTACAACCCAGGAAAACCAACCAATAACAACTGCAAAATGCCACGCAGCCTGGGCTAAAAGTGTACCAATTTAAGAATTTAATGTAAGTAGGTTTGTATTGCATATACTGTTACGAAAGCAAACATGGGCTGAGAGAAGCCATGATGATAATTCTGGGATGTAATTACAGGTGTAGTATTTCTTAAACTAAAATAGCATGTTTTCAAAAGGAACAACTCAGGATAAAAATACTGATCTTTACCTAAATAATACTGCCAATATATTTCCACGTGAGGTCTTGGAGCCCACAGAGTATTTTTTATATCTCAAAGATAATCCACACAGGACAGAGGAAGGCATTTGTGCTCCCTCTAATTTTATAAAGACACCTTGAAAAGTTTTACATTTACTGTTAACAACTATTTCCCTCCATTAGTGGTTTTAATATTCAGATGAAAGTCTTGGGTACACGCCAAACCATCCACTGTATAAATCCTCAAAGGGTATGTGGGTACTCATATTGGGGTTTGGATTAGATAATCAAAATACACAAGAACTCAAATGCCTTAAGAGTCTCAGAGAGGTATTTGCAAGATCAGCTTCAGCCTGAGGAAGTGAGTCTTCCTCGGTTCCCTCTGGAGAACAGAGGCAGGTTTCTGCGGGAGCAGCTCAGATCAGCTAAATCTCAGTCTCTCCCTCAGTCGCCCTAAGTCTTTTAGAGGTTTCAGCATCTTCAGTGCTGTCAAGTCTAAGCAGCTTAGGGACAGACAATTTTAGATGCTTGTATCCTCCAAAAAATACAGGTAACTGCCTTAGAAGACTGTTAAATGTCTCTGATCAGGTTAGTGTCTCCCTGCCATTGATCCCAATGGTTTCAGTCCTCACTTAGCCTGTACACACACCAGACTTACTTTTCAGTCTTTTTCAGAGCAGAATCTTTATAGTGTGACCTGGAAAGATAAATAACTTGGACTGCAAGTCAGATACCAGGTTTCTTACACTTGAAACAATTTAAAGTGAAGAGCTTAATTAAGTTATGAATTAGAGGTTTAGGTAACTAGCTTTGCACTTCTAGAACAAATCTCACTAATGACAAATCTCTGTCTTTACTTACATAATAACTTTTAAATACTGGTCCTCATCCAAAAAAAGGAGCCTACAGCAAAAAGACAGTGTGTGATACTTTGACTGCAGTATGTACAGAGTATTATCCAAAGAGGGAATCCAGGCAGAGGGGAAATACTTTTTAACCTGCCTGTTTTAAATACAGTTGTTTGCTGAATTGCTTGGGTTTTGGCATTAAAGCCTGGTGTACACCCAAGCTGCTCAGCAGTGAAGGCTGCTCAGCCAGCTGCAATGCTCCTTTTTCTTGAGCCAACACCGTCACTGGTGTGACACCAGAATGATGTGAGATTTGACATATGAGAAATAGAGTGGGACTACCGTATTTCTGAACCAGATTTTAATATCTAGAGGTACAAAGCAGCATGTGGCAGGATTTTTACAAGCCTGTCGACATCAAACACCCATTGGTATTTCAGCATTTAGGGTGATTTTAAATCCCAGATTTCCATCTGCCTCTTTAGGCATCTAGGTCTCGTTGTGATGTTAGCCTGCTTCTGAAACAAGAATTTCAGAGAAGAATAGAGCTTAATCACGATTTATTTTGGCTGCCTGGGTGTTGGCATAAATACACGACATTTTATGAACACGCACATATATATATACACTTGTACACACACATGTGCAGCACCCGGAGGTTGCAAGCCATCAGGTAGCATTTTCAGTGGTCCCTGAGGCTACACACACATAAGGGAAAGAGCAGATCCCCACACCTATAAACAGACTGCGCTGATAGGCTGAGAGAAGAGATGACGGCAGCACACAGGAGAGCAGGAATTTGAAACTTGGGAACTTCAGCCCTGGTTCAGTTGCCGGATAGCTCACAGATTTCAGTGCAAGGCCAGGGCATTGGCAGAAGCTGTATCATTGATCTGCCGCTTTCTGAGGCCAGGGCAGCTTGGCTTATCAAAGAAATCCACAGCATGTGTGATTTAGATGCCTTTGGGCTCCTGGAGATGTAATGTAATGTGGAAAAACTCCACAAACAGAAACTTTTGAATTCCCATGCTTTGTATCGGAAACGTAATCATGACTGCGGGACTGTAAATTGCACTGAATTAAGCTGCTACATGCTGAGCCAAAGTCTGTCCTCATAAGTCTACAGCTTAGATGGCTTTCGTCTCAAGGTTAGTTTTTCTTTCACAATGAAAACATTTCCCCAGCATTAGCAAATGGATCCTATCTCCTCAGTTGCCAAATTGACCATGTCTTCCTGTTTAGATACCATTATTGCAGATTAATTATTTAATCCAATCTGATTGTCATGCCCATTGACTGTTTACTAGCAAAGGCTGCTTTCATTCCTCTCTTTAGATGGTACAACACTGCCTGAAAATCTGCAGTTTGCAGATGCTGATACCTATATATGTGGCAATACATGGTTTTGAAACGGAACAGACTCCCCTCAGCTCTCTGTTGAATAACATCAACTGTCATCAAAATACTGCTGTGGAGTTTGACTGTCCACTTCTTGTACATTGCACTGTTGTGTCACACAAATTTGTAGTTAGGTACACTCAGCAAAAATATATGCAAATTGTTGACAATACAGAATTTTGCAACCATTTACACTGTCTGGTAGTATTTTCTACTTACCCTCTATATTTGCAAATGACTACAGGAGAGTTGAGAATCAAGATATTTATCATGATGATTGATGTCAATGAAAAAAATTTGTATTTTAGTCATCTGCTAAAAGACTGTTCACCCTTGGTAAGCAGGTGAGTGTATTCTTTCAAGGCTACCTCAAGAAAAAGAACAATAGTTTAAAGCTTCACTGCTCCAATTGTTCTGTCATGCCTACACCTGGTAACTGTTGTGGTTGAAAACTGTTGTCTGGAAATTTTTCCTACAAAAAATGAGATTGTGTCAAGAACAAGATTTGCCTAAGAAATGCTATTTCAGGGTTTGGTTTTTTTTTTTGGATGGGATATCTTATATAAGATAAATAACCATTCTGGTTTCAGTGGACTTCAAGATTTTCAAGACTTTTCATTCTATTTTCTTCTTTTGTAACTACAAGCATTTGAGTGAACAGAACTGATTTTTTTTCCATCCTCTGAATCATCAGAGAGTTCAGTAAGACTGAAAAGACAGAGTAACAAAAGGAGAAAGAAATTTTAAAAACCCAGCCAACAATCTAAGCTTTAAAAAGTTGAGTCCCATAGCTGAAAAGAGTAAACATTTAAAAAAAGAAAAAATAGATGATATTCCTATTGTTAGTCTCAGTGACAGAAGGGGAGGGGGGTGTAATTAATATAAACATTTCCTGAATAATATGCTCCAATATAAATTTTTTTAAAAGGAAGAAAACCTTCTCTTTTAAAGCCTGAATATGAGAAAATTAATGAGCATATAACATTTATTTAAATTTATTTTCTCCATCAACTCTAACATTTGACTACAGAATTAAAACTTGTCCATCCTACCTCACAGGCACATTGTTAAAGTATTCAGATTTATAACACTCCAATAAAATAAGGCATTATGGTTTCCTGTCTATTATCAAGGGAAACATGATGACAGTAACAGTTTTGTGTGAACTAGGACTGCAGAATATGCCTTAAAATTAGAAAAGGAATGTATTTTAACTCAAAAGGACTGATTATTAATACGTTTCCTCCTTAGAGAACTATTTATGCCTAGGATTTCTTCAGACAATTTGGCACATCAATACAATTCTATTGATAGCTATTTCTTCATAAACAAGGATAGATAAATGCATACTCAAGCACCTCATTATTTGCCTTGTACTCCCAACTCCTTTTATAAACTGTGACTCACCACTATACCTTCCGTAATATTTTACGATTCTAGGTGGAGTGAATCCTACTTACTTCTCTGATTATTATCTCCAGTTCTCATAGGTATTGGCCATATCAGACATTATCACCTTGTTTCTGGTGATGTCAATGACATAAGGACGTGGTTTTATGTGGTGGAAATAGCTTTTATCTGCAATCATTTATGAAAACTGTGCAATTCAACTATTGACTTTATGACTATACTGGCTAAATATAATAGCAGGCTGTTGGAAAACAAGACTTCCTAAAAATATAACAGAAAACTCTGTTTCAGAGAGTCTCCTAAGGATTCCACTGCATTTATCATGGACAGCCAATCCCATCTAGGAAGCTAGAAGTTAAAGGCCTTTGTATGGATAACATTTGGCTAGATAAAGAGGAGAGTGTCTGCGGCAGACTCATGGAGAAAGTGCCTGACAGAGAGCAAGCAGGAAGACCTCGCTGGAGGGTTTGAAGAAGGCAGTCTTATCCTCTACTGCTTTTTCCTGAGTGAACGGTCTCAAGTAAGGAGGATCTACGTAAAGACTTTCTCTTACCTTACCACCCCGTTTTCTTAAATGAAGGTTTGATAAGGTTTGCTTCAGTTTAGCTAGGAAAACTGTCTTGTCACCACTGACAAACACCATTTGCATCTCCTGGGAAGGAGATGGCATCAGCCCCCACTGGTGAGACTGCCTGAAGCCAGAGTGCACTAACTGGGCCCCGGTCTGATGCTGGGAGGATACAGGGAAGAGAAGAAACATGAGATCTGTGGGACCTGGAAGGAAGGGAAGAAACAATAAAACAAAAATACAGAGTAGGGATCACCCTGCCCTGCAGCCACATAGCCATGACAGCAGCAATTGCCTGAAACCAAGACAGAAGGTTTTGCTCATCTATGTTCTAGCCAAACCCAGAAAAACAAAACAAAGCAAAACAAAAATCCCCCAGCCATCTCCTGTTAGGGGGTTGGGCTTTTTTTCCAGCTGATTTAACAGCACTCAGCTAAAATTCATTTGGCACTCAGCTGAAACATGAAGTAAATACGCACTGGGCTACTCTAAGATTGACGTGAGATATAAATGAGACATTCACTATAACAGCCCTGAGAGAGACACTGGCCTTAGCCTCTCATGACCTGCAGCACTGCAAGTCTACCCTCTGACCATTAGTACTGGTGGCTTATCACCTCCTTTTCGGCAAGAATTACTGTAGATTTAAGGACAGTGAACTCTTTCTCCTTGCCCTGAGGTTTTTGCTATGTTAATGTTTCATATCCATTTTTTCCCAAGAAATAAAAACTTTTAGCTAGAAAAGCTTTTCTCTTGGATTAGATGCAGTTGGCAATGCCAAAAATAATAATAAGACTTTTAGATTAACAGTATTTTTCAAAGAGTGAATCAGATGACTGATATCTTCATTTAATAACCTCTGTTAGCTACTCCTGCTTATGAGAGAACATAATTTCCCTCTCTCATTTTATTTTTGGGAAGTTTAGCGGTGCAAGGATGCTCCCTTAGGATCACAAAGCAAACTTGGAAGCTAGAGATGCAGGAGGAGTATTTGTTAAAAAGTATATAATTGTAAGTGCCAGTTTTTCTATAAAAAGGAAGCTGAGAAGCTTGCTATGAATGTTCATTTGCAAAGTCTCAAGCTGTGACTGCGTAGCTGTGAATCTCATTCCGCTATTGTCAAAGCACCGCACTGGTAATTGGCAAGAATGGATGGCTAGCCACATACAAAGTAACAAAAGTTACAAGATCAGCAGCAGCTAAATATACTTGCTGTTTCTATGAAGTGTATAATCTACTTTTATTCTTTTTCCTCCGAAAGCTGTGTGATAGGTGATGAAGTATAAAGTTGGGGAATAAAGTGAAAGTGCAATCCCCATGACTTAAAGCTGGAATCCAAGCCCTCCGCTTTGACCTTCTTTCTGCTGTTCAGCAGACCGTAGCGCCGCGAGAGGGGCCGAAGTGACAGCAGCATCCAGCAAGCCTTCATCAGCGCCTTACTAAGCAAACCCTTCAGGGACCGCCAGGTGCCCGGATGTATTAAATCACACAGTTGTATCTGCAACCGATGCTCCCCACGGGAAAAGCATCACCAACTGGGAGAGGGAATGTAGAAGGAAGTTTTTAATAATATTATGTGGCACAGTACGATGTAACGTGACATGACACACAACGTGATGGACTGGAACTTGGTGTAACAGCAGCTGTCTGGGGGGTAGGAATTTCACCTCAGCAGCAACCCAGACTGCAAAATACCTGCTATAAATTTCTGTAATGTATGAAAGATGCTGTGAGATGCTGTGAGTAAAAAGATTGTACCTTTTTTTTTTTTTTTTGCAACAGCTGGGAATCATTTGACATTTAGGCAATAGTGTAATAAAAATAATAAATAATAATTTAGCCAGAGCCTGTTGGATCCTTTAATAGATGCAACACTTGAGCTGCTGGTGTCCCTTGAGCATTTCTGAAATGTTATCAGGAAACATAGGTAAAAGAAGATCCCACTGGTAGCTCTGAATGTCCTCTAATGATTCCCTATCCAGATAATTTGCTTAGACTCATCAACTTTAGTATCATAAATCAAACCTTGATGTGATTTTAAGTCCCTTAGCTACCCACACAGAAAAGATATTCTATTAGATTGTTTTCTGTTGCACTTTATCCCTTCCTGTTCCAAGAAGTTTGGTAGAAATCAAAGCAAGTTTTGAAATTATAGGGAATTTGAAAATGGGATTTTTTCATATGTTGAAATGGCTCGGTCTTGTCCTTTATTTTGGTGGAGAATCTGAAGGAAAATGTTTCTGATTTGGGGGTTGGGGGGGAGGACCTGGTTTTGTGGAGTCTGAAAACTGAGAGAGTAGGGTGGAGGCTTAAGATACACAAAGATGGTTTCTCTGTAACAAAATGGGCAAAATTTGAGTTTAATTTCTGGTTGTTTTACACAAAATTAGCTTTCCAAGACATGGGTTGTGCCACTCCAGCTATGGTTCTGGACCAGTAAATTGGGCATGGACTGAGAAGGAGACCACTAGTGGTATCACCATGACTGGGTGAGAAGAAAGGCACCACAAAAAAGTCTGCAGAAGCACACCTAGGAATCCTCTGACCTAAAAAGGCTGCTTCTAGAAGAAGTAGGAGTACTCAGTCTATAAAAGAAGTTTCATTATGCAAGGAAATGTGGATATTTAAAACCTTGGTTCATTTTGAACATACCAAAACTGGTTTAAGCCACTAATGAACGAAAAGTACATATCCATGCCCCAAGCCCCTCATTTTGGCTCAAAACTGAAAGTCTGCATCTTAGCCCTTCTAAACTTTCTAATCTAGCACACACATGTAGCACAAAACCAAACCCCACTGTTTTCATCTGATCGTTTTTCTTTCTGATGATCTCCTGTTACTAGCCTTAAAGCTCAATTTTCTTAAGTATAGTGAATGTCAGAGTATTTTCAAAGACTTTCATTTTCAAGTTGTGTGATTCAACAGCCTGCATTTTGTTCATAAGGGGAATGGGTTAAACGCTTGTCTGAGGTTGAAAGACAAAGGGATCTATGGGAAAAAAAGGGGACATTTGCCTTCAGCCATCTGATCTGGACGTGAAGGAGCCATCTGGAGCCAAGCTGAGAAGGACACCAAGGAACAGCTTCTTTTAAGAGCAAGTAGAAGCAACATCCTCTCTGAGAATTGTTTTCCAACAAGGACTCCTGCCCTGGCTGGAGCAGTCCTGTGAGGATGGCAGCAGGTGAGGCAGGAATAGGATGGATAAGGGGGAGTGAGAGAGACATAGATAAATGTTTTCCAGGTCTAGAAAAAGAAAGCTTGAGCAGATGTGCTGCTCTCTGCCTGACAAAGACATTGCTGAGGCAGAGGCCTGACCCAAGCGGTGCGCTCGTCCAGCTGACCAAGAATTGCTGGATTGTTTTAGAAAGACAGTCTTGCTCTGCAAAAACAGCTGCTGGCTGTCTCCGCTCCCCATGAAGAGTTAAGTCCTCATTTCAGAGCAGCCGTAGGCAGATCTACCAGGGCCGGTGAAGGGGCAAGGAGGCAAGGGAACCCAGGAGCAGGCTGTATGCATGTTTGCTGCCCCCAAAACCCACCCCTGGGGCCTGAGCAAAGCCCAGCTGCATATAAAACAACAGGTACATGTGAGCACTTGCAAGTCAGTGCCTCGGAGTCATGGTCTCTCGAGTGTCCAAACCAGGGAGCTGCTCTAAGTACCAAATGGTGCCTCTTCCACCCCAAACACAGGATAGGGATGGATGCAAACCTGCCTCTTACCCCCCACGTGCATCTGCCAATGCAGCTGGGGTGTGCGGCATGGTCTAGGCAGTTTGAAGGGCTTCCAACTAACCCTGCTTAAATACGGGCTTGTATATCCCACATGGAGCAGCCATCCCTCATTCCTCCTCTCCAAATGTCTGTTTAACAAGTTAATGACCTCCTGGCAGCACTGTCTGTCTTGGCAGTGGCTTGGGAGGAGGCCCTGGGAGTATCACCTACATCAACAACTCCGTCACTGTCCTCTCCTTCCCCCTCTCTCCTCCCCACCAAGCAAATGTTCCTTCCTAAAGCCTTTCTGTTCCTTTCTGGTTTGGTTTTCCAATAATCCTCCCTTCCTTGTTGCACTGAACTGATGCATTCAAAAAGAAAACCCCCAAAGAGTTAAATAGTAATTATTGAACAGGCACGTGGATCTACACCTAAAATAACATGGTCATAAAATACTTCTGTCCCAGATCCACAAGTACCATGCAGCCTATTTTGAATAGTCTCCTGATAATTTTGCGCATTTTAAAGGGCAAGGTAAGGTTAGGCAGACCTTTTGCAGATTACAGTGAGTAGCAGCAGATTAGCTGACAGAAAAGGCTGCATCTCTTCAGCACTAATGCCTAGACACTGCAGAACACATCTGTTTTTTAAACAAGAAGTATTGGTAAGGGAAAGTCTAGCAGCATTTGGAAGGAGCAGAGGGACGCATATTGGGGGATTTCACTGAAACTCTTTGCTTATCATTCCTGTGCATTTCTCTGTGCTAACTGCTGTTTGGAGCTCCATTTTGGGAACTGCATAGAGCAAGACCAGACAGAGAAGCTGACAAATGGGCAAGCAGGCTGGCACACTGCGAGCAGTAACGCACCCTCTCTACCGACCGCTGGTGCCCCTGGACTAGCCACTTTTTTAAGCATAGCCTCACAGTGATGCTTCACTGTGCAAATCATACAGGATAATCTGGCTGGGTTGGCTTACCTCAGATACCCACCTTCATTGAAGCCCAGGGCAAAAGTACTACACATCTTCCCTTGGGCCCCCCTGTGAGCAATATGAAAGCATAAGAAGGCCAAGCCACTCCTTTAACCCAACTTCCACTTCTTTTCCCTTTAGTAAGTATACATATATGTTGGTAATAATATTTTCTTGCTTATCTTTCTGTTCCTTATCTTCATATTTTCTACCAGGACTTCACTTTTTTTTTTTCTTTTAAGGCAATAAAAAATTATACTATTGGAGTTGGGTTTATTTCACTTTCAGAAAAGTGAAGCACACTGCAGAGAATATATGCAGCTGGACTTGTGTGGCTGTAACTCCCTCACACACAGACCATTTCTCCTGGGAACTGAAATGCTTTTACCATGTGTTGGGTGACAAAACACATTAGTGTATTCCTTACATAGAAATGCTATACACCACTGTGCTTTAAGCATAATTGGAAAGGAACATTATGAGCTCTAGAAAGTTGGACTCAGATGAGTGAGCATTAATTGTTCCCAAGAAAAGGACTAAGATGAGATTTGGCTTCTACATTATGTTCTAGTAGAGATGTAGCAGGCAGCTTGTATTTGCTTTGGGAAGTTTGGCATGTTCCATTCGATTGCGACTGACTGTAGAAATACACATGTATCCTGCATAGTATCAAGGAAATCTGTATTTAATGAAAGCAAGGCTGCATGTGCACATACACAGGAAAAAAAGGATGAAAACAGAGGCAGGACTGCAACCATACTTACAATCAGGCAGCAGGTGAACCCTGAGACAGAGCATCTGCTCACCAGAAGCCATCTTCACCCCCTAAATTCATACGTCTAGATCCCCTGACCTAATGGCATAAGGGAAATGTTACCTGTCTTACAGAGCAGTAGATGCACATGCCACTTGACAAGCAGGTGCCTTGTGGTCCCATACACACTCCATGTAACAACCACATTCTTTTACAGCTCAGAGATAGAAGACTCGGAGGTAAGACTTCTGTTGCTCTTTTTTTTCCCTTGTTTCACCTTTGGATCAGCCTTTGAAAGAATAAAGAGCTTCATTCCCTGTACCTCTAATTGCAATGAAGAGCTAAGAACATTAGGCCCTTGGGCCAAATCCTGCAAATGGCTCTTAGAGAGCAGCCCACCTCAATTGCAGAGAGCCTTGCTTCAAAACAGGATAACAGCATTACCAGAATGGGGAGCTGGACTCTGAGCGGGTGAATGGATCCAGGAAATTACTTGTGCCAGGAACCTGGTATTTATAAAGCTTGACCTGCCCTAGCACGGCATCCTGTATGAAGTGATGAGGCTTGTGAAGACTTTTAAATCCGTCTTCAAGGAATAGCACTAATATCAGTCCTTCCAGCCCTACAATAACCAGAAGTGAAAAGACTTCGTAGTTTAATAGCTTGCTTATGAGTCAGGCTGGGCTCCTGTGCCCTCCACATGTGGCCTCAAGCTACAGTCAGGCACATACAAAAGCCAGTCTTTCTCCAGTTTTCCTACCCATCACAGAAGCTTCTGGAGAGGCTTCAAAAAATACAGCAGCAGGAGCAACAAGCAGAACAATTTTTGCATTCACCTTTCTAGAAGCACTCATGCTTTGACCGCAAAACTGCTCTGGAACCACTGATGTATTCCTGTCTTTTGTGAGGTGTCTGGGAGATCTAGGCATAAAATCCAGGGCATGGCTGTGCATTAAGCAGTACCATTTTCAACCCTCTCTAGCTCTCTGTGGTGCAGCAGCTTCTTTCTTCTTTGTTGCTTTAAGTGAAAGGAGAAATTCCTTAGCGCTTTCTCTTGACATTTGGGTTTTAAAGATTTTTTTTTTTTAACATCTATTGCTACATATGCTTCACTTTCTGTTTTCTTCCCTTTCCCCCAATTATTTTGAAAAGAATTGCCATGGCCATGTTTGCTTAATATTTCTGGTATTTTGGGATTCCAGACTAAGTCTCAAATACCAGCATGAGCTTCAGACAATGAAATCACTAGTTTGAGAGAAAGATCTCAAGCTGTCCATCAGCAGTAACATTTGCTGCATGACAGAATGCATAGAACTAGGTATAGAGGAAAGAATTTTTTAATTTTTTTTTTTGAATGCAGGAAATTACCACAATGGCATTTATTTAAAAGTTAAGAGAAGGAATAAATAAAACGTACTTGTTGGAGCATTCCGAGTACAGTGATGGGCCAGTGAAGTATTTTCAGTGCTCTGATCAAGAACACTGTAATGTGGTCAGGGTATAAAGGTATTCCAGGGAATATTTGTCCAAGAAAGCATTTAGTTTGGAGATACTATTTCTGAATGACTGGTTGGTGTTATAATTGCTTTGAGCTTCTAATTATTTTCTAGCTTAAGTGAAATTACTTCTTCAAAGGAAAATACTCGTTTCTTTTGCATCTATACCATGGTGTAATTTAAGAACAGGTAAAATTGAGCTCCAAATAAAAATTTAACACAATTACTCCTTATCTTGCTAAATACATTCTCATGAATTGAGTATTTTCCGCAATGAACACTCATAGCTCTTGCCCTCTCAATGGGACTACAGCACTTAGGGATAGCTGAGCTTTTTTACAACAGAATTGGACTGAAACCATGTCTCCTCTCTTCTTCCTCTTACACTTTAAGGTCCTGATCCACAGCAGTATTAAAACCTAACTTTGAATATCTGAGTAATTTCATTGTCTATGGAGGTGCTGTCTAGACTGGGTTCTTCATGGTACCTGCAACCATACACTGCTATTCCACATCAAAATAGATGATTACTGTCATATTACGAAAAAAAGAAAACCCTAAAATATATAAATCTGAAATAATAAAAATACTCCTGACATTTCTCTCGATGTGAATCTACACACAACTGCTATGGCATATGAGAATATCTCTATCTGTGTTGCTGCAGTAAAGAACTATAGGAGTAATGCTTGACTTTCTTGCCAAAGGTTAGAGACAATTGTCATTACCTCATCCTCCTTCATCTCGCCCACTGTTATAATTCTCCCTCAGAAGAAGAAGCAGTGAGGGCTGACATACCTGTTGCTCAGCACTGACAGATGTCTCTGCTATTATTACAAGCTTAATCATAACTCAGTTGCTCGCAGTATATTTCTGTGTCTTATGCTGGATCTAATGAAGCTGCAGATATGTTGAAAGAAAGCAGGGAAAAAAATCGACTCTGTTTTGCAGATCAGTTGGTGTCAATAAATATCCAGATTTTTTTTTATTTGTCTGAGTAAACTTAATTCATGTGTTTATAAATGCCAGAAGCAGAGGACATTCTGAGTACAAAGTACTGCAAGCTGGGAAAAAAAGGCACCTGGTGACTTGGCCGTATGGCCAGTTTCCTCAAGTCACTCGTTATTAGCCCTGTGCTCCTTCTGACCTTTCCTGGCCCTCTCCTGAGCAGAAATGAGACTACAACGGGAGGTCGGGTGCTTCCTCTTCATTCTCAGCCTCCACTCCCTCACTTGTTTTCAGTGGCAGAGTGAGTCAATTTGGGAGGAATGTTTCTTCCTGTTAGAAAGCAATTGTTAAAGAAAAATTAGGTAGGTTACACAGTTGTGTAGGCTATAATGATCTGGATGAATATAGTAAAGGTCTCTTGGCAGCTGAAATGGTAAAGTTGCTTTTAAGGTTTGCCTGCTGCAGATTTAAAGCTGCGGTTACAAAGTCTCTGGTACGGGAAAGCATATGTTTTAAGAAACATGCTGAGGGGATGCAGCCCCCTTTAAAATACATTTTTCCAATATATGGTCACACATCATATGCCACAACCTCACTATTTTGGGCACAACTGTGCAGGGCAGAAAACTGTGCTTTATAGTCATACACAGAGACATACATCCATGGTAGGTGGGCTCTGGCTGGCTCAGAGCTCTGCCTGGCTTCCTGAACAGTAATGTCTCTTACGGCCTGGTACAGCCAGCCCTGCCCACCCCTGCTCTCCCATGTCTGCAAAACGAAACCTTTGTGGAAGGAACTCTCTTTTTCTTGTTCTTCTGCACAGCAGCTAGCCCTCCACCAGAACGTGAGGTGATGCTAAGCCTTTCCTTTTCCATATCTGATGGGAACGGATCCACAGCCGCGGTGCAACCACATGCAGGTCTGACTTGCTGAAATGCTGAATTATGGATGAATTACTTCAAGTCGAGAGGGGAAGACATCACAGATCCCCTGGGAGAGGGTGTGACTGGGATGAAGCCACTGGATTTGTAAACTGCACGGGGTCCACAGGCTGGAGGTTATATACTCCTGACACTAAGCATTCATGCAGACAGCTTGAAAGCAGCATAGTGAAAGCAGTGAATGACATAATCAAATAACTCTTAAGATTTATATAAAGCATTTTGTCATTTTTAAAATAAAAAGAAGAGATTTGTGCATTACTAGCCAAAGTGGGTAAAACTATTGCTACGGTCCTGCCCTTCCCTCTTCTTCCTGCATTCATCTTCTTATACCTTTCTTTTTTAAGTAAGTCCATGACCACCTCTTCCTGTTAAAATGGGAATAAGATAGCAATTGCCAATGAACTTAGAAAGGACTTTCGAGCAAGAGAAGAGTGAGATTTTGAAAGAAGTGTAAAGAAATTTAAGCTGGCACATTACTCCATCTGCTTTCCACTGAGAAATGGTCACCTTCCCATAGTCCTTCTTGTACTATTCAAGGCAATGCATGGGAAAGATACTTGCTAAATTCATCTCGATCTTGTAAAGCTTAGCTATGTGTCTTGGTACTGCTCCTCCCCAAAAGTCTATATGGTAGCTTCTTACAGACTATGAAAGGAAAAGTCACTTAAGGCAAACTGGATAGGGAGCAGTGGAATAAAACGCACATATATGGCTTAGCTGCATTTGTTACCATGATCATCTCTTGTTGCTATGGAGAAACAGGTTTTATATATGTGCCAGCAAAATCGGGTAATTCAGTGCTGAGCTACCAACTACTGCAGAGATTTCAAAGATGAGTGGCAGAAGTTTCTCTCCTAAATGGGGGATTTTGAGGGACAGAGAACATTCATCTCCATTTGTCAATTTAAGGTTTGCTCAGTCATTTGAAATCACTAGATCTTCGGCACACCTAATGTAATTAACTCCGCCTGGGGTAATTATAATGAAGCCAACACAACACAGAATTCTCAAGTTTATGACATAATGTAGCTATTGTGGTGCTAATTTTTTTAATTTGATAATGTATTCCAGCAGATGCCACATATTAGAGCTCTTCTTTTCTTTCTCTTGGCATTATCTAACAGAACAAAAAGAGGCACAAGGCAACATGGAAGACTGCCAGGGAAAAAAAACAGAGAAAAGCAGTAAAAGACTACCTATAGAAAAGTTAAGAGTGTGCTGTCACAGTGGATACAGAGTATTCAGAAGACACTGATCACATCCTCTGATTTCATGACATTTATGTGGGATTTCTTAAAATGCATTTTTTAGCTTTAAGGATCATATTTTCAAACTTCCTTCACATCTTTAGAACAGAAGAAGTAATTTCTGAAAATAGAAATCTTCTTCAAAGTAATACCACCATGCAGAATTAAAAAAAAAAAAAAAAGAAAAGGAAAAAAAAAAAAGAAAAAAAAGAAAAGACCTTAGTGCTACGAGCCCCCCAGGAGTTAGGGTAGCTGGCAACCCTGCAACAACAGCTGTTGAAGGTGAAACGCCCAGCAAGTACCATCATCAGCAAAGAAAACGCAGTGTTAATGCAGATCCAGTGTCAAGTATTCCCTGGATTTCAGGAGGTTGGCAAGAAGTAGACTCAGGTGCACTGGAATTCGTGGTGAAAAGAGACTGATGCAAGTGCACAAGGCTGTTTTGGAGGCAGTGTTAACTTTAAAAATGTTAGCAAGAACACAGGAGAGTACATCCTACCTAAATTTCTAGCAAATTTCTACCTGAAAAATGCATGTTTTTTCTTATCCACATTTTCCCTTATCCCCACCCCTGAGTTGGGGAAAGGTAGGAAAATGCCTTTAACAATGGGCACAAGGAATGTCGTTCAGTAAACAGCACAGCGGTCTAATCTCCTGCCAGAGTCCCGCTCCAACAAAACTAACAGGCTCACAACCTTTTGTCTTCCTACACTGCATCTTGTGATCCCATCTACTATCAGCCTAAGCCATGCCACAGCTTGCTAAATCAATACTTACGCTAGCCAACTGAAGAAGCCTGGAGCTGTCTACAACGCAGAAGAGATCCTACCAGGAGTGTAACGCTATTGCGTTAAGCACAAGGCATTCGGTTACCTGCATCCCATCCACTACGGTTCCATTGAGCCCTTTGGAGGGCTGAGTGGCTGGGGTGAAGCGGCTGCTGTTGCAGCAGGGCAGTTGAAATACCCACAGCAGTTACTTTCTTATCAAAACTAAAATTCACTTTTTTCCCCTATATTTTTACCAATGACTTAATCTCAATCCTCTGCTCGTTTTCTCCACAGCAAACACCCCTCCCAGGGAAGGACTGGCATCACTAAATGAAAGCAGGGAGCAACTGGCACCAAAGGTCCCTGTGCTCACACCTATCTTCCAGGAAAGGCGGCAATCACCATTTTGGTTAATACCAAGGCTGAAGGAGGACATCTAAAGATAAAATCTTGGTTTGGAACAAAGACAGAAATGAAACTGGATCTGGCACCCCAATGTATGCTACTGATAGCAATTAAATTAAAGAAGTATATTTTCCTTACCAGTTTATCCAAATGACTACTGAGTTAAATATACCTTTTATTTTCTGACATTTGTATGAGCTGTCATCTCAGGCATGTATTTCAGTAGCATTACTAGTTCGATATTCAGAGCTGCTTTACTATAGTGTGAATCTGAATGCATACTTGAATTCTAAATAGGTAAACATTTAATTAAAAAAATCTCCACTCTAAGAAGTAGAATGACAGTAAACAGAAAACAAGAATCAAACCCCAGAGCTGTCCTCATAAATCCCCTCAAACTCTATAACGACCTGGTGGGTGATCGGTGGTTACGTGACATACATTTGACAGCTCAATCTAGTTCCCGCTGGACCCGACTACTCCTAGTAGATTTCCACTCCCTCCGCAACTTTGGCTCCTGATCTCCAGTTACTGCAGCAGCAGCTCCTACGCTCCCAGCACTGCACTGGAGCATCCCTCCAGCTCCCTGCACCACAGCCGAGATGTCAGCAGTCCTTTGACCCCCAGGGAGCTGCTTCCCATCCTCAGCCCCACAGCACTCTCAGATGATGTGACTACCTGAGGGGAGGGGAAGAGGGCATTGCAGCTGCTCTCCACTGAAGGTGCATCCATAAAGCATGAGAATCCCATGGTGAGAAATAAAGCACTAATGCAGGGCATACAGAAAACATTGTCTAGCTCAGACAGAAGTTGTGGGCTTGATGAAGGAATTAGTGAGCGAAAGAAATCCTATGTCCTGTGTTATGCAGGAGCTCAGACAAGATAAATGGTTCCTTCTCGCCTTTGTATCCCTGAATCTATAACTGGGCACTTTGCTGGTGGTACAGCACACTCCTGTAGCAAAGATCTCTTCCTGAAAGAAGATCTCATGATATTCTCTTGAGAGAAGATTTCTTCTCAAGAGAAGTCTTGTGCAAGGAAGTCCAGTGCAAGAGCAAATGTATCCTAGGATTACCAAAGGATACATTTTCCTAGGTAAAGAAAAGACTCTAAATCAAAATTAGTAACACACTTGATGTTTCCTGTGGGAATTCCCCCTTCCCATTCCTTACTCCCACCAAGTTTATCCAAGATATAATTAGAGGAAATGATACATATTTAATTAAATCAGTACCTCTGTGGGAACTGAACGACTCTGGAGATCATTTCTGGTGATGGGAAATGGAGAGTTTCTCTGCTTCTACTTATCCCAGACAAGCATTGTAACTTGCTTTCATAAGAGAGCATGTGAGCGACCTGAAGCACTTGTATCTGACTGTCTGGATGTGCAGTTCATGTCACCTATCACCCCTCCTCTAACTCATTGTCTCCAGGTCACCTTGACCTTCTGCCTTATCACAAAGGACTTCTGCCTTATCATTATATGACTGACAGATCCTATCACATAATGAGCACAGATCTGGTCACATGTTGTTGGAACAAGCAGGGCCTTGTCGCACAAAGGGTATGGAGCATGTGACAGAGGCATTTTAGCCATATGCCAGGTAGTATTTGTTTATGTGACGGGGAAGAAATACAGGATCCCAGGAAAGAGAGGCAGCTGCACATAAAGGTGGCTAGAATTGCTTCCAGCCCACCAAAGAGTTATTCACCTTTCATCCTGCTTAACAGATACCCAGCCATCCCTTTTCAGGGCTGGATACCCTGATATAAGGCCAGCGATTGGGCCACAGCATGGAAAATGTTTTGGGAATCCAATCTGGTTGCTTCAAATGAGCCCTCTGGGTTGCAAAGTACATACAACATGGCTCCACCGAGCCATGATGAACACAGCACGCTCAGTTAGTTTTACACCTCACTTCTCTGAAACGAAGCTCTGCAGAATACTTGGGGTGAGAAAAGTGGCCGTATTGCAGCTGAGGTTCTCGCCTGCAGGCCTGAGTAGCACCTTGACAACACAAAAAACAGGTTTACGACTGCTCCGTGAGCAAGTCAGAAGTGTGGCCGTATATCCCTGGTTGGCCTTGGCTCCCTCCTGGCTACCAGGTTCACAGGACATGGAAAGAGATGTTGCTGAAGGAAGAGGGCAGCACCGCTGTAATGATGAAGAGGAGCCAGCGACAGTTCCCGGCTGCCAGGGAAGGCAGTGCAAGGGTGGGGCTCTGGAAAGAAGGACATTTGAACTGCCCTGCTCCCAAATGCAATTTCAGACATGACTGGGTTAAACTCCCATGGAAGCCATGTCCTGAAACCAGGCAACTTAGAGGAGGAATTACAGTTGTTGGGAGCAAGAAAGGAAGACACTGTTTGGCAAGTTAGAGTGTATATCTTTCTCTGAGGCACACAATTAGTATAACATTCACTATGAATAAAATTTACATATACCACATAAACTTGACTAATGCTTCTTCAGAAAATTGAAAAAGCATTTTCACCCCTACAGAGCTTTCATGCCCTCTAATCTCACCCACGGTCAAACTGCTTGACCCTTCTCTACGCAGGAGAAATCACAGCTTCACAAGACCTACAAGCCTATGCTGAGATCAGGACCAGCCTGGAGCTTACCGAAACAAGATCTTTATACAAGATGTGCTTAAAAACCACTAGCTGCCACAGGTGACATAAATGCAGGTACATTTGTGTCATTTTCTGTAATACCTCTTGACTTGGGCACTTGTGCTCCTGTCCTCAGTGGAAGTTCAGCACCTTGCCACTGAAGCACACTACTTTATTCAGCAATCACAAAACAGAGGGAGAAAGAAAAACAATGTTATTGCTCCCAAGGTTAGGTCAGGTCACCACTTAAAAAAATCACCACTGCATTACCAGGAGCGCAGACAGGACGAAAGCTGGGTCCAAAGTTGTAACAGAAAGAGCAACTTGGCCCAGTCAAAAGCACTCGAGAATAACTCAGAAGCCTCCATTGTCATTCAGGTGCATTTCAGACTATGAGTTAATTAGCAGGAGGCTGTCAGAAAAGAATTGAATCCTTTATTGGCAGTTCTCAATGTGAAAGCCCTGTCCCCATGGCTGAGAAAGCAACTCAGAAATGAAAATGAGAAAGAGATGGAGAACTGCTACAATATTCAACTCCCCCTCCAACACCAACCCATCAAGCCAGTCAGTCAGCAAATTCTTTTAAATGTTATTGGTCACATACCATTATGTAACTAATATCGTGTCATATTATTCCAAACTGCACCCTGTTGTACACCTAAGTGAGAGAGCATCTCTTAATGTAATGCAGAGTGGAACAAGTACGGGAAGAAAAGATACTGACTTATGGATTACATGCCTGCTACCAAGTTATGGAGTGATTATCCAAACTGATTCGTATTTTTATTTTTAATACGATTATATTTCCCGCTACCTTCACCCTCCTCCACATTCTTTCCTACAGCTCAGATGCTTTTTTTTTAATTCACCGAACAGATGCAGAAGCTGATATTTCTCTGCCCACATTTCTCTTGCAAAAACCCTGCAACCTTGTGCTTAATGAGGAGGAGTTTTAATAGAAGGATAGAGGTTAAATTGGCTAACAGAGAAAAAAAGAACTGGATAAGAAAAAGATCAGGTTTCCATGGAAACAGAGCCACATCCTATAATACTCTTGACTTTATGCATTTATTTATTTATTTCCACTACATCCGTTTCTAAGCAATAGGTTAAAAAAATGTCCAGGAATTCAGAGTTGAGAAAACTCTGTTTTTAAACAGGGGTCCAGACCTTCAGCTGCTATAAATCAGTACAGCTTTGCTGAAGTTAGCATGGCTAATGGCACCATCATGATTTACACCATTTAAGGATTTGGCCCAACTGCCCCATAGAGAAATTTAAGCACATGAATATGAACTGTGAGACAAGAGATTAGTCAGAAGATCTGCACAATAAGGAAGCTACCAGAAACCACCAGATGGGGTTACATGGAGGTTGCATATAACTGCCCTCCTCTGAGGTAGCTTTTCAGAAAGGATAGTTTTTATGTAGGTCCCCTGCTTGTACGAGGAGGGTAAGGGAAGGTGCAGACCTCAGAGTGCAGGTAGAAAGGCAGCAGGCAAGTCTGGCTAGCCATGCAAAAGATAACACAGGGTTAAGCTGGCTTGCACCTTCATTTTCCATCCTAGCCCTAAAATATCTTTGAAGGAGAAGGAGAAAATGTTCTTATGATTTCAAAGATATGTCGACGGAACTGACTTCCAGTTATCCATTAGTGTCAGTTGCATATGTATTTCTCCCTAAGCATTTAATGGCATGATACGGTATTTCATGAGGAGCAATGTATTTCAGTTTTACCTGGCAGTTGGTGCAGCGCTGCATAAGACAGAGGCACTCAGAAGAGACTTTGGAAACTGCAGCACCAGGCTGATGAGCTCAGCAGAGTTTTAAAGTTTCTTCTGCAGGACTCAAAACCAAAATCTAGTTTTGCTAGAATTGAAGATGGCCAAAATCTGACACCAGAACTGTTTCCTACTGCCCATGTTTGAGGCCACAAAATGGGTGTCACGCCCCATGTGGAGTTTTTGCAGCTGAACTTGATTTTTCCCAATGAGCTCAAACTTAAGCCCAGATCTGCTGAGAAAGTTGATTTTTGGAGCCTTTGAAACCTAGCTCCAGATCTAAATTGCCTGACTCTGGCCTGTCTCCTGGGTTTGTGTGAACTATTTGACCACCTAAATGTAGGAGGAAGCAATGTAGTGTAAGGGACACTGACCTTTAAAATGCATGATGAGCAGGAATCTTTCTCTTCACATCCAGGCTTGTCTATCTTTCTGTGCATGGAGAGCATGGTGAGACCATAGCCTTTTTTCACCCCAATTCCTCTGGCCAAACTTGGAGACTTAGTTTGATCTGAAAAAGAATATAAAAGACTTTTGACTTATCTCTTCACAAAGAAGGAAGAGTGATTTCTTACAGCTCCAAAGAACAGAAACGTACAACCAGGGAAGGATATACATCCTTATGCTGTCACTTCAGGGCTCAGTTTTCTCAAGCACCATGACTCACCCTACTGTAGTGATGGCCGTTTGTCAAGGACATTACTGTCACCACAGAAAAGACCCTAGGAAAGTATTTGCCATAAAACCCAAACTGTATAATAGTGGGCACAGCTCACCCTGTCAGTGGGCCTGGCTGTCCGACATGGTTTGCCGAGCCTGGCTGAGGTGGGAGCCCTGCAGAGTCCCCCCAGCCTGCTCCTCTGCTCCCGCTCTTCCAGCAGACCCGCCATGCTCCCCTTGCTGCCCTCCCCTTGCTGCCCGGCAGGCCAGCTATCAACATCCTTTATTTAAACGAGCCCCCCTGCAGATCTCAAGCACATTCCTTTTAGTCTTTCCCTCTGACAAGAAGGTGAAGCATCTCTCATGTGTGGCAACAAAGGTGGTGCCCACCGGGGAAGCCAGAGGAGCCAGGCAGGAGAAACACCTCGCCCTAGAAATCAAAGAGCTTGTAGGAACATTGCAAACCACCACCTCAGCCACACACACGCAGGACCCGACTTTTTTTCCTGGCCCCATTCTCCCTGTGATCAAAGGCGACAAAGAATTCCCTTTAGCAGAAGAGGCATGTGAAGGGTTTCCTATCGACTGGCTGCCTCAGCTACAGTCTCCTGTTCTGCATTTCATCACTTCAGGGGGGAGAGAAAGAGACAAGGAGAGAAAATCCTGAGGAAGCCCGTATCATGCTCTCATTGAAACTTGGGATTTTCATTGTAAAACTGCATTCTCTTTTTTTAAAAAACTAACAACATTTAACAACAGGAGTGAAAAATTTTACAAAAGAATAGCAATACTACAAAAATTAATAAAATGTTTTTCACCCCACATCACACAAAATTATCATGATTGCACAAAGCAGTATTTTTTCTTTGATCAAGCTCTTACTAGATTTCTTTTTTAGTTCAACTCTAGCCAGTAATTCCTTTCCACTTTACTAAAAAAAATTTCATTCAGCTCTTGTCTGTAACAGTGTACCACCACCGTCTCACAATAAGCCACAAGAACTTGCTGAATTATCCCAAGTTCCCTTCAAAGTCAAGGAATGAAGGAAAGAAACATGTTATTGGTGTCACCTGGGATTTTTTTTCCTTGATTTTATTTTTCAGATCTCTCTGTCCATAGGCTCCCATTAGTTATAATAAACTTTTCTCACCACTAGCTTAGTAGAAGTGATTATAATCTTAATAGCAGTACCTTCCTAAATTCTGACAAATATATTTTGCATGATGACACTTTTCATATGTATTATCAAACCAAGATTCCTACAACAATTAAGGAACTAGAGGCAAAAATAATTTTTCAAATGTTAGGTAATTTTGGTTAATGAAAGCATGTTAGATTTGCTGTAAACCTCTTTCAAGAAACTACTGTTTCTAAAATTTCTAATATAATTCTCCTCTTCAGAATCTCTGTTAAGATGATACTGCACATAATTCTCCTCCTTATAATCAATTTTTGGTTGGTTCAGATTTGTAGTTTGCCTGTCTCTGAGCACTTGAGACAATTCCTCATGCACGTGCAGTCACTGTTTTGGTGGGGAATAGGCACAGTGGAATTTCAGATGCTTGGACTGCTTTGGGTGATGGCAATACATCTATCAACTGCCCAAACTCCTCTTGGCATCAGTTATCCAGATATGACTTCATGGATCCAGAACAGGACGAGGAATGCACATAGCAGAGTTTACCCCTAAATTCCTTCTTGACAGTTTGCACAGAGAACATGACAGAACAAGCAGGATTTCCTTAGCATGAGCTTGGTGTGCTATTTCACCCCTTTTGGACTGGGATCATTGGTGTGAAAACGTTTGCCAAAATTGGTGTTTGCGCAATGTTTGCCAAGCTTGAAAAAGGGCAGGTAACAGCTGCATTCTCCTTGCCTAAATGTTAGGTTACTTGCTTTCGAGTGCTTCAAGTACAGCATTTCCAAGAGCACATGCTACTTTTATATAGTCCATTATATTACATTAACTGTGTCCTAATTAGGACTGTGTTTCAGCTTTCTGAGGTATTGAGCAAGACATAAGTACAGGAAGAGTTCAAGGATATATGTGTGGGTTACGACTGATTTGCAGCTATCGTCTGAGTCGCTAAACGTGCAAAATAATACATCAGTCTTCTTGCTTGTGAGATAATTTGAGTTCAATTTCCACGCAGTCCTCTTTGGCCAGCCCGTTGCATAGGAAATCTGGTACAGAATTGACAAATTTTCTCTGTAATGTGCTTATTTTTCTCTTATTCTTTGTTCAAGGATCTATTTAGGCTTGACTTTGTTGACCTGCTGAAAAAAGTGTTCTTTGGTGTGGGACTTGCTGCTATGCTCTTGCAAAGACTGCCTTGGATCTACTTCACACCTCTCAGCAGTTTTTATTGATATCTCCTGTAAACTTTAAAAGCTACATCCGTTCTGCCAGATTTTCTTCATCTTGACACAGTGCTGACAACCAGGCACAGCCCATAAGCTACGAAAATGCTCTGTTACTACCATTTATTCTCTGGAGGAAGCTCGTCCTAACCAGATGGCAAGAGGATGTTTTCAGCAGCACTTGCAGTCTGTCCTATGCCTCCATTGCATCATGTGGTTTTTATATGGATTCACTGAACCACACTGGTGCCCAGAGGACAGATCCTGTTGAGCCCATTACTTTGCTCATGTCCATCTTTGGACAAGAAGTCACATGATTACCAAAAAAACTGCAATGTGCTGTGTATAAGTTCATCTCCTGAGATCTACATCAGCTATTTCAGCTACTACAATGGCCATCTGGTCATATTTCAATGGAGAAGGATCAGGTTCAGAAGCATGACTCTGTTCTTCTTGAAACCACCGTGCACATGCTTCCTTATCTTTGTGGCTGTCAGTAGGTCATCAATATCTCCTCCCAGGACTTGCTAGCCAGCAGTCAAGACAGGTGGATTACATCTGTTCAACTCTTACCAGGTCTGTCCAACTGTCTCATGCAGTTCCAATGAAAATTCAAAAGCTGGTTGGTAGTTCTGAATCCCAGAGAGCTACAGATCTACTGGAGTTAGAAATTATTCATTTTGCCATGTCGATTGTGTCATACAATGCTTCACTGCTCAACAGCTAAGTAGCACCTACTGACAATGCCAGTTCAAGAATAAAACACTTTGTAGCACTTAAAATATGTCTTTGTCAGGCCTTTCACCAGTTACTAATCTTTTTTTTACCAAGAACACTTCCATTCAAACAGAATGTCTCCCATTTTTATAATACCTGTGGACATTCGGAAGCTTTCTAGTAAAGATATGGTTTCCTTATGATACAGAACTTCAATTTATCACCTGCAAAATGGACTCACAGAACAGAATTCTGTCCCATCCCCCTGCTTAAATATCCAGAATAATCCCATCATAAAGTGGACTATACCAATATCAGAATTACAAAATTCTGGCAGGTTCCCCTACCAGCATTTTCCAGGTAAACATGCTTTTAGGTGACAGAGATACACTCCAAGGACCTTAATGATTCCCGAAGATCAGCCATTACAGAAAACGCCATTGAAATGCACTTGGCACGTATCACCACAAGCATTAGAGATATATTTAAGTGCTTCTCTTCCAAGTGGACAACTTCCAAAACTCAAAGGCAACAATGGCTCTGAGCAGGTTTCAGAAGGGCATTCTGTAAATTCATGCTCTGCAGTGGCAGTGCATTGGCACGTGGATCTCCTGAAGCTGTGTAAATCATTCACGTCTTCATTGCTAATTTGGAAGAATGTCCACTGGCTCTCTCTTCTCCTCTGCTTATCTCCATAGATGTGACATTTATTCTCCAAACCTCCAATAAAAACACTGTCTGTATTGTAAGCTGCACAACAATTCAGCAGCTCAAGTAAATAAAAACAGTAGTAGCAGATGTACAAATGAAATAGCATCCAATTTCATTTCACCAACCATCTTGGAAAAGCAACTCCTGCAGAAAGGTTACTGCACACAAAAAGACTGAGTTATATAGATAAATCTGTTTGACTCAGAATTAGCAATAGTTATCAAGCTGGTTAAGCACTACCAGGTAAACACAGTTGGGCAAGTGCCTGGAGCTGTCACTTTTCCCACCATGTGCAGTGGGACCAAGCCAGAGAACAGAAATGGAAAGGCAACAGGCTCTTCTCACCCAAAATTGTATGCTTACTCTTTTCTATTCCTCCTGTGCAGGTGCTTGAAAAGTACTACAGAGGGGCAAGCTCTTACATTTTGGATCTATAAGGAGACATTGTTGATTTCTTTAAAGGTTATAAAGTGCTTCCCAAGAAAAGGCATCTTTTGGAATTTTTTTCTGACCACTTTTTAATGTCTTCCTGGATAGAAATGCAGCTCCCCTTTTTCTAGACCCTGTTTTGGTACTGGAATGAAGAAACTTGGAATAAAACCTCTTTAATTTGGAATACAAACACTATCTTCACTGCTTAATGCAGTGTAACAACTCCAGTTTAAAGTGCAATCACGTTCACCTTTCTTGAGAGCCCTCATGTGGATGGATGAGCTTTGCACTGGCATAGCCAGTTCACACCTTGCTTGGCTGGAATCGTTGGAAAACTCTGTGAAATAACCAGGGCACACCGAAACTTGATCGCAATAACCTGATAACTGCAGGCATAAACCAGCATGGTAAGCTCAGCAACCCATCCACTATCATCTCAGCCTTCCATGGCTGCATGTCTACAAACACAGAATCAGGGTCGGCGGAACTAGCTCCACCGCCATCAACAGCTAATTTCCAAATTATGTTCTTGGGAGCACCTCCTTTGAGAGAGTTACAAATAATTTATGACGAATGCATCTCTATCTCCATGTAGGCAAGGAAAAAGCACCTTCAAGGCACTAATGGCTGCTCACTCACTTCCTCCTCCTCCTGGTAGGCGTAACTGAATATCACACAGGAAAACGCAGCTGCTCTTGTGATATCCTTCAGTAGAAAGTGTACCTAGCATTAATGCTGAGTGGGGCACCACAGAGCTTCAGCAGGGTTGCAGAGTTCTTATCCTAAGTGGTAGCTGGTATTCTGTGCCACCTACGGTAGCTCACCATAAGTGCTTTATGAATTAAACTATACAGATGGTGACTATGCATTTTCTTCCAGTTCCTACCTGCATGATTTCTACAGATCAAGCATATTTTTACTCAGTGTAATTTTTCCAGAACTTTATCCTTCAAATGAATACCTGATTAGCTCCTGTTCTCTTGAGCTGTTTTTTCTGCTGTTTCTGGTTAGGGTCCTGCCACATCACCAGTGTTGTCAACAGGCATGCCCTTCCCATGAACAGGCTGTTTTCCAGAGGGGATTTCTTCCTTGTCATTCTCTCATGTAACCACCAGGACACCTACAAGTAGCTAGTCTGCACTTCACACTCCTCTATTTTTGATCCACTATTTTAGCAATACTTGAAGTCCTTCATCTTCCATCAAGGAATATCCCCGCTGCAGAGAATTCTTTTTAAAGAAGACATCTTCCTGCTTTTCTCTTGGTAACTCTAGTACAACCAGATCCAAAGTTTTATGGTGCTTTTTATACTCACTTGTAAGTGGGTTGTGATTTTCCACTTCAATAAGTGCCTTTCCAAACCAGTGTCTCTCTCCTGGCTGAGCAACGGCCATAAGCTGGGTCCAGGACTGGCACAGCAGCTTATGAAACACATAAGTCACTGTCCTGCCAGGCAGCATGGCAAAAACCCTATTAACACATTTTATTAATACACATAGAAAACTATCCCATGTTTTCCTTTCCTGTTCTAAGATACCCTCTGCCATTTATTCCTCACTGCTCCCTCTTCCTGCCCTAGGGAAGTATCTTATTCCAACTGTGCTTATAACTTCTTAATATTCTTGACCTTCAGTTTGAAGATTTTGGTAAAAGGGTTAGGTATCACCATTCAAACCAACTAGGCCTCGTTTTGGTAGCCCTGCTTCCTCAGGGGAAGCAATAGCTCAGAGTCCGTCCAGCACGGCCACTATCTTTTTTATTTTGGTGAAAGCACTTTTACCGTCTTGGAGCTACAGTGACTGGGGAACTGGATAAACTTGTCTAGTCTCCCTTCAAACTCACTGCGAAGTGTTAGCATCCACAACTTTCTCCAGCACAGAGCTGCACAGATGTTCTACTGCCCACCGCATGAGAAACCGCCCACTGCCTTTGTTTGTTTTGAGCCTGGCTCTCTCTAGCCTCACTCCATGTCCCTTAGCTCTCCCACTGGCACAAACATACAATCAAATCTTATCTGTTTTATCCATGCCTTTCAAGATTTTGTCATCTATTTTCCAAACTGAAGAGTCCTAGTTTATTTAGTCATTACATATCTTTAACCACCCCCATTGCCTCTGAATCCTTTCTAGTTCCACTACATTGTTCCTGAAACAAGGAGATGAGAAATGCATATAGTATTAAAGATTGGAGTGAACTGAGGTTATCATCTGCTTTCTTTGTTCTCTAATCCTTTCTTGGCAATTCCTACCATTTTATTTGTTTTTCCACCAAAAAAATGAGCTTATATTTTGAAGGATCTGTCAAAACTCTAAGATCTTGCTCCTGAGGAGTAACAGTTAGCTCAGAGCCCATAAACATACATGTTGGTTTTTTCTTTATATACACATCCTTCCACACCCTGTAGTGTAGAAGCTACAGCAGAAATAACGTGGGAGTCAGCGCATGTTTAACACTTCATTTCTCCACTGTGTGCTTACGGTGTCCTAAAAGGGGCCAGGAGTCAAGGTTGCTGCTCTCTATCTCCATCTGCAGAGTAAAACAAACGGACCAAATCCAACTATGGGTTTACTGTAAGATGGGGTGAGGCCACAGACATGAGTATTGGGACAGTTCACATCCCACCTCCTGCTCTCGCAGGCAGGACAGGGGAGAGCAGATTCCACCCACGTACCACCACTACCAGAGAGCTCACCAATTCCTGTGTGGGAGATATGACACAAACACTTCAAAGACAACATTTTGTCTCAAGAAGAGCTGACAGTCTCAGAAGATGAAGGAGAGGAAAAGCATGGGAAGTGACCTCCCAAGGATAAGCAGCAAGCCAGAGCAAAACCAGGAGAGGCAGCTCTACCCCTAAGCCACATAAGAGTCATTTTTGCTGCCTACCTTGACCAGAACCAAATAAAACATTAGGGTAATTTGGCTAACCACTTGTTCTTCTAAAAACAGTAACTCAAGCTGGTAAATAACAAAAGATTTCCATACAGAGATCGCTTTTCTGTTGCTGCCATGCAAACCTCCTGTCAAAGTCACCCAGAGCCAAGCTCTGCTCTCGTACCCTGCTAGACAGAGGATTGCCCAGCACGCACCAAAACCACAGAGCTGGAAAATGAATGGAAAATATGCCTACAGCCAATAGGAGTGAGGATAGCAAATTTGGGAAAGAAATACACTTAAAAATATTTAAGATACTCTTTTCTTTTCATGTTCTTTTCTTTTTTTTCTTTTTCACCCCCCACTCTCATCACCACCCTATCCTTCCCCACGTCAGTATACTTAGCAAAGCACCCGTGCCAAGCAACTCCGAGCAGAGCCATAGCAAAAATTTGCAACGTGCAGGAGCCAAGAAAACATCTCTATCCCAAGCTGCGTGCACACGTAGGCGGACTCGAGGTGTCATATCAGGCTGTCTAATAAAGTATGAGGGCACAATAGTGATTCAAAACCTTTTAAATGAATTGTTTTGTTTTCGCTCACTGCCTGGTAGGTGCACCTGTGCGCCTTCTCAGCTCCAGATGATATACATCTTTGTTTTCCTATTTAATATTCAGCACATGAAACACACAGATAGAAAAAATAAAAATAAAAAGGGGGAGAGCGGGAAGAGAAAATAGTGGGTTTTTTTAAAGTCACTTCAGAATTAAATCTTAAGGGTAAGGTCATGCACACAGGAGCCTGGAAAGACTTGGCAATTACCCGTGAGGCTTGCATAATAAATGAAACTAGTGAGTAGGAAATGGGGGCACCGAAGATGGAGTGAAAGGGGCTGCCTCTCACGCACCACCAGTGGGACCATGGGTGTCCATAGCACGAGCAGGTGCAAAAGTGATTCTTCAAGTCTAATGGGGAAAGGGGTCTGTCTGGTGTCTCTTGTGACTATAACGCATTTCTCCCAAGGTGCACCTGAATTATATTGTAGCATCTGTTGTCCTGATGCAGGTGAAAAAGACCATAAATGTAGTCAGCTACCCCACAGGTGTCTTGGTAAAACAAGATGCCATTGTACAGAGTGAAAGCAATAAAAATTGGAGAGGGAGAGGGAAAGGTTTCTGCAAACATAGGCTCCCTCATAAACAATGAATCCTTTTTTCCTCATTTCTTTTGCTAGCGTGCAGTGTCAGGAATCAAACTGAACTGTCCTTTTGGCAGCAGCTCCTGCTAGAAGTGAGCAGTGAACTTGCCCTGCCCTCCAAGATAACAGTTTAAAAAACTGAAACGGAAGCTGCTCCTGAGAGCACAGGCTATTCGAACAAACCGAGCTGGATTTTTCCCTTTAGGATATCACTACAGTATTCTGCAGTGATGGCTTCATACCCAGAGGCCCTTGAACATCAGAGGGAGGGATCCTAATTTTTCTCTATTGACTTCGGCAACACCCTTCTCTGAACAAAATCTAGCTTCCTGAAGAGGTTAGTAAACCATGTTCAGTATTACTCTTATTTAGCTGAAAGTAAGATCCTTTAAAAGCCTTACAGAAGAGCAAGGGGTTTAGGCTTTGATTGCCTGTAACTGCCACACTGAAAGCCCAAGTCTAACAGGATAAGTGTAGGTGACAGTGGCACGCATGAGAAATCTGTCCAGGGACCGAGGAAAAAATTTATTACAACTACAGGTCTTTGTTTTGATACACACTAAGATTTAAATTAATTAGTTCTGACATATCCTAGTCCTGTATATCACACCAAATTGCTACTGCCAATCTGGTTTTTTTATGAAATGAGTGGAAATGAGTACCCACCCCCATCTCCCCCAGCATCTTATGCCTTTCCATGTGGTCACATTTCAAGCAAAGGACTAGGTGAAAGCCACCAAACTAGCTAAACTGACTGCAGAGTGCAAAGGAAATGTGACACCCATACCCTACATTAAAAGCAGGTAATGTTTTAGACAGTATAAAGGCACAAAGATTTAGAAAGGATGGAGTTATCAGTGTTCATTTTGGAATGAACTGCACCTGAAGCTGTGCCCTTCCGCAACATGCTGTGTTGAAGCGGAAATTGCTAATTATAAAGCTGCTCTATGGGCTAATAGAGAAGTCACCAGCATCCTGACTGCATTCAGATGGTAAGTAGGTTGGTACCGTGCACTTGGTGTTAGTTGACCTTTATGTTCTTGTTCACTAACAAAGGTAGTTTTTCGTCAGGGAAGGGCATTCAGCCTTTGGGAAGCTGCCTTCCATAGATACATCATGGTCTCCCCACAAAAAAGCTGGCATTAGAGCTAGCAGTGGCCCAAAAAAAGATTACAGTACAGTAACAAAATATGGGGTCAGAGATGAGAGAGTGCATAGCAAGGATTTTCTCACTAACAAAATGAAAGCTTCAATATTTCACTTCAGAGAGCAGGGGCCAACAGAAGTACATCCTCTCTTTATCACTTCAGTAGGCAGAGGCGTTATTAAGGTCACTGAGGTGTAAGGATGGGAAGCTGGAGGCCTGAAACTGTGCCTCTGTGTACTGAAAAACGTAGGCTTTTAAGGGAGTATCAGCAGGTAACAGCTGTTTTAAATTATATATATAAAAAAGGCAGAACTGAGAAGCAATTATTTAAAGAGAGACGCAAGATGAACCCAAAACAGGAGCGCTCCTTCCACCTTGGAGCAATATGTGAAGAAGCATTTCAAGTGTCCCCAGGTCTGTTCAGACCATTATGTGATAATTTGTAAGGGATTCTGGAAATAATTGCTTTGGCTTTGGTGGTGACAGAGCGTCCGGTACTGTCCAGCTGAAATTGCCTCCTTACTTTCTTCTTTCTTGCTGTCTCTGGCAATGTGGTTCAGTTGTTTCCATACTTGTCCTATGATGCCTGTATTTTTGACTCTCACAGTATTAACAGGAACACACACAAAGCTCAACAAAAAAATCTTCAAATCCTGTTGAGAGGCCTTCATTAAAATTCTATTAATATCTGTTTGTCTCACACTGTGATAAATTGTTAACACTTCCATGTTCTTCTAAACAAAGCCAAAAATAAAGCAATATCTTTCTGAGAAACGCTTGACACATACAAGAACAGCCAAGTTCTTGATGGAGCATGCTACACTTTTGCTAAGGGGTCTACTATTGAATATTCTGGTAGCTTAAGATGTTCATCTAAACAGTAAGTGCTGTGATAATGGATGTGACATTTCACAATTTAGCTGGGGTTCTGCCTACATGAGATGCAGATACTGAGAAAAGGACAGATGGAAAAAACAAAAGAGTTCTTCAGGCCCCTCACTTTCACTAGCTCCTGAGTATCTCCATAAACCTTGGAGTAAGATCATGAAGTTCCAGATAGGTTGAAAAAGAATCCCAGTTTTGTACACTTCTGTTTATTTAAAAGCTTTCTGCTTTCTCCACCATCACTCACAGGCAGCACAACTTCTGCCCCTGGGTTAGGGTAGAGTATAAAGGGAACCTGTCCTGGTTTCAGCTGGAATAAGGTTAATTTTCTTCTTAATAGGTGGTACAGTGCTGTGTTTTGGATTTAGGATGAGAATAATGCTGATAACACACTGATGTTTTAGTTGTTGCTAAGCAGGCTTTATACTAAGTCAAGGACTTTTCAGCTTTTCATACTGCCCTGCCAGCAGAGGCTGGGGGTGTACAACAAACTGGGAGGGAACACAGCAAGGACAGCTGACCCAAAAGAGCTGAAGGGGCATTCCATACCATATGATGTCATGCCCAGTATATAAACTGGGGGTAGTTGGCCACGGGGCACCACAGCTTGGGGATTGGCTGGGCATCGGTCAGTGGGTGGTGAGCAACTGTTCTGTGCATCACTTGTTTTGTATATTCCATTCCCCCCCCCCCCCTTCCTTTTCTGTC
>JANZLQ010000009.1:11383865-11403740 GCA_026212715.1 Elanus axillaris | reverse complement strand
AACTGTTCTGTGCATCACTTGTTTTGTATATTCCATTCCCCCCCCCCCCCCTTCCTTTTCTGTCCTATTAAACTGTCTTTATCTCAACCCATTAGTTTTACTTTTTTTCCCCCAATTCTCTCCCCCATCCCACTGCGGGGGGGCAGGAAGCGAGCAAGCAGCTGCATGGTGCTTAGTTGCCGGCTGGGGTTAAACCACAACAGAACCCAAGTGGAATTTTCTAGCAATGCTGCCATGTGCCTTTACTGTTTTGCAGAAGAACAGGAAAACATCTGCAAATCAAGTACATCGTAGTTTCTTTGAAAAGGCTAATCTAAGCAGGAGAAACTGAATACTGGCCAGGTGACTCGGAGGTCACGAGTCTTCTGTTTCACATCAGACGTAAAGTTCTTGACAGAAGTCTGTATGTAACTTAAGAGAGTCTTACTGCAGTTTTAACAGTTCAAGAAACAACACATCTTTCCAATGCAAAAGTCCATGCAAAAAATGTCATTATTCCAGAGAAGTGTTACTCTGCTAGGTAAAATCAGAATTATTTGGCCTTTGCTACACAGGGCTTCCTCTTGTCCTTCTCCAACTTTTTAGTATCTCCAATGCTTCTTCATTTGTCCTGTTATCCACATAGGAGAAGCCCTCTTCCATATTTTTCCCTTTATCAATCTTTTTTCCCCTCTGCTCTCCTGCTCCACAGAACTTGCTACTTTAGCATGTGTGGTGTTGTCAGTTTAGCCTGCGGTAGAGGCATGGTGGTCCAAGACTGCTCTAAGAGGCCTTCGTATGTTTTCTCAGCAAATCCAACTGGATCAGAAGTCTGATTATTTTCAGAGCTCAGAAGCTCTGAGTATGGACAGTTCCTGTGCAAACCATACTTCACTCTGCTCCAAGCATGTGGTGCAGTGGTCTGGCAGACTTGAAATCATCACTGGAAACTACAGAGCTAAATCCAAGAACTTTTGGCCACAGACCAGCATGAACCCTTCAAGGATACTTACTCTTGACCTTTACACTAACCTGAAGAATACACTCAGTGTGGTTCTTTCATGACATTGAGCTTTACAATTTAGATCACACTAGGACCTTGCTGCCAGGCCAGGAAAAATGTTACCTAACTGCTTGCCTGATTTAGACTGACCTGAAACAACTTCAAATACAGGATCTGTCAGGAGTTTGTGAATAGACTGACACAATGCAAAGAAAGCAAAAGATTTCACCTTGCATGGTTTGAATCACCACTGACTCAGGAGAGACCTAAATTCCTATGAATATTAGAAAGATGTAAAACCTCAAAAGAGATCAAAAAGCCTGTATCATGAGTTCTATTTATTTCCAGATGCTCTGCCCTTCATTCAGATATATGATCCTATGCCATGTTTGGCATCAAAAGGACCATTTGCCTGCTAAAATACACTTCCCACTAGCTCTCTTGGTTTATTGCCAGGCACTGCTTTGCACATGCTGTCAGGTTACAAAAGTCTGCAGAGGACTTAGTGGCACTGGCCATCAACAGAGCATTTGGTCATTCACACAGATGATCAAAATACATACAGAAATGTCAGCAATGTCAGCTGACCAGTCTGCATACATATATCAGGACACCAGAAGTTAAAAAAACTAGTCTCTGTGAATTAGAGAGGAGCTGTATTTTTTTCACCTCTTTTCAGCCCACAAAATACTCCAAATCTCATTACTACTTTTAGAGGTGGTTGAATTTCTCACTGTAAAACTAGACACTGCACCTACTTCCTCCAGTCCGGCAGGATTCACTGTAATCATTTCCAGTCCAACTACACACAGCAATTTGGCCTTGGAGAAATTTTCCTCATCAGTAAATACGCTGCTTGTTTTCTTTAGTGTTTCCAGACATATACTGAAGGAGCGTCCTGTTCCCAGGGTGCTTCCCAGGAAGGTTGCCTTGCAGGGGAGAAGTGAGGGTGGAATCATGGCTTAAATCCTCCAACACGTTGCATCCACAGCAAAGTGAAAGCAAAGCAAAATACAACAGAAATGGGAAACAAAATACATACCTGACACATTTAGCATGACAGAGGCTAGAAAAAACCCTGGGCTGAGATTTTTCTGATCCTGACAAGGGTGCAGCAAGCTGCAAAGCAGGAGGAGGGTACGTATTTTTTCAGGAATTTAGTCAGCATGGTGCTGCTCCCCAATGAAGCAGCCCAAACACTTACCCACACAACTGAAATGTACCCCAAATCTGCTTTGAACAGTGCGAATCCATGTATGCAAGTGTCTGCATAGCATGGACCAGACACCTCGCAGACTGGTCCTGACTGAGAGCTGCAGAAGCAACAGGCACATCATAACAGAAAAAAAGTAAAAGTGTCATTGTGCAGAGAGAGAGAAAAGCATTAACACTATTGCTAGGTACATCTTTGAACAATGAAACAAATCAAATAATTCTCTCTGTCTCATTAAACCTGAGCACAGAGAGGGATCCTGTGAATCACTCTAAGCACCTTCAGTGGTGTCTGAGGGCACACAGCACCTTACAGAACAGAGCCAAAGAGCCAGGCATTAGAAGAAACCTACTCATTAAGTTTTCTTGCTCATATAACAATTTAACCCTAGAGCCTTGTAAGACAAGCATTTCAGCACCTTATAGTCTCACACATCTCCAGCGGGTCCAGCACTTTCCCTCTTGTCATTCTTGCAAACATTAAAAGGGGAACACAACCAATATTTTATACTCTCCCGTTTGTTTATTCTTAATGTTTATGATTCCTCTTATAAAGCTTGGAAATAGCATTTCTTCCTCAACAGATTTTGTCTTTTTTCCACTTGGCCAACAATATTTCTGCTGTCACATGGTGGGAGCCAAGACAGCTTTTGTTTTGTTTGATTCTTTATGCACTGGCATCCCTGATCTGCCTTTCTTGCAGTTACCAAACAAACCGAGAACCACTAGCATCTCTAGTGCAGGACACTGAGGAGATGTGACCTCAGTTTGCATTGCCTCTTCTCAGGGAAACGTGAGAATTTTCTCCTTTATCCTAATGTCTTCCTTCCTTTAGCAGGCAGACTAAGGAGAGGGATTCATCTCACCTAACCTTGGTACCCACACATGCACCTTAGACTTCTTTTGTAGACAACAGAGAGAAAAAGGCACCTGTATATTGTGCTCCATCTTCTCCTGTGAAAATTTGTACAGACTAGCCATGCTACTGAAATGTGTGTCTCCATTCATAGCTGCAGTCAAGGCTGAATGCTCAGATGTACACAGCTATTTTGTACTCTCAGTTACGTGAGGTGACGTCCAGCCAAGGCACCCTGATCCCATAGTAAACACAGAGCACTAGAAGAAAAACAAGGGCACCCCTGTGAAGAAAGCTAGCATTTTCAGTCCGTGCTTTCTGAAACATTAGCAAGATAACAAATGTAGATGGCACTTTATAAGCTTTACATTTCCACTCTAGTTTCAACACTAGGACTCAGCTGATGAAAGAAGAGAAGTGGTTGAATTTGTACAACTATATTCTTGGCCTTCACTGTCCTCTCTTACACAGCTATTTACACCATAAAAGGGTTCAAAAATAATAACTAAAAAAAATCATATTGAGACAGAAAGGTAGGATTTTGCACTTGTCTGTTCTGGTGTAAAATATAAGGCAGCAAGGAGCCAGGCTCTGGAGTTAAAATCTCTGCAGTTCTCTAGAAATGGTTCTGAACCAGCACCCAGGCTTCCCAGAGCTGTGGAAGTTCCCTGACTTTCAGCAGTCCTTGGCCCCTCAGCCACACTCTTGCAGTTGTCTGCTGCAAACTCAGCCAAGGAGGGGGTAGGGCAGATGCAGGGTGTCTTTTTCCTTTTTTTTTTTTTTGGTGTTATTTCCATATCAGTTTAGTCAATTTTCCTGTTTATTCACCTTGATTATATTCTGTTCAGTGCAGGAGAAACCACTCTGGGTTCAGATAACTCATGTAAATGCATAGCTTACATTTGTATTTTTGGCATGGACAGCTTACATCTCTATAAAATACCGATGACTGCCACACACTGGATGATGCTGAGGTTTTGTAGTAACTTGCTTCAGAAAAATAGATTCATTTCCAGTTTAATGAATTGAAAGGATCAGGCCGTGTGGATGCAATCCAAGGAGAGAGAAGGGGGTTGGTGACCTCATTTCTTTACTTTCAGTGGAACTGCATCTATGCTGTTCCATAAAACAGTGCAAATGTAAACGAGGTGTGAACTGCTTTCACATCTCATTTAGGTAACAGATGAGGCATGAAATGCATTTCACAGGCACGTGTACCAGAGCAGTATGCTAAGGCTTGTGACAATGAAGAACTCCTTTTTTCACACAGAAGCACCCCCTCCCCAGAGCACTGGATTAGCTCTGAAAGTATGTGTGAAGAGGAGAAATATCATCAAGAAATGGCATGTTGGCTGCTTTTATTATCTCTGAAAATATTTTGGGTAGTAATCAAAGTTCCTAGAGCCCTCTGCCATTGCGAAGATTGATTCTCTTTTTCTTTTCCCACAAAATAAGTCACCTCCAGATGGCACCAAACAGTGAAAATAAGTAAGTAAGTAAACATCAAGTCTCTGCTCCTAGCAATGAACTTCTGAGCTAGAAAGCAGATTCACTTCCCCTAAAGCACAAGTTTCTAAAGTGCCAGGCAAAAAAGGTCCTCAGTCATTTCTCCAAAAATACAGGTTGCAAGGATGTTCTTGCCAATCACATAGCAGATGTAACATCAGAGGGCTTTTTTTAATTTCTAAAACAGGTACAGATAAGGTACAGGACACTTAACTCGGGTTTAAGGGAGCTGAACATAGCTACAAAAGAAGTTGGAAAAATGAGGAAAAAAGCCAAAGCCTTCATTAAAAAAGTTAAAAGTAACAAGATATTCTAAATTAGAGAGACTCTAGGATGAACTATACAACCCATGGAGAAATATTCAACCCCTTGATATCTGGTGAGCATAGAAGGATATTTACTGCCAGAGAGTCAGGAGAAAATCTGAAATGTATTTTGATGCCAGTGGCAGAGTTGAAAAGTTCAGCAAAGGACACAGCCATGAGGAGAACTTCACATGCTAAGGGCAAAAGAAATGTAGACATCCAAGAGGAAAGCAAAGCAAAGCAAAGCAAAGCAAAGTAAAACTTCTTTCACATCACAATGATAAAGCAGTTCAAAAAATGTTCTGATTTTTTTAAACCCCGCCAAAAGTCACCTCAGATGTCTTCAGCATTTATACCTTTTAACACAAAAAAAGTTTAATGTACGTGTTCACAATTTGAAGCACTTCTTTTTCAATTTTGTGTCAGCAGGAAAACTACTAAAAAAGCTAAAACAAATACCATTTCACTAATTAAGCACAATTCTGTGCACTGAAATGTCAGTACTTTTCTAAACATTAGAAATTAATTTAAAATTAATTATACTTTGTTCATCACTAGAAGGTATTTCTTAGAAAGCACTGCACACTGGCGGTGCTCAGAGCCCCCTAAGAAGTGGACCTTTCTCTCCTGCTCTATAGGCTTTGGCTTACAGTTTCTTACAGAGTGTCCTTTTTTAATTCAAGTAGGGCACAAGTCAGGTACACACACAAATTGACTACTGATGAATAATGGCTTTACAATACTTGAAATAATAGCTTGAAGAACAAAATAATTTAGCCATTACTCAGGCAAAACCTCTACTAATTTGAGACTGAAAGGGGAATTTACCTGAATAAAACCTGCATGATGAGGCCATAAATTGCTAAGAAATGAAAAGACTGAATAGAGAGACAAGTAAAGGACTCAGAGTTTTGAACAGTGCAGAAATAACCCAGAGGAACATTGCTAATGATTCAGATAAGTCATTGCAAACATTTTTCTTCCTTTGCTCTGATTTAGAGTGAATTTGAGTGCTGTTCTTATCTATAAACCCTCCCTCCTTCTCTCTGTTCAATCTAATTGGTAAATGTCAGCCCTCCCGGCCCACTGTCATTCCCTCAATTAAATGATTATGAATCTCTTGGCTGGCTCTCATTTTCAAGGCTGCAGGCAGCCTTTCCCACTGCCTGCATGCTAAGTTAGCCCTGCTCCCACCTCCTTCCTCAACCCAAACGGACAAGTCCCAAATTCCTCTTGCTCCATTCCTTCCACTCCCTGCCAACTGTTTCTTGCCAGCTAGTTTGCATCTTTCCTTCAATGATTCTCCCTCCATCCTTTTCCTACCCAGGCCTGTTTTGCAGACTCAGCCGTGCCCCAGAGCATCTACAGGCAGCCAAGAGCTGCCTACACACTCCCACAGCCTGTCGCCCGCATCCTCCTGATTCACACTACAGCCAGGAAGATCCCTTCAAAGTAGGTCTGCTGCCAATTAATCTCACTTTCAAGGGTGACTGTGATGACATGGCATGTCAGCAATCCTCTGGCATTTGCCCTCTTTTGATCTTTGCATAGAAATGGATTCATAGGAACATAATCTTTATCTGCCATTTGCAGTCATTTTTCTCTAGATCCATTTAGCGTTTCACTCACCTTAGCAGATGAGCATCCTGTGGACAGTAGGGACCTTGGGCTTTACACTGTAGCACACCATAGAAATGTCAATCTTTGTATCTCTGCCTCTCCTCTTCCTGTAAATGAGTTCATCTGTCTAGATAAATGGCAGCCATCCGTAGATCCTCTCAGAAGCTGTCTCAAAGATAAAAGGTACAGTACATGAGTTGTTTGGAGATACCGTTGTCTCAATTCATCACTTGACTGACTCGCAGCCTCCTGCCCATTAAACTTATTTGTTAAGACTCTGGAAAGACCAAAGGGTCCTCTAAGTCTTTCTCTGGAGTACTCAAGGCACTTCAAAATACCATCTCTCTCAACAATTTTTTTTTCTTTGTTTTACTTTTCTTTTGCCACTTTTGCTCCCAGCATTGCTTTTCTGTTGCATCTTCTGCATCTGGGAAGTGCAAACTTGCTAGGCCAAAATCACGGGGTCTGTCTGAAGGGTCAGCAGCAACCCAGACATGAGCCCTGGAAAAGCAAGTATCAGTTTCCAAATTCAAGAAAGTAACCACTAAAAAATGCCCAAAAGAGGTATCTTTTAGATTAGGGAGAACCAAACAGAGCAACCCAGGCGGTGGAATATGGTGGAGAGCCCCTGAGATTCACCCCAATTTTTCTGTTACCTCATTTGCAGTGTTAGAGAGGAACTACTCAGAGTTGCAGAGAAGCAGCTGACAGTCCCCCACTCACATTCCTCTCAGTAATACCTGATACACTTCTCCCTTACTATGACCTGCACATATTGCTGACCTGATCAATTTGCCAATATTGTTTCAGGGATCAGACAAAGATCAAGACTATATCGCAGTCCTTTCTCTCTTGCTTCAGTGAGCAAACAGGTCCTGCTGCAATTCTCTCAGCACATGCAAATCCTGAGCAATTAGGCTTGTGTTTTAATCTGATGCAGAGATGTCAGGATGCCATCTCATTGCCAATGGAATGTGGGGTTGAATGGCTTTTAATTAGATATTCAAAGCCATTCAAAGTTTTACATACTTTTAATGGCCTAGAAATTATGCTTATTAGCATGTAAGACTGCAGAATTAATGTCTGAGGACTACATTATTGTCACAACTTCATGCATTGGCAAGATAGATCACCTTTCTGGAACACTTTATAGACAAATATCACTGCAAAAGAGAGCCACTTATCTCCTATTACAGTAAGAGCAAAGATGCTGTGATAATGCCCTGTTATTTGTATTTTATCAAATGCACAGCACAATCATCCTATCTAATAAATCTATTGGTGCGGTACAGTGCAAGTTTTTCAATGAACCATTACTTATCTGCTGCTTTTTGATCATTTGAGCTGTGTATTGTGTGAGGTTCCGATTCAGGGAGTCAATGAGCTTCAACAGCACTCAGCATACCTCAAAGTAATGGGATCTTACCAGGTGCCCCTGTTCTGTGTTTCACTCAATCAGAGACCACTTTATCCATAACAAAGGTGATGACTGAGAAACATAAAGCATTATAGTTCTGCAAATACCTTTTCACAAAACCTGATTTGCATTGTAAAATATCTGTGAAGGATGGTCAGGAATCCTGCCATTGGATAGGTGGATGATTTTCTCAGTATTAAAAACAAAACTTAAATGACAAACAAACAAACAAAAAAAGCAGATTCTTTTGATTCCAAAGCCTAGACAGCTCTTAATTCTTTAATTAATGATCAAACACAAAACTTAAATGAGAAACACTCATGTTAATCTCATTTTATGATCTGTCCGTGATATGTAATTTTTGTTTTTTTCTTTCATCCCTTCTTCCTACCCTGCATACCTTTTATTTTTCCTTCCCTACATTTCTCCCCTGAATCTCTGAGGTCCTGTTTCACCTTTAAAACTAATAAAACTCTTTAGTCATCAAGCTGTTAATTCAAATATTTCTTTGTCACCAGTGTGGAGAATGAAGATTTTCTTCACTTTCCTGTAAGGGATTTGCAACAAACATCCACTAATCAAGATAAATAGAAGAGAAATCACAAACTACCTGAGGCCAAGCGTTTCATACTTAGGTGCTTAATGACAAGCACATAAATCCATATATAAGTAACCAAATAAACAACCTGATCTTAAAAAATACAGAACTCCCAGCAATTCCCATTGATTTCCCTAGTCACTTTGTTTCCTCCATTGCTAGTGAAAAATTGAGTACGTATACAATGCCTAACTCTAGGTATTTGTATTTGAAAATACTCACTTTAGTCCCAATATAAGAAATGAAAAATGTCAAAATTGGGCTTTAGGTTGACAACTGTAAATGATGGGATTAAGAAGGTAACTTCTTATATCTCATATAATGTCATACATACTGATACATGGTGCCACTGAGTTACACAAATTGACCTGAGGGGCTGAAGGTAACTAGCAAATAAAGTTGTTCCTAATGACTAGTAAATCAAGCCATGCAGGTCTGCAAAGTCTAGGATAGTCACTGCATGATTTCACACTTGCTTTTGTAGCAGACAGCAAGAAAGCTGTTACTATCCTAAAACTCCTAACTTGTCTCAGACTAGGGAGTTCTCAGAATATCATCTATCAATAGTCCTGACCCTATAATCCCTATTCAACTGATCCCACATGAGGGAAATTTTTAAATTCAGGCTCCCTGGATTTTTGCAGGCAGCTGGTTCATGTTGTTTCAAATGCTAAACTCCAAGGAAGACAAAATCTGGGAATAGGCCAGGGAGTATTGCAGGACCTAGAAAGTATATACAAGGGTGGTGGTTTGCATTCACTCATATCCACGCTCCTGTCTTTCTGAAATAAAGTTCACTGATAGTGCAGCAAAGCTTCCAGTGATTTCCACAGTGTAGGAAGAGACCCCATTAGGAAAGCACTGAGAAGACTTCATACCTCCAGAGCTTAAAAACAAAACCTACACCTCAAAAAAAAAGAAAATAAAAACATACTGAAGAACAACCAGTTGCCAAGTGGTTTGACTACTGCTAGACTACCAGGACTTTCATTTTCCTTCAGACATTTCCTAGGTGGCTACAGAATCTTCCAGCTTAAACCTCTGTGCAACTACGGCAATATTGACACAAAGCAAAAGTACCGGTATCCAACCGATCTTTGTGGGACTGCAAATACAGGATACTGTTTACTCAGGAGCGTTATTAGCCATAGGGTCTCTGAGCTCCAGTTGTTAGAAAACAGTCATTATCAGAATCTCGCATGAAAATCGCGAGAAGGCAGCAAATATGATGAGGCAATGTTCTCAGTTTTTCTTATGCAACTGCCTCTTGGGACTAATTAGAGTTGCTTTTGTAATTCACAAGCTATAAATTCCTTCAGAAGCTTTTGGAAACACTGTGTGATCTCCTTGGCGAGATTCTGCTTTGTGCTGATACAGCAAGTCAGCTTAACTTCCCAAAGCATGTAACAATCTGTCTGATTAACAGAGAGGAAAGCTAAGTGTGGCAACTGAATAATGGCAACCGGTTTGTTAATTTGCTGTTTCCCTTCCTCACTCACTTAAGGTTAATAGTACATCCTGCAGAAGCCTGCACTCCATTCTCCTGCTAGACTTTTTTAATTAGCTTAATAACGCCATCTTATTTAATGGCTGACCATAGCTAAGAGCTGGAACTAACTATGCCTGTATTGCAAAAAAAAAAACCCAACTCAAAGCAGTAAGATGGGATACTGAAATGCAGGTTAAGACTGGATACCAAAATATAGGTTAAGACTGGATACCGAAATGCAGGTTAAGATTGGATACCGAAATGCAGGTATCTTCTCCTTTTGGGGGAAGCAAAGAAAGAACAAACTTAAGCCCCACTTGCAACTCCTCCTTCCTTGTGGGCAGGTAGGACTCACCATCAGGCACGTTAAGTGTACACCAGACAGATATCTCCCAGCCACAGCTTTAGCAGGATCTGACCTCCTTACAGTTATCCCTGACCTCCTTACAGTTATCCCTATAGGGGACGGCAGGCCAAGAGTAGGGGTGTAAGGCATGGGCACAGGCAAATTTGGTACGTAAGGGTAGATAACTAAAAGGACTTTTCATTCTTCTCCTGGCACATCTCCTACCTACAGGTTAGAGACAAAATACAGAGGAGGTAGTGGATAAGCAGACTGCCAAGAGAAAAGTTGTTTTTGCTGACGGTGATGCTAGGGAAAGGGAAGAGGAAGCGAATTGTGGGAAAAGCAAGACAGGGCAGAGAGAGGGGAGCAGCATCAGAAAGCGGGGGGGTAGAGCTGTCCATGGCCACCCATGGAGCTGGCCAAAATCCAGCTGTGGAAGGAAGAAGTGGGCTCTGAAAGAAAATGACCAGATCTAGACGCAGCTGGACATAATGGAAAAGGCTGAGGGACATGAGAATCTGCACAAACAGTATCTTAGCAAGATTTTTCATGGAGAAGAGTCTATGATTTAAAAGAGGTGAGATTTGAAGAAAGAGACAATACCATCTATTAGACAAGACTGATACCACTGCAGAAAAGCCAAGCAAGATTTCATACATGCTTCTTCTCAATTTTTTCCAATTATACCAGCTGACCTAATAAAAGATATTACCATTCCTTCCAATCCATCTCTCTCTCAGATCCTGAGAGAATCACAAGCACAGTAACTTTTTACTATCACACAGATTTTAAAATAATATGTTTAGGCTTTTCTGCAAAAATATCTGGAATATGTGGAGAGTTGATGGATACTGAAGTTGTGTTCTTATGCCAAGACTCTCCTTGCTAAATATTATTGAAAACAAAACTAATCAGACTGGGATTACTTTTTTTTTTAATCAGCCCCTTTGGTTGTAAAGGCTTTCTGCTTTGTTTAAAAAATAAAAATAAAATATTGAGTAGGAAGAAGTAATATAAATGGATAATGAAGGAAAATTATTATCAAAATGTTTCCCTCTTCACTGCTACAATAAAAACAAATTGTATATGCTAACAAAGCCAAATTGTCAACTACAGAACTACAATTTGGTTTAATATACCATTGCACCCTGCATATTCAAAATGTCCCAAAGTGTCTTATAATAGTAAAAACACAGCCTTATTACCATGTCTGGTTTTGTTAGCAACCAAGCACTAAACTGAACAATTATCCATCTAATATATTTATCAAAGCTTTCTGGGCTTTCTTCCTCCCCCAGCTGTGCACAAGGCTGTATTCCTGACATTTTGATTTTGTTTTGGGTTAGAGCATAATTTGGGGTATTAAAGTGCAAGAACCGATCCAAAACCACCATCAGCAACTCAGAGTTTAGCCTCTGGGGCTACATCCCTGAGAGTTCATTAAAGAGAGTCCGGGAAGGCTCACAGACGCTGAGCAGCAACTGCCTTTTGCCCACCCAGGTGCTCTCAAAGAGTCCCCAAGCCCAGTTTATGGCACATGTCACTCCCACCAGGGAGATTGCATATAGCTACCCTATTACGGAGTCTGTAAGACCCTGGGGTCTACAAACTTTGGAGTCTACGAGACTTTGGTAGCAATAGATTAAGCACTGAACAAGTTTACTTTGTTTACAGAAAGAGCTATAACCTCTGTGCCTTTGAAATATGTATTTAGAGACAGATTTTCAGAAGAGACCTACTGTTATGTAAAGACCAAAATATTCAGCCATATTTGCAGAAAAATTTACCATGAGGATGTTAAACAATTCTTAAAAAAAACTGCCTTTTTCATTTTAAGTAGGAAAGAGTTTTTTACAAATCTGACCCTCCAGTACACTAAAATGTAACTTCAAGTGAAACAATACAGAATCCAACTGAGACTAACTGTAACGTATACAGTATCTAACCAAGTCTCATCTGAACTGTTTAAACCTTATCTCACTCCGTGCAAAATGGAGTTCACAAATCTCCCAGACAAAGGCTCTCAAGCTTGTCTCATTTCTGATGCATGTGACTTTTTTAGCTGCCTGATCACACTCCTTGCCAAAGTGTCCTTCCAGTTCAAATATGGGCATGAAATGGATTTTGTTTTTCATTTCAGTCATCAAACCAAAATCCTGGGCAAAGAAAGAAAGAAACAAATAGTTTGAGTCACACTGAATATTTAAAAGAAAGTTTTTAAAGTGGTAAACTCTAATCTACCTAATGAAGTTAACTCCCAACCCCACTGAAATTCACATTCACCCCTTTAAGCTAAATCCTGTTCTGTAGCCACAGATAAACCTACAACACATTCTCCTGTGCTGCTTGCTTTTTGAGCTCTGTTCACACCTGCAGTAAGAATCTTTCAACTGCCTGTTGTATCACAGCCCATCCCATACATTTGTGGATTACAAGCATCTTCCTGATAAAAATGCAGAGGCTAATACCAGTACGTTGTCTTTCTTCTTCCACATAGCTACCTCTAGTACTGAGGAAGTTATCTCCAGCTGCTGGTATCTTCCATCAGTAATGTCTTTCCCAGGTATCATACTTATCCAGGTATTAGCTTCATTTCCACATACTGAGGTCTTGGCAACACACGCTGTAGATGCTTGATGGCGTTCATCTATGGATCTTTTATTGTACTGGGTTATCTCGGCAAGATACTCCGCTGCTTTTCTTGCCAGCAGCTTGCCTATGCTGCTAGCCTCTAAATGGTTTCCTTCCACAGCAGTAGCATCTGCTCACCTTTCTCTGATCTAGTGTTGCTGCGTATCTGTACTGCCAGGATTACACTGAAGCTGGGCCACAGGGCAGATGAAATCCATCTGGTCACTGATTTAATGCACTATGTAATGGCTGTTGGCCCCTCCTTCAGCCAGCAGCTCCACTAAGACGCTTTGGACCTGCCAGAGATGTAAGTTCTCTAAACATATTGAAGACATCTTCCATGGTTGTCATTATGCTATCTAAGGAGCGCAGGCCAGAGAGCCAGGACATCTGTTGCTCAGATGGCATGGTAGTGTTATTCCACGACTGCCCACCAGTGTTGTCTTATCTTGCCAAATACTACATAAGACCTTCTAGGGGGACTTCTGAGGCCAACTTACCAACTCAACATTACCTGTTGCAAAGGTGGATAATCTACTTCTGAAGTGAACTTCAGTCAAGAAAACTCCATGCAGCAGCTCATATGCTTCAGCCCATACCAAGAAATAACACAATCCAAAGCTTTCTCTCCAGCCATGCTATAAAATTCATTCAGAGTTTTTACCTGAGCACAAACTGGTATCTAAACCACTCTTTTACAAGGGAAGTTTCAACGAGAGCACAGCTTCAGGGCCACACTAAGATTATCATCAATCCTTTCTACACTCTACTGCATTTTTTCTTCCTGGGATGGTAGTAGCCACAGTTCATAAAGCTGTCCTGTTTCCCACTTTATGGACTCTTGAGTGGTGGCCAAGCCTGACTCACTCCATCACTTTCCTTAGCACCCACACTCAAGAGCAAGACATCTGCATTCTCAGACTATCTGTCTCTGTCTTGCTACCACTAAACTTTTATGCTAAGACCTTGTACTTGTTTTGCACCACTTGCTTGTCTTGTTTGATCCTTTCTTTTTCTGGACAGTTGAGCTCCTCTTGTTATTTGCCTGCTTTTCTCTGAGGCTAAGTATGGTTTAAAATAATCTGTAAACTAATGTCAGTGGTCATACAAGTTATTTTCTTTGGCTCTGATTAGTCAATCTATTATGTTTCCAGAGTTACAGAAGGAGAACAGAGATCTCAGCTTGTGACATACACATCTATTCACTCTGGGAACGTGGGATGAGGCAGGTGAGTCTGGTCCATCAGGCACAGCACTCTAAATCTTAAACAACATGTCATATAATTCCTTTCATAAACCTAACAAACTTCTTTTTAAAAGCCTGGGGAAGGGGTTTTCTGCATTGCCCTGATAGTTGAAGACCTTATGATAATTTCTGTATTTTGCTTATTAACAAGCAGCTTAGACCTTTTGTTCACTTGCCATCATTGTTCTTTGTCTTAATATGTTTTTTATCCCTTTGTAGTGTTTACTCTCCTGATGTGTGTGTAGACGGCAATCATCCCTGCTCAGCCTTAATGCTGCTAATCTAAAGAGAGCATGTCCCTTTAATCTCTATTTATAAGATAAGGCTCTCCATTCTCTCAGCTACTCCAGTAGCCTTTCTCTGTATCTTTTCCAACCTGAATTTATGTTTCTTGATTATGGCTGATCGGAAGATCACACAGACTTCCTCATCCCTTGCAGGGAAGCATTAATGTTTCCCCTTCTGTGCTGGAAATTTCTCTCCCAGCACAATCCAGAATCACAGTGCCTTTCTCAAGGCAGGACCCCTGATGTCCCACTGCCATTCTGTAGGGAATAGCACACCTGGATCCTGCTCCTGCTTCTCCTTGGTCAAGGACTTTTTATACTCCCTGGTTTCTAGTATGAAGCATGTTACAGTCTCATTATCTGGGATCACTAGTGTTGACTGAGTCCTAACAGCTCTTCTCTTTCTCTGTTTCTCAGTATTATTCCAGGCAAGAGTCTCAACTTGGTTTTCATCTTTTTTACCAGTAGTAACATGAAAACAATATTCCAGCTTCCCTTTTTTCACTCCCACCTCCTTTGTCAACTCAGTATTAGGACATGGTCCTTACTTATTCCTCTTCCCCACAGTTGTCAGGAAATACAGTATCTTCACAGACCTTAAATCTTAAATAATGTCAGACGATTTCCTTCTGTTTCGCTTATCTACTATGCATGGTCTCACTAGACTGATCACTGGCACTGGGCTTCTCTTTCAGACCTCTAGCGGTGGCCCAGCACAAAAAGATCAGGTCTTAGCTATCCTTTCCTAACTCTTCATTCTTTCATCTGTGACACCCCACCCCCCCCCAAATCCCTTGCTCACCACCACAGAGGAAGGCCAGTCTTGGCTGACAAAGGGACACAAAGCAACATGGAGCAACTCACCCAAAATGTTCTGGTGCCATAAAAAGGCACTTTTATTTTTCAAGGCTTAATCTGCACTTTAGGTGACCAGGGAAAGTTCCTTTACCATTACCATTGTTTGCAGCAGACTTTCCCCAGCATACTCCAGCCCTGGAGGAGAGAATTTTCCCCCAGTATTTTCACTCCTGCTGCCTTCAACAACTTCCAAACCAATCATTATGGCATACATCAAAAAGGTTTTCATCTGAAGTTCTGACAGATTTCTGCAGAAAGGTTGGGGTTTTATTCATTTAATAGACACCAGGAAAAAGCAACTCCAGTTTTAAAAATCTCTAAGTGACCTAAATGAAGTTATTTTTACCCCGCTTTAGCCTTAAAACCAAAATAGTGTTATTTTCTTAATAGTTTACCCCAGCTTGTTTTCTTTCACAAGCAGCAGCACTTTAAGTAGAGAGCCCACACTGTAATAATTTACTTGGAGAGAACAGATGGAAGTGGAGAGAGGATCAAGGCTGAGTTGTATGCTTTGGCTTTTTGTGTGCATTCATCTGTGCTATTTTTTCAATATTTTTTCAACGTTAAGACTATTGGTATTTTTTCAGACAGGAAAGTATAAAGTTAAAAGGTAACAACACAGTGCTTAGCAAACAGATCAGTTATAAACTAAATTATTCTACATTGTGCTTTCTTATTTGAGTTAGAGGGTCAAATTCTTAAGTTACGTTTAAGGACTTAAGAGTAGTTTGTGAGAAAAATGGGGAGAAAATAATTTGCACAATTTTTTTCTATGCCTCTGGTTTGAAAAGTGCCACAGTAAGTCCTCTAGCATATAGAGAGTTGTCCGAAGACTGTTCTTCTTCTGTCAGCTGCCAACAGCTCCGAGGAGCTACAGCACAGAAAGAGAAAGGAAAGGCACAGTGGGATCCCAGCCACACCAACAGGTAAATAATGCCGTTCATCCAATGACGATCCTTGTTAATATTCTCCACTGGCTTTTCAGAAGGATCGTACTGAAAGGAAAGTAGGTATTTTGGTACAGAAACAACTAAGACAAATATCTTCCTCTATTCTTGCTTCTTTTCTAGATTAGTTAGATTAGTTGTAGAGATGAAGAAAGGTATGTGTGTGCATAATGTTGGATGTCTCTCAAATATATGTCCAAACTGTAAACCTTTCTAAGTCTATGTAAATCTCATGTGCATCTGTGAAGGTATCCCTCTATGTTATCCAGCCTTTTGGAACAGGCTGCCCAGGGACGTGGTGGAGTCACCATCCCTGGAGGTATTTAAAAGATGTGTAGATGTGGCACTTAGGGACATGGTTTAGTGGTGGACTTGGCAGAGTTAGGTTACTAGCTGGACTCGATGATCTTAAAGGTCCTTTCCAACCTAAATGATTCTATGATTCTAAAAGAAAGAGGAAGACTAGCATAAGAGCATGGTTCCTGGATTGAAAGGTGTACTTGGTTGTTATAGTAACTTGACTTTTGCAAATCTCTCTTTGTGACAAAACACAGGTCTTTTGCATTAGCAGAGAATCTTTTGAGAAAAGATGTAAAATTATATGTGCAAGATATATAACTTGGGAAGTTATGAAAAATCTTCCCTTTGTCTTTCTAATCAAATAAAGGCAGAAGACACTTTCTGAGTCAGTGACAAAAGCAACAAAGCACATTAGCCTAAAAACTTTTTTAAGCTCCCCATAGATACAAATTCAGGAGAGACTTCTGCTGGCTTCTCAGCAACAGAAGTAGTTTAGCTGTTGGGGGTGTTAGTCTCACACACATTCAGATTTCATATTCTGCCAAGTTCACTGTCATGTTGCCTTTTTCTTAATAGACAGGGCGGCGGAGGGAGGATTAAGCATTTTATCAAAAAGGCTGATAACAAGGTCTTTTTGGTTGACTTCCAAATGTCCTTTTTAAGGGATCACATGCTTCTCTCCCCACTCCATAATTTCTTTCTGAAAAAAAGAGATTTCATACACCTAGGGAGACAAGAGCATGTGTGAAAGTCCTGTCAACTGCTAACAAAGTGTCTTGATGCAGACATTAATTTGTACAGTGTACTTGCTTTTTGGGGAAGATCAGAGTTTCACACATGTCCTGCTTATTTTTCTTTGACCTTTGAGGGCTAATTCAACATGTATACTTGATTAATTTTATTATCCTATCCAATCTGCACAAAGTACTCTGTTTGAGCATCTGTAATTAGCCATCTTTTCATTGCTCTATTCCTATAGTCTGTCTGCAATGAGATACATAATGCTTTTCTAATGTGCTAGAAATTTTATGGGTTTTTTTAACTGTCAATTTGATTTGCTGTTACTGTAAGTTCTTTTTGTAAATTGATCCATTTTCTGTCTCTCAACACCAAAGAAATTAAACCTTTCAAAGAAGCACCCTTCTCATCCACATCTAGCTAATATATAAAAATGATATATAGCACCATCATAGAATACATATGCACAAACACATGCATAGTGTATGTCTAATAAACAATTTCCTCTCAGTATGCTTCCCTGACGCTGTATTTCGGTGTTAAATTCAAGCAAAAGTCCACAGACCAAACATTATTCTCCAATTCAGATTTGCATACTTAAAATCAACGGAGTGGGCAGTCAACACCCAGTCTCCCACCTTATCCATACCAAATGTGTTCTGTTTCTGGGACATAGGTCTCAGTTTTGCAGTCAGTTGCACATATACAAGCCAACAGACAACGAATGTGAATTTGCCTGTAGAGGCTAATGGATTTCTCTCATATGAGCTTCAGAAGCAAAGATCTCCAGTTTGGCAGGAGAAAGAACTCCATTTTTATCTGCTCAGTAGTCGCAACACAGTGGGACCACGTTTCCTGGTCCAGATCTTTGCTGTACATTGAGCTTGGTATAAAAACCCTGATGGAGCACTGTGGACAGTAGTGACATATTTTCTACAGCCTGCCCATGAGTGGGGACCATAGTCCTCTTTTTCACAGCTTAACAAGACCTTTTCCTGAAACATGACTTCCTTAAGCCTTGCAGAAGAAAATGACACGGATATCACTGTTACTGCAGCTACATCATGATTAAAGAATCTACACAACAATCCTTAAACGCGTAGGATTAGGATAAAATTACAATCCCCTCACCAGTGTAATGAGCACTTACGCAAATAAAAGGCAAATTTAATTTTTTCAAACCTTCTCTAGCAGAAGTCTGTTCCACAGATCTATCTCCTCTCAAAAGCCAGACAGATACAACAATCTTTAGCAATATGATTTGCCCAAGACTCTATAAGGAGTCTAAGACAACACTAGGAATAAGAAATGGGACCTCCTGATACACAGCCGTATGGTCCAGTCGTAGATCATGTAAGTAAATATATTTTGCACATGCTTGGGAAGAAAAATTAGTTCATGCACAAAGTTATTGTGACCTTGTGAAAACTGTCATAATTTGTAGGAAGGGTAGTAAAGGAGCTTAATGAAAGAGACTATAAATAAATCTCCATTCCTCTGAAATAACGACTAAACAATCAGAAGATTGATTTTACAGTTTAATGTTTAAACAAAATGACCCATGATCAAAATATAAATTCTTTGTCTAATCCTTAATTGGCTCTAAGCAAGATGAACCACACTGTACAAGCTTTCTTGCATCAAACTCTTCTGCATTTACATCAGAAATGCTCTAGCCTTCCTCAGGATTAAAACAGGTATTGTATCATGATTGAAGATTGCCTATCTACAGCACTGAGTATATTCATAGTCTCCAAGGAGTGAAAGCTTTGCTTCAGCTTAGCCACCTGTAAGATGGTCATAATGATACTGATTTATTAATATGTCTGAAAGGGCTAGGATTAGCTGCCCAGGGATATTAAATGCTATACTGTTTTTCTACAAGCAACCCAGCAGTAAGTTTGAAAATACTTTTTTTGCTTTAGAGAAATCCATGTTTAACTACCTCTCGTTTTGCTGGAAGAACCTCTTTTCAAAACTGGGTGAAATTTCTCTCCATCTCTTTCTACTTTATATATAATAAACTTTTACAAGAAAATTCATTTAAATGACAATTCTAGAGGAGCAGTGTGGACTAATGGTTCACACATTCCTTCTCCTGGCAGTGACAACTTACACATAGATTATACATGCGTGTAACCATGTGTCAACTCATAGGTTCTTGTGAAGGTGCTTGGCTATTCTGCTAATTCATCATGGTAGATAAATGACAGGTTTCTTGTTGATACTGCTCAGAAACTAGGTAATGCAGAGAGGTTCTCTGAGGCAAGAAAGGAAAGAACTGGGAGGAGGGAACAAAAGAAAGATTATGGACCCTGAAGGAAAAGTTGTTAAATCACAAAGATATTTAGAAACCAGGGTTTATGTTTGTAACTACCTGCCCACCATACAAATTTATTACTTAAATTACAATAACAGGCCAAACCCCAGAGCCTGGAGATAGGAATTTAGGCAATGCCCGTTGTTTCTGTTCTAAAATATTTTATCTGATCTGTTTTTACTTTTTATATATGGCATGTATCTGTCTTTGGTGTCTC
>JANZLQ010000009.1:11363298-11383765 GCA_026212715.1 Elanus axillaris | reverse complement strand
TCTCTGTCTTTATAGTCTGTTAACCTGTTCTTTGTACTCTCCAATCTCTGCTTTAGTTTTTACTCAGTTCCTTTTCTTGCATTCTTTTCCATCACCCTGCGCCCACGCTCCTTTTCCCATACGGTTTCCAAAATGCAATGCAAATCTCCAAACTCAGATTGTGTTTGAAAGAGGGCAAAATAAGTTACTCATCTCTGTCACTGCCTTGAGATCTTTGAGACAGCTGAAGGCAGCGTTTCAGAAAACAGCATAGCTTCAGTTCAGTCATAGCACCCTTTCGGCTAGTCTACATAAATATCTCCATCTCTAAGTAGAGATTATGCTTCACTTTCAGGTCTGAATATCATCCTCACTTTGTTTGTCACTCCAAGGCAGCATTAGTGCTTGTTTACATCTGTGCAGAGGGAGAAACAGTGTCCTTCTCTGGCATCTGGAACACCTGCTCCCACCATATGATGCGCTTGCTTTTCTGGTGTAGCTGCCTGCTGTCTGCGGAGGAGGAACCTACAGTAGCTCCCGTCTCTACCAGACTCTTTAGCTAAGCTTAAGACTTGAATGTTTTCCATCTCTAATCTGATTCCACTCCTTCACCAAAATGCTATGTCTTTTGGATTTAAGCATGTTGGCTGTGTTACAGTTCCAGTCTGTTTTGTGTGTGACAGAAAATCTACTTTCATGATTTTCTCGGTTCTCCCTTTGTTTTTCTCTTGGCTGTAAATAAGCAGTGAAATAGTACATCTTTCTGACCTGTTTTGCCCTGTCCCATGCCAGGGACAGGAGGAAAAGGGTGTGAGGAAGTAGAGAATTTGTCCACAAGGTAAGACTGGACAACTGAGAAACCCGATACAGAGCATGGCACATTCTTGTGCAGCTGGTGTCTTCAGGAACTAGATAAGGACAAATGTTTTCTTTTGTCAATCCCTGCAAATGTGATTTCACTGTCAGAAGCGAGCTGTTCTCTTTGGCACATTAAGAACTGAAAAACAGGAAAAAAAACAGCAGAGAGTAAAGCATCCAGGAAGGGGGAGGAGAACATTAGCTCAGCTCTTTACTACGTGACATATCATAAAGATAGGCCAAAAAGATTGATATTGCCACCTCACAAGTGAAACCCATTTGTGATCTTCATGTGAGAAACATATTCAAAAGTTTTTTTAAGAAGTACTGCAGGGACCCCACCTCAGTTGTGACTGGGTATATGGTGTGACTTCCCAGAGCCTAAGTTTTCTGCTACCAATCCACCAGAAACTAACAGGCAAGCGTGAAGAGGTGAGGAGAGAAAACATGCATTTGTGTAGCTATATGCTGAACAGCAATGACTGGCAGAGATATACTTCACAAGCAGAAACATGCAGTGTTTGCTGGGGTCCTGATGGTATTAAATCTGTTGAAGGTGTGGGATAGGTACACAGCTCTTCTGATACTAGAGCGTATACCTCCTAAAATGACTTTTCAAATGTACTCTTCAAGGCTAGTTTGAATACCTCTCCTTGTTGCATTATATCAGCACAGGGCAGCTCTCCTTGAGCACCTCCCTTCTCTTATAACAAAATTCTACATTGGCTGAACACATTGCCCACCTGTTTTAAAAAGAACTGGAAAACAAGAAGGGACAGCCAAGGTCCCTTTGGCAAATTTTCGGAATCTTCTGTTTGGCTAATCAGTCAGACCTGGCAATTAGAAACAACAGTGACCAGGTCATTGTCCAAGAGGAAAAAATATCTCTTCTTAGCTGGAGGTCACCAAACATTTTTATTTGCATACGCAAGATCAGAAGCATTAAGCCAGTTCATCTAGTATTAAGCACTAGAGGCCCAAGTGTTTTCCAAAGTAGCCCCAAATCTGTTTGTGCTGATAGCTAAGAGGCCATGAGCTGGAAAATCAATGTGTATCATGTCAGTTGTCACTGTATGCTGTAACATAGGTGTAACGCAAGATGAGTTTCAGACACAAATTCTATAAACTTTCCCTGTTGAAGCTCTAGGACACTTCGCTAACAGGGAGTTAGAATTGAAGTTAGAGTAACTTTAGAAGTTGAGGAGTAGAGGAGAGAGGCCCCTCCAGTAAATCCTTTCAATCTCCAGATTCTGCTAACTGATCCATAAGAAGCTGGAAAGGCTTTAGAGTTATTATCAATCTCCTTCATTCATAAAAACACTGCTGAAGGTGGTGTATATTACCCTAAAATGCATGAGATTTTATAAAGTATGCCCATACTTACAACAAAGCTTCCAACTAGGAAATATATTGGTCCTTTCCTCCCTGTGGCATACCAATTTCTCAGGTCTATCAACTGCTCAGCAGTTCCATAAGGCAAATAAATGTCTGCTGTTGGGGACTTAGGTCTGCTGATCTTTTTCATTTGTGAGCCAAGACAGATTTCAGGCCTGAGTTTAGCTTGATTTCCCTGATGGATGATGCAATGTCCGTGCCCCAAAACAAGTTTCATAAAATTCTGTATCAGGCTCAGCAAATCAGTATTTCCCATATTGAAACATCAGCATTTCAAGCTGTGCAGCAAAATGAAGGTTTGAACATGGAAAAAAGAACAAAACTGCCTCCTAATGTCTGTAAAATGAGGAGAAAAGCTGGTCTATCTGTAGATGTTTTGCTCATTTCTTGACTGACTGCTATTTGTTGTTTAAAAGCAACGTACAGAGGATTAGCCAGAGCAATTTGTTGATCATGCAGGCATCCTGCATTCAGTGCTGTTCTCCATTAACGGACTAGCAGAACATGAGTAACAGGGCCACACACTACTGACTGCTGTATACAAAGCAAAACTGACTCTCACACTTATGCAAGAGTAATGACCAGAAACGGGAAGAAATTATCAACTATTATTCAGACTTTTGCTAGTTAAAGTGACGCCAAGATATTAATCTCGTTCCACTAGCTAAGCTAAGCAATGTTTACACAAACTGTAAGAGACTGTGCTCCAGGACATGAACTAGCTGCTGATGAGATTCAGAATAAAAGTTCTACAGAGGTGCTAATCCTTAATTGACTGTGAAAACGTTTCTTGCACCTTTCACACAAGCATCTATCTCTGCACACCCTAAGAGGACCTTAAGTCTCTCTCACTGTAACAAATACAAGCTACCAATAAATTATTATTTTTCTTATTCTGAGTGATTCAGTGAGACTGTAGCCTGAAAATATCAAAAGCATCTTTGTATGCTTTCTTGTCAATCCAGCAATCTGACGGGTCAGTACCCAACTGTCTGTGCCCTGCATTTTTTTTTATGACAGCTGACTCTTTTGTCATAACAACTGACAGATCCTACAACGGACCACATAGAAGTGCTTGGAGAACTGTGCCAGCCCACAAAAATGCCAGTCTCATGTGACATTCATTTGCAGTTGTTAAGTCAATCCTAAAATGCTCCGCCAAGTTTTGCAATTAAGGTCTAGAAAAACAGTATGCCCTTGCTGAAAATGTAACCCACTCACAAAATGAAGGACAGGGGTGATAAGGGATGTTAAGTAAATGTCCCCATAACAGACTTTTAAGCAGATATACCTACCTACCACGGCAAACTTATTTATCTGCTGAAAACAAACAATGACACTTGTCTACGCAAATTTTATGTGCTCTCCAGATAAGCAAAAGGTATTTTACTTGTCAAGCTTATAGAAGTTGACAGTGAAAAACCTGTTCCTTCCTCCTACTCCCATCTCGTGCCCACTTTCCTCATCCTCTCTCAAGCACCAGCTTTCTCAGAACCAGTTCTCTCTTACATTGTGTAGGAAAAAGTGAAAATCTGCTTTTGAATAACCTCCATCCCTCTTTCTTATGTCTTTTCTTCACTTTAAATTTTTGACCCTTTCCGCTTACTGCCCCTTTATCTCTTTCAGCCCTTACTGGTCTTACTCTTTCTTAACCCATCTCTAATTGCTCCCCCCTTTTATATTGCTCAGACATCATTTTCCATCTCCCAGATTCCCAAACATCTGAATTTAACTCTTCTTCACTCTCCCATGAGCCTCCTTCCCTATCCATCATTTGTCTAGCAAAGGAGGTAGTAGCTATCATTTCTTGAGGCTGTGTGTCCTTCTTGGAGATTTTCTGCATTTTTTTCCTGTTTCCCAGTTCCTGAGCCACACACTCATCTCTGTAGTCAATTCCACAGGAGGAGAAGGCCGGATAACAGCGTGAGGAGAAGAGGCTGATTGCAGGCCTGTCTTCCATGCACACAATAAACACCTAAGAAATCAGTCACTGATAGACCAGGGATGGAGATGTTTCACAAGCCTGACAAAAGCCTTACGAGTGCTTAATCCTCAGCTGAAAGGTCAGGCAGGTTTACTTCCCAGTTGTATCAAGCAGGTATGAGCCCGAAAGCTCATTTATCCAATGAAAGCTAGCTCATGTAATAAGCACAAGAAGTTTTGTTTTAGATAGGGACACCTTTGCAAAATCAAAGCAGCACTGCCCATTAAAGTGCCCCAGCACCTTCATAAACAAACATGACTTCTGTGGGACAAAAAAAAAGTCACCCAAAGGTTGTCTAGGAGAGAACGTGGCACAAGGGAGAAATGGTTATCACAGTATCTGCAGGAAACAGGCGTCACACCTGCAGCTGCTTGACAGAAGCTCAGTATTAGATGTTTGCTCCTATCTTCATTTCATAGGAGCTACTTTTAAGATCAGATGGGTTTTGAAAGAATTCAGCCTTAATATCGCTAGTAGTTTAAACACAGAAGCCAAAAAGGACTGTAGCCAAAGGCTCTATTTTTTTCTCTCTCTACTATCAGATTTTTTAAATTTCCATCAGATATTCAGCTTAAGTTCTTATGCAAACAAAAGAATAAACCAATCATTTGTTGTATCTTCATATTTCCCCTTAGCACAAGGACATAGTTTTATCTATCCTGAGTGCAGAAAACACTGCAGAAAATGCAAATGCTACATTGCAAATAGATGTTACATACACAGAACTGAATGAATTTTGTCATTTGTCCAGATGACACAGAGCTACATTCCAATGCCTTTACTCTGATTTAATGACACCTTTTTTCACAAAACTTCCCACTGGCTTTAATAGGATTATTCAACTACAGCCCGACTCCGGATGTACTGAAAACACGGCAAACAGTTGCATTCCCTTCACATTCTGAATCAGCCCATGGTAAAATAATGTCCAGTATGAGCAGGAGTATCAGAATTTGGCCCATAATGAAAGACATGGAAAGCTAGCCCCCTTACTAGCTTCACATTGTTGAAAATGTCCGGCTGATGTACAGGTTGAAACCTATACAATCAGCCTCAGATGTTTAGGGTGAAACCAATCATTAAATTGAGGACAGGAAGGGATGTTTCATTCCTGGGTTGTACTGGCAAGAAATCAACAGGGAGTGGAAGAGTTTTTTGCTTTCCTCCATATTATAAGATACTGTCCACTTTTAGGGAATACTCCTAATGCCATTACAGGGATCTCTGACACTGAGGACACCCAGTGCTTTTCTAGTTTCCTTTGTTTTGAGGTGCTTTTTTACTTTTGGCCCCAGGTGAGTCCTATGGCTAGTAGGATGAATTTTGGAGGTCATCAGGTACTGTCACACGTAGAGGAAAAATTCCTGATCATTTCAGAACTGGAAAAGCAAGGAATTAGACCTAGGCACAAACGGTCTTTCTTGGTCCTGTTGTATCTAAGTCCACTTTACACAGCACTGCAAAACAGGGAGGAGCAGTTTGAGATGCTGCAATTTTAAGTATTTTTGAAGTCTGTGTTTTGCTGGGTTTCATCAGAAGAGCTTCTTCCCCATTGTATGGGGTCTAACTGACAAAATGAAGCCATGGTTAAAAAATAAATCAGCTCCAGCCATCAGGAGCATTGTTATGCACACTCACATCTTAACAGTTTTTCACAGCCTTCCAGTGTAGGAGGAGAGTGCTTGCCACTACAGCTGTAAATATAGCTTTTAGAGAAGGTTGCTGCTACTTTTTGGCCTACATGCACTTGAGAAACAATATACAGCATGCTCATATTGAATTTATGAACAGGACATTGTACAAATATGAAACAATAAGGAAATTAGAGCTTAGAAATCACAGAAAATTAGAACTCAATTTAAGCAAAGAAAAAAAGGGTAGAAGAGGCAGAGACATATTCAATATAGAAAGCTGTTTAAAGCAAGGATAATGGCTTTACAAGGAGGTTTTAATTCAAAAGGATAATGAAAAAGAAAACAAAGAGGTAATAATCATCCATCTATCTCAGCACAAATAGTTGTTTTGTCCTGCATGTGAAGATTTCATCTGTGACATCATTTGCTAGACATATAATATTCCTACTATTAATATGCATTCACTTGCAATGAGGAATAAGACCTGAAGTATAAGTTGGAATATAATTTAAAAAAACCCAGACAACTTCTACTTGAGTCTGCAAGACCAGCAACAAAATTCTAATGAGCTATTTGAAACAGACAGCAAGAGGTCACAGAAATGTCAAACGCAGCATCTTTTACGGGAGCTGCTCCAGGCACCCAGCACCAATGCAAGCTGCCGACCCACTGCAAACCACATCACGTCTATCTCAGTGCCGTGCACCAGTGTTGTCTTGAAAGAGAACAGTCTTGGTACCCATCAAATCCTTAACAATTTTGTTAGCAATTACAGCAAAACAGAAGAGTGGAGGTACCTTTCGCAACGTTGGCTTTGGGAAAATGAAGATTTTGAAAATTCAGTGAGATTACTGATGCATCCTTCAACACTCATTAAACAGCTATCTTTGCTGAGGTTGGCAATATTCTAATCAATACCCCAGAGGCCGAACGCCTTGTAGCAGAGCAGTTGTTCCCAACCCAATTCTGCCAAAATAAGTAAGTAGCCTTCATTCACATTTTATATTGAACATGTTATCCTTCAAGACTTGTATCTGTGACCTAATGTTATTCATGTTAATGTTTCTGAGAAAAAAAAATCCCAAAACTACTGAAATCTGAGGCCCAAGTTCAACAAATCCTCAGTTCTGCAGTTAAAATACAGGTCCTCTTTTGTGCCAAACACATTCCTGACTGTAGGTTCTGCTACTAGTCTTCATTTAAATCTTGACACCATAGCAGTCTTAAAAAAAAAAAAATCAGGACATCATCACAGTGTCATTCTCTTCAATCATGCTATTTCCTCTTGAGAACAAAATGACACAGAACCATGAGACCCATGTGGGTTGTGATAGTAGTGAAAATCTCTCTCCTTGATTCTACACCGAAAGGTATCAAAGGAAATTGTCTACTGTATATTGTGGGCATAATATGCTATTACTTTTACAGTAATGCTGAAGTATTCTGCAGTGGAAATGCTAAACACAACAGTGTTGCTATTACAAGCTCTAGTGCTGTGAATGCTTGCTGCTTATTTCTTACGATTCTTGAAACATCATATAAAAACATATGGATGGCTCTTTAGGGTCACCCCAAAGGTTCACCTTATCTGTGGCCTGCTCTCAGGTGGCTGCCTGAAGAAGATGATTCGGGAAACAGCTGTAAAACACACCAAGCAGCAGGGAGATCCTTCCCCTGGCATATCCTCCCACCTCTTAGTTTTTTCAAGTGAAGATAGATTTTGAATGGGTGTTTAAAACAGCCAGATTTCACAGCTGTGAAATCCCACGTGTGCTGTTTTGACAACCCAGTTTGCAACCTCCGGTCTAACCCCAGCGTGGGTAAGAAATATGACACAGTGATTTAACACTGCACATTTTCTCAGTGAATCAGCACGTGTATCTAGGACAAGAATTTCTAGATCCTCAAAGCTATAATACTATGAGCAGGATGCTTAGCACCCACATTGCCCATTCTTGGCTTGTGCATTTTTTGCTCTTCGAGTAAGACAGTATCTTTTTACACTTCCATATATTAACTCTATCTTGAAAGGGAAGATTTATGATCTTATTTCATTTTACCGCTGAAGGAAATAAAAAAGACCCAAGTAAGCCTTCCTCTTGCCTTCAGTAAGATTGTTCTCACATATCTCTAGGAAGTCCTGCTACTTACTAAGAGAAGAAACATTTTCCAGATGAGAGGGCCTCAAAGGCAGTGTTGGCCAGTGGGAAGTAGATTAAATCAGAGCTCAGGATACCTGTCTTCATCCTGGCTCTGCTGTTTGCCTCCTGGGTGACCAAGGTTGAATCATTTTGCCATGTCTCAATGACCCTATCTATAACACAGGTAAAGGGGATACAGATGCTTCTTGTGACGTCTTTTCTGCTTTATGCATTCAATAACAAAGGGGTTTGCTGTCATACCTTCCTACTTTTTATCCCAAGGCTTTTCAAGACCCCTAAGATATACAGTGGGACCAGATGAGAAATGTAAGAAGACCACAAAGGGATACAGACTGTCTGCCAAGCAGTCAGCACCTGGATTCTGATGTTACAGAGGTGTCAATCCAGATGAATAGTGGTGCACATAATGAAAAATTAATACAAGAAGAAGAAACCTGGAAAGGCAGAGTAAGGAGATGAAGTTACCATGCTCAGCAAAAGAGCACAGTGTTTTGATGGAGATACAAAGATCTGGGGGTCTTTCAATGAATGTATCATATTTGCATGCTCATTTATTTTATGCGGGTTTAGTTGCAATATTTTTTTATTGGTTCAAATATAGAAACTGAAAAACTAATCTGGAAAAATTTTAATCATTTAAACAAATCACCATGATGATTTTATGTCATTCAAAGTTCCTGCCTCCAATGCCAAGACTTCAGAAGATTATTTCTTGCCTTTTGTTACAGAGCATAAATAGATGTCCAGTTAATGCAAGCAGGGGGGGAAAAGGCAACACATGCACACAAAATGGTGAGAGACTAAATGTTTACACAAATTGTGCTAGACCATCAAATTATTATATACATTCTGTGAGAATTTGGGATACTGCTGTGAAGTGGAATAAATTCTGAAATTACATATTTAGCCAGCCTGAAGAAAAGGAAGCATTTTGAAAAATAGACTGAGAGATGTTCACATCTCCTATAGTTTCACAATATGTGATTGATCCTACTGTAACAGGCAAAATACCATGGCTTCGCTAATTAGCTGCCCTTCAGTAGCATACTGTTTAATCAAAACACCAGCCTTAGAAGTCTCTCCCAGCCTCACAGCAAAGAAGTTTCAGAAAAAGCTGTACTAAGATTTGCTATTAAATGTGCCTTTCTTAATTCATCTCGTTAAAAGTATAAACGGAAGAGATAACTAGTTCACTGTCTACACTTTTTTGTCTTATTTGCCCCTTTCTGGTCCATGCATTCTCTGGGGAACCATGCTGGCTTACTGTACTTGTACATAAGAGGGATAAAGAATTCAGGTTTCAGTGATATCTCGGGTGGTCAGAATTTACAGCAGTGGCCAAGGCTAAGCCTGGAGCTGAGACGTCAGCAAGAGCTATGGAGCCCACCTGTCTCAACAGAGTTCAGCAAACTTAGCTTACCCTCCTCTAGTGCGAGGGACAGCACTTTGCCAAGGAAAACGTCACGTTCTCGTATGGAGACAGCAGCAAATAAACCTGAAATACAACATCAGGTAGGACCAGCAGAAAAGCTGCCAGGAAAGGGGCAGGGGGGTGGTGTGGGGGTGGTGGAAGAATTAAAATCCTTCTGCTTCAGGAAGCTTCAGGTTTCCTTGTGCTCTGAAAGGGCAATGCAGCACCACAGACCATTTGTTTTCCAGCACCGCTACTTCAAAGCCCAACAGCAGAAATCTGAGTCATAGCTGCCCTGAAAATGAGAGCAAGCTGGGCACCTTCCAGAGTCTAGCACCATGAAATATGTATCTCTCTTATTCTCTCTTATCTACTCTACCATAGGAGCTGACAGCTGCTGCGGACTGAGGCACAGCATGGCCCTACAAAGAACCGCGCTAGTTATAGTGCAACAAGGCAGGTAATACAATAATGTTTTATACTTTTGAAGCTAGCTATGTTACTGCCAGCTCTTTTAAGTAGAGTGTAGAAGCTTTGCTAATAGGGATGCTTAGAGGAGTTTTTGGAAATTACTCTGTTTTGACTCATGTTGTATACACCAGATTTGCTTTTATGCTATTCTGAATAACGCCCTCAAGTCCAAAAACTTCCACAGATTATCTCCTGCCTTTGGATGTGGAGTATGATTGTTTGTCCAGTTAACACAGGGAGTAGAAAAGACCCAAACCCAGAAAGCGGAATAATTACTAGAAAAAGATATCTGAGGATCCCAAAAGCCTTTGGGGAGGGTTGTTTGAAGCAGAAAACTTGAACACCATGCATGATGGTATGAACGGCCCATAGGAAATAATCCCTTCAGTAAGCCAGCATTTCCAGTTTTCTCGTGTTATACAATATTTGGCATGACTTCCTATTCTGAGTGTCCCTGAAACAGAAAAAACCCAGATATGAACAAGGATTAGCTGAAATACACTACCAGGAACCCCACGTACTTTAGGCTTTGTCAAGCTCCGGAGAGCTGTAGCTGTTACTATACCCACACGGTGAGCAAGGCTGAGGCTCCGTGGTGCAGGGAGAAGGGAAAAGGAGGGAAGCAGCGAGTAAGGAAGAAGCGGACAGCAATACCACTGCTTTTAAGCAGAAGTGCCTGGCAGCATTGCTCCTTCGCAGAGCCTCACTGTGGGCTGCATGGATGGCAGCTCTTGGTAAGCATCCCTTCAATGATCTCTCACTTCGAGGGGGATCAGAGGAGGAGGAGGATGTAACTGGAGATCCCAGAGCAGCAAAGCTCCTTTTTCTCCATTGTAAACAGGGTCTGCAAATTAAAGTGCCAGTGCTGGTAGTGCTGGTAAAGCTCCTAGTTAAAGCAAAGAAGTAAAAAGTGGCTTGGAAGAATCATCCCACTTAAAGAGCTGCAGTTTCAGCCAGCTACTTGGTGAAAGTCAGCACACTGTTTTAACATCAAGACACTTAAAATCATGACCCCCTCCTGAGCAGTCTTTCTCTATTCTCTCCTTTTTAGCCTTCGCTCTGGTGAAAGGATGACACCAGCTAACCCAGCATTTCCACAAGCAGGCAGCCCATCCTCTTTCCTCTCTCTCTCCTGAGAGCCTCCAGCAGCCCCTGGGAGCCTTTGGTCCTCTCTGCCTCCAGGGATGCTCAGGCTCCTCGCTGCCTCCTGCACCCCCAAGCCCGCGCTGCAGCAAGCCTGTATGAGTCATGATATAGGAACAACTGTGACACAAATTAAACATAGGCGAGGAGCCACAGAAGATTTCACAAGAAAGACCAGAAAAATAAAAAAGAGGGCAGGTTTCAGAAGGAGTTAGTTTTAATGTCAAAATGCAAGTGTGGAGCCTGTTTTGGTAGCTGACTGTAGGAAAGAGAGGTGTTCTCAGAAGTTACACTGCAAACTCAGGTTCCCTACCAAACTTTACCCTGTTTCTTCTAGGTGCATTGAAGAAATTTGTTTCTCCTCTTTGCTTGCCAGCCACATCACTAATTGGGAATAAGATAAGGCATCGCAATAGCCATTACCACCTTACCTTATTGAATGCTTACTTTATTTCCTAGCAGCAATTGGTGCATTACACTTGGGATTCAAAATGTGGAGACAACTGGTCGAATTCAAGAAAACAACATTCAAACTGGTTCCATTAAAACACTGTATCTCTCAATATACAAATGATTATTTTAGCCAGAGCAGGAAGAAGCAAGTAAATGTCACCTCCTTATCTCTAATAGTACCATAATCTTCCCTGGCTCCAGTCACTCTAACTGCACAGATGAAATATTTTAGATAAAGCTACATCCCATAAACACGTCAGAGGCAGAGCTACACCTCTGAGGATGGAGAGTGAGTGCATAAACCAACCATTATCATAACAGCACTACTATCATGACTGGCATATCTCAACATACCTATCTGATGCAACTACTTCAAACATAATAAGCCATTAATACTTTTCACTGCACCGTCTCTCCAGCTGAAAAGGTTATTGTCGTTACAGTCTAGATGCTGCTTCACTTAGACCATCCTATGAGAGATGCTACATGTAAAAAGTGGAGATTATTAACGAGACAACCCCTCTGTCGGTCCTTGTAGGTTGCTCCTCTGATCTAGTCCAAAAATAAGATTACCCAGAGGCTTTAATGAACTACATTTAATTGATGTCTGGTATTAACTGCACCCTCATAAGAGAGATAATATCTTTTCCCCAGACACGTATCATTCATATCCTCACATAAATCTAGTGTTTGTCGAGTGGGCCCATTTATATCATCTTACAAAATGTCAGATCAGTTCTTGCTCCAGTTTCTAATTTCCTGATATAATGGATATGTACATCCACCGTTGCCAGGCAGCAGATCTCAGGCTGCAGCCTCCACGGCATTATTCTTCCTGATTTCCACATTAATTATTGACAGATTAAAATATATTAATTAGGAATAGCCAGGAACAGCATACCTCATTGCTAAACGCTGGGATAACCTGGCATAGCAAAAGAAGGCCAATAATCTTTAGGGTGAAATCTGAAGAACTGATTGAAGCAGAAATGTAGAGAGGAACTTCTTGGAGGGAGGAGCACCCTTTTCCCTGCTGTGAGCAAATCTGAGAGGAGGCTTAACTCCAGCAATAGCCATGTCCTATCTCCTTTGCATCTGTATTATCAGCACAGGCTCAATGTATACACTGCATAGAAACAGCCCCAGCCAAGACAAACGGTAGCATAAACCCCTATATCTGTGGGCCCTGAAGAATGGCCCACGCAGCTAAGGAAGGGAAAGAGTCAGCAGGTTCAGCTTCTCTTGTAGAAATCCCTTTAAAGCATCATCAAACCTGGGCCAAAATCTTTCCAAAATTCAAGACAGACATGGCCCCTCTGAGTTTGATGTTTCTGAAGAGGCTTTTAACGTGGCCCTAGGGCTTTGTTCACGCTGAGGGCCACATGGTGTTTCTGCTTTCCTTAATGCATGTCGGTTATTGCTTTATGCAGGACAGACCTCCCTGTCCACAGGAATCCATATTCCTGAAGAAGGCTTTGCAACACTTAAGTGCAGGAGCAGAAAAGGAAGACAACCTGCCATGCTTGGTAGCAGCACCTGAAAGGACCACAGTCCTTACAGCTAAGTAAATTGCAGAGCAACCCTTGGGGCTGATGATGAGATTCCCCAAGGGACACAATCTCAGCTCTTTATAGAAGAAAGTGTCAGGTCAAGCACACACAGTGCTGGTAGCTACACAATCCGTACCTTTGCAAAAAGACCATTAAAGCTCAGTAACATTGGGTCCAGCATCTGATACTACTAAACCCTTGAAAGGCAACCAGTTCTGAGAACTTTATGCCATCAGAATGCAAAAAAAATTATCTTATTTCTCACACTGTTTGCTGAATACAAAGTGGGGAAGCAAAAAATTCTCACAGTATCAATACTAAAGAGAATGACTTACAAATATACAAGGAGCAAAAGCAGTCCATTTCTCCACTGATGCTATTTCAAAGAGCTGCCATCCAGCTGTATGAATGCTCATTTGCACATACATGTAGATCAAAGGACTCTAGGAACAGTTGGCAATTTTTGCAACACTTGCCTACCCCAACACCTTCTCCTGAGATGGTGTCATACCTCATTACAAGGAAAATTGCTTACATATCATTTATTTCCAACAGGTAAGATCAAAAGGAACCATATTAAAAAACTGAAATTTGTCCATCTACCCTTTCACACAAACTGCTTCTATACCCTTTAAAAACCAGAAAGTCAAATATACCAGCTAAGCTCAACTTGTCACATGTACCAGCTAACCACCTGTTAAATGAAATCAGAGAAAAAGCTCCCTCTGATTTTACGCACATGAAATGATGGAGACTGTGTGTTCCCAGTAAGGGTGCATCTGCTGATGCTTGCTTTGCCCACCCTCTCTCTGTCTATTTCTTCACTATTCCCAGATATGCAGAGCCAGGCATTATTGATTTCCAGGCTATATTGCAGGCTCTGATTATTCAGCGAGGTCTCAACGGGTAACTAGAGGAATGATTTGCTGCTGCTCAACCATTTGAAAAATTGTTAGTAGCCAGCCCAACCCTGCCTGGTTTGTTCTGCCAATGTGATTTAATACTTTGTCGGTGTCCACCTGAAGGTTGCAGCGCAGGCACACACTTTCCTATCCGTGACCCCTGGAGTTAAACCTCTCCTCTACAGTACCGAAAGTCTTCAATTCTCATTCACATCAGCAAGAGTTTGAGGACACTGAGCAGTCAAGAGAGGATCCTTGTACCTGCCTGGAAGTGATCCTGAAAGGACAAAGACAGACAGAAATAGGGTGCTGGGGGAATGAATGCCTTTTCTGTATTCCTCTTAAGAGAAAATATTCTTTCTCATCTGATACCCATTTGATTTCATTTCATTTCATTTCAAACCACATGCAATTTTTCCAGATTAACGTGTCTTCATCTGCAGTCAAATAAAAACATTTTGATACTCAACACTTTTTTAGATTCATATCCTTGAAGTCTACAGAGACCCATTTGAAAGTGTGAGGTATCCTCATCATTAAGTGTGACTCTACAGATGAGCATAGGTTGTAATAGGTCTTCTCAGGAAAACTACTGTCACATAAGCATCGTTTTAGGGTAAAAAACAAGTTAAAACCGTCTTAGTCAGAAGCTTATCTGGGCTTGAATTAACAGCCTGCGCATCCGACTTCCCATTCACTCTGTGTGCCCTTGCTGCAAATGTTCAACATCTCATGCTGCTTCTGTAATTGTGTCGAAAAAGGCCATCAGATTCAGAGCAGTTTCCCATATTTCTGAATTACATTTATAGAGTAAGGCACTCCAGGGTACAGCGTACGCTTATCTTTCTGCACTTTAAAACATGGCAGGGGTACCACAGTCCTGGACTAAAGATGCATTAGCAGAGTCATGCAGTGACAAATTGTATAACACCTGCTTTTACTAGGCTTAGCTCTAGTCTGATATTAGTCCCTTGCCTTCATGAACAATGTATTTTACACGCAAAATAATAAAATAAAACTCGGTCAAGGTGAAGTTGTAAATAAATGCCAGTACATTAAGCTGAAAAAGCTTTAGAGAATGTCACTATCGAAAACCAGGAAGGCCAAAAAGCTTGAAAGCGCAGTTCACACACACAAGACCAGTGGTACCTCAAGCCATGGCCTCTGTTGCTTCACGTACCACCACAGGGCAGAGGCTTGTGTCTATCACAAGGATCAGGTTGCTCATCTGCAAAGTTCAAACCCCGTCCATGTGCAGCACAGTCCACGTAGCCAAACCAGGCGGAGGGCAAAATAGCAACCTGCAGGGTCCCGCACCACTGCGCTACTGCCTTGAAGGCGGCAGCAGCCATTTAACCCTGTCCACACGGATATTTTGGCACACTGAACGCTGGCTGCTCTTGCTGGAGAAGAGAGGGTGCAAAGTCATCGCCCTGGTGTGGTGGGATGTGGAGGGTGGAGCAGGGTGCTGCAGGAGCCTGCCCATGGCATGGTCCCAGTTGCCTCCATGGTCCAGCACTGTGCTGCAAGAGAGGGAAGCCAGGGAATCCCCTTTTCAGCAAAGTGGGGCCACAGAAGAGATCAGGACGGTCCCTGTCCAGCCACGACTGGCAAGAAACCAAGAAAGTGCAGGGCCAACTCCAGCTTGTGTGGCCCTGATGGAAAACAGTATCAAAAATGAGGCCTCTCACTGCCCTGTCCTGCAGCAGGATGAAGCAGAAAATAGAGCTGAGGCTGTCAGGAGAGAGGGAAAACCAGACATGGAGAAGTACTCTAACCAAGGACTGAAACTCAGGAGCAACAGCTTCTTCTAAGCTCCCCTGCCCACGGTGAAGAAAGGCTCTCAAGGAGCCATCAGCCACTTTGCACTCTTTCAGGTGTGCACGATAATTTAGGGTTCTCCAATACACTGCTCTGCATGGATCTATTTGAGATACTGGGCAGGGGCTCAGAGCTGAAAAAGAGCCCTGAAAAGGAGCCAAAAGACCAAAATAAAAAATTAAGACTGATAGAAGGAAAAAAAGAAAAAAAAAAAAAAAGAGAGAGAGGTAGATCTGGATGAAAGGAGTTAGGGAACAGTTTTTTTTTTTTAAAAAAAAGAAAAAAATGGTTTTAAAGAAAAAAATTGCACAGGGCGGGGTGGGGGGGAAGACACATAGAAAGGTAGGAAATGAGAGTGGCAAAACGCCAAATTTTAAGTTGGTGAATGGCCACTAAACCAGCAGATGACAATAAAGACAAAGGGAGGGTCCCATGAGAAACACACCTACTAGCAGACCAAAGAGTCCCAGGGCTGATGGAAAATATACTGAATAAGCCAGTGGTGCAAGTCAAAATATTTTTTTATGAAGGTCTAGAGAAATACAACAGAAAGAAATTGAAAAGAGGGGAAAGCAAGGAATAAATACTTAAACAGCAAGAGGAAAGGTAACGGTGATGAGAAAGGCTGACTACAAAATAGTCCATGCTGAAGCACACATCCAGCCCCAGCACCAGAAGGGCACATCTGCTGGTGCTCTGGGACTCCTAGAATTTTCCTTGTGGTGCTGCTTGGAACTGATAGCATCAAAAAAGACACCAAAATAAACACATCTGGTTTTGCTCAGTACAGAACGCAACTGATATTTTCACTGCACAAATGTGATGCACGTAGGGATACAGTTTCTGTGCTTCTGAGTCACGGGAAATAAGGTTGTAATACAAGCTGGCGTGGCATACATGCCAGCACTAAGAGGAGGCTGAGGCAGCCAAGTTAAGTCATATAGAGGAAGAAGAGCCATCACTGTTTTCTGAGATTATGCATAACACAGATACTCCAATGTTACTGAAAAATCTACTCTCTTAAACCATCTGCAAATCTTAATTAACTGCAAGATGCCTGCTGCGCTGCTGAGCATTGCTGCTGTTTCCTTGACACGACTGGCGAGGTGGGGTCTGCTCCAGAGATGGTGCCGGGTCCGGCAGGTGAGACGCAGGACGATTTGATTCCTGATTCATACGCAGATTCATTTTACAGTGATACACACACTTACCAAGCACTTCATCTTCCCTTTTCCGTAACTATAACACATTGATAATTGCACTTATGAACCTCCTGTAATTACCAGAAGGGCTGGGAGACACAATTCAGGTCTGTAAAGCATCCTGCGATCTTCCAACAAAAGGTGCCGTGAACAGAGTTACAGATCTGAAAATAGGGAGGACAGGCATCTGCCTCCCTGCTCTGCCCTGCCTAAGGAGCTCCCCTGCACAGAACATTTTGGGAGGTGTGCTGCTGGTCTCAGTAAGGCTACTATGCAAGGAGGGAGAAAGAACTTTCTGTTCAAGGCAATTGCCTGGAACCCAGAGAACTGTCTTTTAGCTTCAAGTCTGCTGCAGATTTCTTACTGGCTTTGACTTAACCATTTAATTGTTCTGTACTTCAGTTACCCCATTAGTAGAATCAGGAGATAACCCTTTTAACTCACATGGGTGTTGCAGGTACATTCAAGTTGCTGAAGAGCTCTGATACTAAGATGATTTAGGCTATAAAAGTATATAAGTGTATTAGGAATTCTGTAGCTAGCTGATTCCTATTTCATAACACCCACTAAAACTGGCATATGGAGTTCTTAATCTGTAGATAAATTCATTTTAATCCCCAAATCTAGTCAATGGCACTGGTTTCCTTCAAGATCAACACACACACAAAAAATTTATCTATCCCAAGCCATCTGTATATTACTGGGTTAAGAGAAGCCAGAATAAGAGTGAAATGAAATTTAAAAAAAAAGAATAAATAAACCCACTTAATTATAATCATTCACAATTCATCAATGTTTCGGCTGGTGTGTTTAAACTTTTCACAAGTAGAACCTTGCATAAATTCCCACATGCAAAGTGTCAGTCGTGCTAATACAGTTTTGTAATTCAGAGGCCAGCGCATGGACACTGTACTTCAAAATCGTTCAGTTAGTTTCAAGCTGAACTAGGAACAGAAAAAAACTCTTGAATAAACTAATCGTGGAGGTTTTTTACTGCAGCAGGTCACAGTTTAACAAAAGCAACAAGGACACCAAGGAATGCATACTCCAGAGCAAAGGGGATATAAATTATAATGATAAGAATATAACTATTAAAAACACCAAAGTAAAGAAACCACACTATGTTAGATATGCAGTGTCCTGCCATAGATCAAACTTCAGCCTGAATACAGTGAACTTACTGAAATGAGTCTATCATTCTTGTAGTATGACTAATGCAATCATCTCATTCATGTGACCTGACAAGAGCTTTCTGTACGTGAGATTTAAGGTGAGAATTTAATAACATCGTTGAGCTAGAGCTAATGTCATCTGGCACTTTAAATCTCTCAGATGGAAAGTTATCAGCAGATAAAAACCTTTTGTTGAGTTCAGTTAGTGATTCAGAGAGGTAAATTTGCTGAAATGGCACAACTGAAATGACAGGTAGTGTTAACATTCATTCTTTTGCAATAAGGAATGAATTTAGGAGCTCAGGAAGGCTGGTGCATAGAGCCCTTGATAAAACCAAGCATAGCCTGGACACATACTATATCAAACTTACTCTTTTGCTTCCATGTTTCACTCTAAGCCTTATCAGGAGACAAAATAAAAATAATTTTAAAACTCAGCTATTTCACAACTCAGCGTCTTTTAACTAGATAATCAGCTGCTGCCTTCTAGTTGTCTATGGCACTTCGGTACAGACAAATATCTGTGTGGTACTGGTAGAAAACAATAAAGCATACTTCATCTGGAAGCCTAAATAAGCCTTAAACTTTGAAGAATAAGAGAACTACGCTCTTATTTCCTAAAACATTATTTCTGTTCTGAAGGGTCACGACTTCCAGTCTTCCCACAACCTGGATTTGATGGCAAACTTCCATCAGACTACAAGAAGAAAGAAACTGGCTTCTTAAAGGGGATAAAAAGACACGACCATTTGCATTTTAGAAGTTAGCGAGGAATTTTTTTCAATGAGCAACTGAGTTGTCTTGCCAGGAGACATTTAGGCCTGTGTATAGTGCCTGTAGCAGCAGCAGACAAAGAAAATAAAGCCCGTGGAAGAGTTAACAATTGGGGGCATGGCTTGGATGACAACACAAATTAAACCTACTGTTTTACTTTGATAGGTGATTTTCTAGATGAAAGAAACGGAGGGCCTTCATCAAGCTTGACATGAGAAAAGCATCTGATGAAATGCCACGTGGGGAAGTATTTATTAATCAGGAGAAGATCAGGATTAGTGCAAGGAATGCAGCCGTCTGGGCTTAAAAAGGAGGTTCTTGGGCAAAATGGAGCTGACTGCGGCTGTAGCTTAAAAATCAGTGGGAACCAGTCACTTCTCATATTTTTGTATAAAGACTTCAGTTAAAACCAGGACTGAGCTACGAGATTTGCTGAGGGATATCATCAGTAAAAATGAGTATTAGCATATTGCGTGGGAAGAACCTGAGATGTTCAAGCACAGGAGTAGTGGAAATGGAATTAAATTGCATAGCACAGAAGTGGCATCACCTTGCACTTACAGACTAGGAACAAGAAGTTTTTCTCTAAGCTGACAACTCATTAGTCAGTGAGGACAGAAGGGGAAAAAGGCCCTGGGGGTATTCAGGGAAGACAGGATGACTGAGCCATGATAGAAAGCGTAAATACAGTCCTTGGTTGTTATGAGGTAAAATGTTACTGGTAGAATAGGGAAGTAACAGTGCCATTGTATAGCTCATAGATGCCACAGAAACAGAATCTGCAGTGTAATTCTAGGCACTCACATTTAAACAGAGAAAAAAAAAATTTTTAATCTAGAGGAGGTGATTAGGATAATCAAGGAAACGAACAGCTTCATCTTCAAAAAGGATGTGAACAGAAGTGAAACAAAGGCCTCAGGAGATACGAATGCTGTCCACAAGCACAGCAGAGAATAAACACCTACTAGGAGAAATGATGACTTATGCTACAGGACACCATGGGCACAAAAAAAGCATCAATTTGTCATGATCACATATTAAGATAGAGATCAGGAGACAGGCAGAAGAGCCATCTTCTTCTGGGAAAGTGGTAACAAAACCCCAAAGAAGAACAAGAACTCCTTCTACTTTTAAGCTGCAGTGTGATCCCCTTCCTGAAAAGATTATATGACATAAGTACTTGCAAAACAGTAGACTTGCCTCAGCCCAGGTGGTCCCTTCCAGTCCCATTTCTCTGTACATTGCTCTTTAAAAAAACCCAAACTTTTTCCCTCCTTTCCCCCCATTTGCAGTCCCAACTCAAATATCGGTAGTTGGACTTAGCTGGTTTTCTGAAATTTATGGATGTTTAAGAGCTCAAAAGGATTTTGCTTTTCCTTTGCACATAGCTTTTTCAGCCCTTCTCTCTGAATAATTTATGAACTATAAATACTGATATGAGTACCTGAAGTAACCTGATAAAGTCCTGGTATAAATCAAACAGTTGAAATTGAGACTTCAATCCAGCTAAAAATATGCCTGTTACCAGAAAATAAAATACCATAGCAGGAATGGAT
>JANZLQ010000009.1:11295472-11356263 GCA_026212715.1 Elanus axillaris | reverse complement strand
TGAAAACATCAGAGTGTTATCAACATTCTTCTCATACTGAACTCAAAACACAGCACTGTACCAGCCACTAGGAAGACGCTTGACTCTATCCCAGCTGAAACCAGGATAAGTGGTCTTCTCTGACTCCAGATTTTTTTTTCTTGGCACTATCCTTATGCAGACCCTGGAACATGCTCTGCAAACAGTTTAATATGACGTATTAATTACTTCAGAGCCAGGCCTTGAAAATAAGGAATGGAACAGAATTAGTTTCATACAGGTTGTGGGGTTTGTGGCTTGAAGTGTGCAGATGACAGTACTTACTATTTAGGTATTATTCCTACAATAGTTCAGTACTTTAAGAGCTGGGAGTATTTTTATTTTTCCAGCAGTTAGTGCTGTAAGGGGAGTGGAACTCCTGGCTCTCATTCTAACTTTGTTTCATTTTACATTGTACTTGTGAAAACATAGTGTAATCCAAGACTTCACTTTTTGCCGTAACTGCAATATTACAAGCAGAAAGGCTTTGCATTCAAGGTTTACAAACATGCATCTGGTTAGATACAAGAATAACAAGAACAACATGGAAGGAACGGGCTTAAAGTTTTTCAAGTAGGGCTCTGGATAGCTTCGTTAACACACCTGCCTATTTACTGCTTTCAGTGATGTGATCTCTTGTGTACAGAAAGGAACTGAAAGTTGGGGCCCCGATTCCTAATCCTGTTCTACCTATGTGAAAACACTGCTGGAGGTTGCCAAGCGGTGCGGTATGTATCTGAGTATGCAGAAGGGACCTCTCTGTGACAAGGGGCCTTCAGAGAAGAGCACTACCAAGGAAAACCTGTTGCCTCTTGCTTTTCCCAAGGATGTGTCTGTAGGTGCCGTAGCAGGGTGTTCTGCCCTGCCCATGCTGCTCGCTGGGTCACTGTGCCTGCACCACTGCTGCTACTACATGGCTGGGACTTATCCTAGGTTTCCTAGCCTTGGCATGCAGTCCTCCTAGGACTGAGCGTGTGATACAAAGTGGGACAGCTTGGCATTTGCTCCTTTGCCGTCTTGAGTGGGTCAGTTATTTTAATCTAGCTTCAAATGTAGTTCTGTCAGCTGTGTTGGGGGGCAGAAACAAAATGAATGAATGAAGCTTTTTGACCGAGGGCAAATGCATAGGAGAAGAGGGACTGTGGGGAGGTAGCTGGCTCACCTTGACCCAGTGGTCAAGACACTGGTGGGTCTAGTTTCAATTTGGATTTGAAGGGCGTGGTGTGAAAACACTGTCAGACCCTGGCTGGTATCTGTGGTGTAGCTGTGTGATCTGTTCCAGATGCTGAAGCTTGACGGGACGGTCTCTCTGGTGGAGCCAGCTGCCTCCTGAAGGCATGGTGAGAAGGAATGTTCCTAATGCTAAAATTGTGGCTTCTCAAATCCTCCCTGCTGCCTGTCCTTGGGAATTTGAAAGTGCTTTGCTGACACAGCAGCTGAATAATGGGCACAGTGTTCTCTGATTTTGGCAGACCAGTGCAAACCTGGTATTTAGTCCGAATCAGTCTGTAAGAAGTGGTGATTTTACGCTGGTCCCATACGGAAGGTAGGTGTGATCTTTGCAATTCTGTAGGGGAGCACCACTTGAAATCTGCTCGTGAAGTGTAGCTGTTGTTTGCACAGTTTGAATGTTTGCAGGAGTCTGACTCTGGAAACAATCCCCCTGACTGGACAGCAAACACTATCCTCCTGACAAATATGCGTTAGATTTTCCGAACGGCGATTACAGAAGGAGAATCCTGTGTTTAAGTGTGCTCTGAAGGAGGTGATACTGTGTTGTCCAGGCTGAGAAGGTGACCTGTTAACAAAAGCCTGAGTTTGGACTGTGAGGGGAAGGAATCTACTCTCTTTGGATGGACGTGGTCACTCCGATATACATGGGTGACTAGACTATTGCAGTCCCCTTGTATTCTCATTTCGGATATATTGAAATCACTGGAGACAATACCATCTCCGTATGTGTAAAATGGATATTCTGACACTTTTCCTAGGATGGTCTTCCTGGAAAACCATCCGTATTTGAGCAAGTAGCTCACAGTGCTGACAGATCCTAACCTGAGCCTCTATGACAACAGCTTGGTTATTTACTGGCCATTGTTGTCTCTGTACCAGCAGGAAATTACTTGAGAATGCTTTTCTGTTACATGGCTTTGCAATCACTAATATTCCACTCATCATCTTCCCTTTTTTGCTTGCAAGTGCTCTAACATAACTTCCCAAAGGAACTGCTGATTGATGTGCAGTCCCCACATTTTTCTTTAATCTGTTCCTGTATATATCTCTTCCAGATTGCAAACACCATTTTAACAGGTAATACAAGATGAACGGTTTGTGAGAGGTGATATATATAGTCCTATGCCTCTCTACCCTAAGCCAGTGTCATCCGAATCTAAAGTATTCCCAGTGTGTTTGTTTGACCTGTTTTTCAGAATTTCTTCTTATGGGGACACCAGTCTTCCCTAGGCAGGCTATCCTTAGAATACTTGTCAACAGCTAACTGAAGTCATCATTGCGGTATGTAAGCTAGTTATCACTTTCACTGTCCACAGCCAACACTAAGTATGTCTTTGTGTCCTGAGGCTGGTTTGTGCCCTCTTTGTTAACTTCTTACCTCCCTGATGGACTGCATTTACAGAAATCTTTAAGAGGTGCAGAGCAACATAGAGAAGACTCAGCAAGTCCTGAATAACCTGGTCCAGGTGCTGCAGCAGCTTTTTTTGAAAGAAATGACTGAGCTGGAAGAAAACTGTCTTGCAGGCCAGGACTTAAAAGCACGGTAGCCAACCTCGAGGTCCTTGCTGGAAGGTCGTATGACAAAAGAAACTGGAAGGTACAGAAGAATGGGGTCTGCTTTAATGGTTCTTCAATGAGAAGGCAAAACTGGGCAGGAAGAGATGGTCTTAGGACTTGATGCAAAGGGCTGAATAGAAAAATTGTTGGAAAAAGATGTCAGGGGGATCTTTGTCATGCTTTTTCTGAATAAAGAGTGTACGTTTAAAAATCTCTTTTCAGAAGATACTTTGTGTTGCTTGTTACGTTATCAAAGGTGGGAGTAGTGAACCGGAGTCCCCAGCTTTGGGGGGAAGTCTTGAAAGCGTGTGTTATCTACAAGAGGCTTCACAGAACCAGTGCTTTTTTTTTTCCACAGAACCAAGGGCTCTTTCAGGTAATGCAATCCCCTTTCATTAGGATATATGGTCTTTGTGGCCAAGGAATTGGGGATGTATTTAAGGATTCCTGTTTTGGGCTTTAGCACGTATGCCTGCCCCTCAGGAGCCAAGTGTGTATAGGACTCCAGAGTCAAGGTCTTAGTGGGACCTTCCTAAAAACTCTGTAGTGCTGTAATGGGAAGCATGGTCTTGCTCATGAAACTCCCCAGCACGTGTTCATAGCAGACTCTGTACAAGCATCATGATAAGATCGCTCTCTTGCACTTTGGTAACGTGCTTACAGCGTCATGACTGTAATTTAGCCTTTTATAATTTATTTGGTAGCCAAGGGTGGGGAAAAAAAAGACTCCCTAATGGAACTGGGAATTGAGTTTGAAACTCCACAACGGAAAGGGCCTTTCTTCAGTGGAGTGGATCTGTTGAACACCAGTGCAAATCCAGTAGCAAAATGCAGCCAGTATCTATGGTTTGAAAGGATTTTTTTTCCTTAAGTCTCCTTATTTGTTTTAAGTGTATGCACTTTTTTTTTTTTAAAGTTGGTGCTTCTGTAAGGCTCATGCTTCTACACTAGTATTAACTGAGCATTTTCAGTGTTGTCCGTGATCGTGGGCCAGAGCACAAATCTGAGCGCAGTGTAGGCAAATGCCTAGCAATTGTGGCTCATCCCTTTAATCTGTAGCTAAGAAACTATTCTCTGTTTCCTGTTTCATTCTTCCTTACACCTCACTCGTTCTTCTTCTCACACTAGGGAAGTCTTATGTGTAGAGAAACTCAAAAAAATTTCCTTCAGTATGTCTTTGGTTGTTGGAAGTGGAGTTAATCTCTCCCCCTTCCACCTATCCATCATTAGTTTGCAAGCTGGACAAAGATGCCTTTGCTTCCAGCTTGCTTATGCCTTTCTCCTTTCTTCCAAATCCCATTCAGAGTTTCCTTTTCACAAGTCCCACAAATCTTGGTCAGGTGCACAGAGTGAACGCTCTTTATGGATATCTAATCTAAATTTGGCCAGAAGTCTCCCCTGGTTGTGGACTTCTGCAATAGCACTCTCCAAAGCACTTGCCTTGGGGGAAGGTGAGGGGCTGTGTGTTGTGTGTGGTGGTTGCAGGATCTGGATGGGTTCCTGCGCTACAGGTCTACAGGCCTTCTGAAGAATAGGTAGAATTGTTGAGGAGAAGGAGGAAAAGAAAGCGATACCTTGCTCTTAACCTTCCTCACGCTCTGTCTGTTGCTGAGCTGTAGATTGTAACCTTTCTCCTGTTTACTGAAAATGTTAGTTGCTGTTCTCACAGCGTGGGATAAGAAAGAAGCTGTGCAGAAGGAAAATTTGCACTCCTTTCTTGCCTCCTCCATGTTAAATTTTATTTCTGGATGTTGAAAAAATCTGCAGTACCAGCAAGGCTTCCCAGAAGACTTTTCAGGCTCTGAGAGATAGGTCTGGATACTGCACATGCTCTACATAATCTTCTTTCAAGCTTTCTGACTTTTTACCTCAGTTTTAGGATGTGGTTTGCACTAATCATGAATAGGTAGATCCGGTGTGTTGAAGAACCTTAGAACCTAGTACTGAACTCGTAAGGGGTTAGCATGATTTCCTGCAAAATTTTGTCAAAGCAGGGATTTTGGCTACCGTGCATTCCTACGTTGGTCTTTTGGTCCTTTGGTCCAGACCAGTATCTACTTCAAAAGCTGAAGTTAAAACAATATGAGTCTTTTGACTACAGCCACACATAGACTCTTGCAGATGCGAGTTTATTTAAAGCACTGACTCTACCTAGCTCATGTTGAAATAGAAGAAAATTGCTGCAGGTTGGTATTTGCTGAAGCAGCTCTTTTTTTTACTTTTTCAAGTCTAACCTCTCAGGTCTGTTTGCTTTGATTCAAAGGCTTCAGAGGTGTTGAAGAAAACCTAGAGCTTCTGCAGATCCTTTCTAATTTTAACTGCCAGGACAGCTGGTGTTTTAGTATTAGCCAAATTTTGCACTCCTCTTAATGTCTTTTATTGGAAAAAAGGGACATACACATACACATACACATCCAAATTCAGCTTGTTCACCCATCCTAGGAAATAAAGAGAACTTGGACAGAAGGTACTAGTAATTCAGATGCAAGAATAGAAGTTAGCTATCCTGAAATCGCTCAAAAGGCGCTTTGGTTTTTTTTTAATTCTGAAAAACCCAGTCTGTGCAAAGATACTGAAATGAGATTACAGTAGTAGCAGACTCGATTTGCATGAAGTTTTTCTCCTGTTCCTGTAGGTACAGTACAAAGTGCTGAAATGGGATGTTTAAGCACTATGGAGATACAAGCAAACAAGAATATTCAGTGTTATAAAACATGGTCTGGATGAGAAACCTGGTGAAGACAGAGGGGAAAGCATACTAATGTGTCAGGTAAACAGTGGGTTGTTTGTTGGGGTTTTTAATTTTTTTTTTTTATTTTTTCAAACCCAAGCAGGTTGGCAGTGGAGAGGAGAAAGAAAATCCTTATCCTTTGGTGCCTCCAGCCACTACCCAACAAGCTACTGGCTGTGGCCTCGCATCTCACAGAACTGGCAAAGGTGAACGATGCTGAGCTCTTTCCAGATTTTCATAGCTACAGGTGGAAAGTACTAAATGAAAGAAAGGAGGTGAACTGAGATGAGGATTCAGCTCCCCAGGCTGGATGTGCAGGGTGGGGAAAATAGATCCAAATCCTAACAAAAATCTGCCTAACTGCAAGGTTGTGAATACCTGTAGCTCTCTGCTGGTACTTGCTCCCCAACTGCTTATCACTGCCTTGTCTTCCATTTTATCCTTGCAGTTCAAGGTAGAAACCATGCTTTTTCTGACAGTCCTTGATATGCAGCACGTATTTCCAGTTGTTCACAAAATAATAAGGCTAGATGATGCCTGGTTTGGTTTCACTATGGTTTCTGGTAAGCAAGTACCTTCTTCAGAAATACGACCATGCTATTGTCCTGCAAGGTGGGTGAAAGAACATTCAGGGATTCCCACCATTTCTTCTCTCTCTGCGTAACGAGTTTGTCAAGGGCTTGCCTCATTGGTGTAGCACATGAGAATCCTTTTGTCTCAGAGGCTGAGAGATTCAGAAATACACAGAGCTCAGCTCGTATTATTTGTTGTCTTTGTTTTCTTTTTCTCATTTAATGAAAGTGTATTTTTTCATATAAGAACAATGGTACTGAGTGTGACTAAGGTCCACGTAGCCCTGTCTCCTCTTTTGAAGGTGAGCATATCTGATCATCTCTTTCTGAGTTTCAGCACCTGAAACTTTGAGGTGAAGTCTTTTTTTTCTTACTAAGTTGGACTGGAATTTCAATGCTTTTAAACTCTTTTCAGCAGAAGAGACTCAACTTTGCTGATTCAGCTGCTCGTTTGCCATGACTCAGTTTGCAAAAAACCTCCCCTAACTCTAAAGCTCCACGCTGCAATGCAAACTGGTGTATAGGAATTGAGATTATTTAAAAGCATCAGCTCTCTTTCAACAGCCTTGGTCTGTGCTCCATAGTGTATTTTGATTTGGGCGATTACTCACTTATTGTCTACTCATTTATTGTCAGGCTGTATGCCTTTTGATGCAAAAATGTGATGCTGGTTTGACTTGGAAAGAATGTTCCTGTTCTTATGAAGTACTTAGTCTTTTCCTGCTACCTGTTTTAGCATGTTCATGCAAATTGGTGAAACCCCCTGCTGATTACAAATGTCAAAATGTGAAGTAAATCAGACAAGCAAGTCTAAAAGGAGTAGGGGTTTTGTCTGCAAACCTTCATGATTCAGGACAACAATCACCTCTTGACTGAGAAATGTTAGGAAGAAATTGCTCAAAACCAAGGGCTTTTTTTAGAATAATGCATTATGAAGTTGTTTTCATCTTCTGTGGAAGGAGGTGAAACTTTTGGGGCTGTGAGTAAAAGAGTGTGCATGGTTCTTGATGTCTTGAGACAAGCCAAGAAATCTAGCAATGAATACACAGATTTTTGTCTCTATAATAATAAATACTTAGTTTCATTGTAGTGCTTTTCATCTGCAAAATGCCTTGTTTTACAAAGGAGGGCAGAGTCTTGATTTCTACGTAGCAGACGCACAAGATAAGACAGCTGAGATCCCTGGCAAGGCTGAAAGCAGAACCTTAAAAAACGTTGGGGTTTTTTGTTTTCAGGGAGCAGTAAAGGATAAGGGTGCTGGAGTCTCTTTTGGGCATATCAGCTCTGGTCAATAGGCAGCAACAGACATGGTTGGGCTACTTCTGCCCAGTTTAAATCTGCAGCCCCGTATGATAAGGAAGCCAGTGCAGAGAGTTGAAGCCATCTAGTAAGCTGCAGTTAATAAAACATGGGATTTTTTTCTAAACTCGACCATTGTCTGCATGAACACGACGGGGGCCAGTTGCATTCTGCCTTCGTGCACCATGCTCTGCCTGCGTGGGACTGCTGTCACAAAGGAGAAATTGCCTTCTGTTCAAAGGGCACATCTGGCTGGTGGGTCCGTATGAGGTCTCACGTACCCGCTCCTCAGCCACTGCTCTTGTTGGAGTACACCCATCTAGTTCGTGCCATTCACAGGCCAGGCAGTTGTGGCTTTTGCTGTGAAGGATCTCACTGATATATTTTTTTATTATTATCATTTTATTTTTACTGTGTTTTCTTTTGCTTTTGCAAAGCAGTAACTGGCTGATCTTGTGGCCTCAGGTCTAGAAAACATGGCAGATTTTTTAGGAAGTGTCACCAAAATGAACATTGACACTAGCTACCTATTTGCTCCATTGCTAGGCAGTATCAGCTTTTTTGCAGCTATTTCTGTAGAAGCAGTTGATGTTTCTAGAGCTCTTTTTACATTTTTCCAGGAACCTGGGAGCCTATATATACCCAGTGGTTTATGTTGGTATGATGGTTCATGAACTGGGCATGTGCCCTCCTGAAAATCCAGACCACGTTCAGTCATGTCATATTATGACAGATCTTTATTGTTAATTACCTTACAGAAAGGGTAGGTAGAATTTTTTTTCTGTTATACCACATTGAGTAGTTCCCCTGCATCTGTACAAACCCATTCCTGGAATTAAAAAAAAATAATAAAATAAAATCATGGAAAGAAAAGTTCTGCAGAATCTTGGATATCTAGTGCTGATCTTGCTTTCTCAGTCTCTGACACAAATTGTTAAACAATCACTTAAGAGTTGACCTTTCATAAATGCTACTTTGGTGTTTATTCATTTAAATTTTATTCACATATAGACTCCATCAAAATGGGACTAAAATGCTGTAGTTTTTTTATACTATAAAAGCAACAAAAGTTCATTAGTTAGGCAAATTCTCATGAATGGATTCAGTAGATTAAAAAAAAACAAACCCAAAACAACAAAACCCCCCTTTTCTGTCTGGTAGTCTTCTGTAGTAACATTCATCACTTTACTGAAATTTTGTTTCTAATGCTAGCTTTTTTCTAAATTCTGGCACATTCCTATGGGTATGTGGAATAAGCTACTGGCTGAGCTGTATGGTGGATTTGTTTTTTTAAAGTTGTTTACAAAAAATAGTGTGTTAAGTAAGACAGATGCATGAGTTCTTTTTACAATTTTTGGTTACATGAGGACTGTTGAAATAATTCCCCAGTCGGAATCAAATTTTAATGAGAATTCAGAGCAGAAATCGTGAAATATTTTATTTCAATAATGTTGAAAAAATAGGCTGTGCTTACTCTAAAATAGTTTTAATCTGAAGCTGAAACAAAATGCAAACAATAGCATCGGGTTAAAAGCTGTTGATCGTCAGCCAATGCAGCCGCTGCCAAATATCTGCTCTCTCTCCAGTGTTCAGATTTTCATGAAACTGCCTTTTCAAACGCAAAATTTTCTGCCAGTGTAGTCACAAGATGGGCATCCCGCTTGCGTGACCGCTGCATGCGGAGAACATGAGCTTCAGCTGCCCAGGAAACGAATGGATTTACTCCGTGTGACTGTGGGAGAGGAGGTTGTGGCACGCACATTCATGCAAAAAGCTGGCGCAGGAGCAGATAGGAGCCAGCCTCCCTCCCCATGGGGGATCTTGGGGGTTCCCTAATGTTTCTAAGGAGAGGAAGCTGGTACTGATCTGCATTACACAAGGGTGGGTTGGTGAACCAAGGAACAGGAAAAACCATCCTTTTCTTTCTTCCCTACGTGCTTTTTACACCTTTCCCGCATACTTTGGTAGCCAAAAAGGCAAGTCACTTGGTCTCCGGTCATGGTCTTACTTGTCAAATTTCAGTTTTCCAGTTTTTATCAAGTACAGAGATCTGTTGTGGTCTTTCTTCGCTTTGATTAAGATACTTTTGTGCTACTACTAGCTGTTACTACTCTTTCTATTTGTCTGTGATGGCGACAGGTTAAAAGTCAGGGAGAGACCCTCTCTTCAATCTACCTGCCCAAACCACAATACTTCTATGGAGATATTTTAAGGAGCACAAAGTCCCTGTGCAAAAGAGACAAATAGGCTTTTTATGCAGGGATGTCCATCTGTTCTTCACTGTCCCAGGTACAAAAATCTCTTCCTGAACTTGGCTGCTTGGACTTCTCGCAAGATACTGATTAAATATCACTGGCCTCTTTTGAGCGGAAAAGTAGATCTGATAATGTCAATCTTCATTCAGTCTTTGTTGTCTTACAGGTTGCTAGCAGCACTGAGAATACCTTTTATGAGGTTTTCAGATCTGCGGAAACAGATCAGATTCTTGATTACTTGCTATAGTTGTTAAAAGCAAAAGCAAGGGAACAACCATCTTCTTGGAATTTTAAAACATTCTTACTGCCTTAATAGTTTTTATTTTGCAACACCTGAAATCACAAAAAGCTTGCAGTATGCAGTTACTGAGCTACATATACTGAATGCATGTTCTTACTCGTTTTGAAACAAGAAACTAAAACCCAGAGAAATTTCAACCCTTCCAAGATGACTTGAAATAAAAAAAAAAAAAAAAAAAAAAACCCAGCACAAAACCTAAATGAGGATGATACTTTGATTAATCATGTATTGAGGCTGTGTTTACACAGAGGATGAATTTTTTTCTCTTCCATCCACCTGCAAACCAGAATCCTTGCTTTCTGGTGTTTTAAGACCGACAACACTCTCTGTGCCAGTAAAGAACGTCTTTCATTGGAAGATGGCATTAGCTGGTCGTCTTCATCCACTTACCTCTAGCTACCCTTCACAGTAACCTGTGGTCTTCCTCACAGAACCTGGATCCGGACAGGGCCTTTCCTGGCTGGGCCATCTCAGATTTGGCTACCAGAAAGGGCACAGTGTGGGTGGCTCTAATCTGGAGTCCCCTCCACCAAGCTGAAGCGCAAATCCTCCCCAGGGATTGCTAGGAGGGCCCTGAGATTTGGTTAGAAATGTGCATTGTGCTTATAATGTCTGAGTTCTTGCTGTCTGCCTCGGCTCCCCTAGCTATAAGACAGCAGCTTTTTAAAAATAAGGTCAAGTGGCCAGTGATGTGGAAGAGAAGACATTAATTACTCCTTTCAGTAAAGATATCATATGCATGCTACTACCATTTCTGGGAGTTCAGAGGAGGATCAGAAATAAATTAAGACCAAAGCCTGTGCATGGCCTGTGAGCAGTCTTCTTTTGAGGCAAGCACATGAGGGATCTGTGGAAGGATATGCTCTGCCAAGGGAAAGAGAACAGCAGCATTGGTCGGTCATGCCAGTGCTCAGTCAAGGAGCTGGCAGAGGACTTGGATTTTGCTGGTCTGGAACGGACAGACAGCTTTTCCCCCGTTAAGCCTCATTTCTCTGAGAAGTCTTTGACTCAATGACTGTCCCATAAGATGGGATTTTGTTGATTTTTCTGATGGGTGTTGCTGCTGGATGACTGTGAAAAAGAAAGTCATCCTGGAAGTATCTAACTCGGTGTCTCTTCGTTGATGGCACCTGCTCCATTAGGGGTGATTTTTCCATGACTGCCAGTGGCACCTGCGTACGTCATTGCCGTGTTACAGTAAGATGACTGCAGATATGACCAGCACCAGTAAACATCACCTTTGAATAGTCTTACTAGTTATGCAAATTCTAGAAATCTCACCACAGTTATAACTGACTATTCATTTCCAGTCTTCTACTTAAAAGCTGCTTTCCTGCCTGGAGTAGCGAAGTCCTGTTGAGCTCTCTGTAGGCATTGACTTAAGCACCATTTTAATGATCACTTTGATTGACATTACTAAATGACCCTTGATTTCTAACTGTAAATCAAGTCAAATGGAGATATTTATGTAAGAGATGGGAGTTGATGAGGTTGGTCTCCAGCTATGCTGAGAGAGAGATGTTGGATAAAACTGGAAACCATTAAGAGCTCTTGGAGGAAAATGTGTGAGTGTAGATCCCTGCTGGCAGTTTTAGACTGGAAGCATCCTGGTAACAGAGGAGCACTGTGTGGTGCCTGTCGAGTTGTATGCTCCTTCAGATCAGGTGTGCTGAGCTGGTGCTGGGACAGTGGCAAGCAGTGATCGTATAGGAAGGAGAATAGCAATTCCTCGCTGGCTTTCAGACTGGGAGGAGGCTGCTGACCGTGATGCTTCTGCACAATCAAAAAGGGATGAAGCCGTCTTCTACAGTAAAAGGTAAGGGTGTAATTCAGCTTTCTGTTTAGGGAGTGACTGTGGTGGCCTAAGCACTGTAGGAAAACAAACCAACCAACTTGTTTTTACCTTTTCATCATTGTATTTAATATAATTAAGCTGATTTTTCCCCTCATCTACCTTTCTATGGTGACTTAGCGCGACTGAAGAGAGGACACAGGCTAGCCTTCCGAGGAACCCTATGTAAAAATGTGGGTTTAAGAATGAGTCAGCTTTCCTTCACTCAAATGTCTATCCATTCTCTTTCATGGTTCAATATGTCTGTACATCATTCATGGCTTGGAAACTCTTGTTCAGCTAAAATGACACTTTTGGTTAACTGGCATTTTGAAAATCCCTGCTTTATTTTTGTCTTTATTAATACTATTATCTTGCCCTTTCTCATCAGCAGATTTCAAAGCCCTCTCTCAAGAGAGGAGTGGCATTATCCACTGTAGCTCAGTGCATGGGAGAGGAGGGTTTGTTCCAGGTGAGAGGAGGAAGCGACCCAGGTTTGATGAGCTCCAGTCCCAGGACCTGGATTCCTGAGCCCACCCCTTAAAGGTGAGCTCCCCCTTGCACCCAGTTCAGCAAAGCTGCTCGGAGCGCAACTTTCAGCTTAGCTGCTCATCCAGCAAACACATTGAGTAGCTGTGAGTATTGCTGGGAGGAGTGGAAGAGGTTATTTGGGCAGATAAAAATGTCCTTTGTCCAAACAAGGACAGCTTTCACCAGTGCACGAGGCACCCTCTGCACCTAAGGCACACGTGCACAGGCTGTGAGGCACGCAGCCGAGCACTGACGTGAAGCACCTTTGAGTTTTGTGTGGAAAAGGGGCTTTACACTAGCTCCATTTATGGCAATGCTGCACGGCCGCTGGGTGCGGCCGGTTAATTCCACACATGAGCAGATTTGTTGCCCTTTCCCACCACAGGGTGTGTGCCCAGAGCTGAACCAGGCTGCGAGCTGCTGGCCATTTCGGTGCTGTTCTTCAACACTGCTCTTAGCCCTGGACCTCTCCTATCTCGCGGTCATCAAGAGCCTACAGCTTGCTTTTTGCTGGCTGAGCATCATTTTTGCCAGGCCAGCCCAGGCAGCCCTTCCCCTGGTCTGGAAGGCAAGATTTCTCAAAAAGACCTGTTTGTTCTTACCGACTAGAAGGATCACAGAGTAGGACCAAGAAAAAAAAAAAAAAACTGCAGCGCACTGTCTGGCTTCCAGTTTAGTCTGTACACTTGACTGATGAGTAGCTCAGCAGTTCACAGTGGGTGAACACCATCAGTATCACATCTGTGAGGACAATGTGCCATGCTGGCTTGGGAGTGACATGTTGTTGGGTTCAGTGACATCTGTGAGACTTTGAAGCACCTGATGCTTGCAATTTGTCTTCCTCTTCGTTTTCAAAATAGGTAATGGATGGCTTAACCCACCCCTTGCAGCAGTTTTTCCTAACTGATTTACTCAGTGGCCTGTAAGGTTTTGCGTAGTAAGAATTTATAGTCTTTTTCTTGGGAAGGGAGACACTTTCTTACCGCAAGCAATGTCTTCCACAGCTATTCTCATTACCTGCATAAATGCAGATCCTTGCTTCTCAGCCTCAGCAAACTGCTAATGGTAATGCATTCCCAAAATTAATTATGATGGATATGTGCGTGCATGAGTATTTCAGTGTGCTGCTTTTTATTTTCAGTCTTGTATCACGAGAGAGGTCACATAGAGGTGAGCTTCCACTTACATTTCTTATATAGGGTGATGAGAACCATGGCACTACAATATTTATACATTTCTTCTCCAGCCCTTTCCTGATGCATTTGAATGTCTTGTTGGCTCTTTGCAGCCATGCCTGAATGCTGAGCAGGCACTTTGTTATTGACAGCCTAAGAAAAATAAAAGTCTTCCTGCTGAATGGTTGTCCTCCAGCAAAAAGGCACACCAGAAATATCTTCCAGTATGTGTGTTTCAGCTCTTACTTTGTCTGCTACCACATTGCTGATTTTTGCATCTTTAAAATTATTCTTATGCCAAAATCTAAACATTGCTCTGTGAGTTTCCTGCCTTTTCCAGACCTCTGATTAATATCATGTAGTTCTCTGAGCAGCTACTGGGGCATCGCACTCTTAGCATTTTGCTAGGATTCTTCATGTGTCTAAGTTATGACAGACCATTTCTACATGATCTCTGTTTTTACCTTCTTTTGTTTCGCCAGATGCATCTCCAATGAATGAAGACTGAGTCTTGGGGTTAAGTACTTTTGGAACAAAGAATATTCACTTTAAAAGATATTTTCTTAACCAAGATGCTTCAAATTTATTTACACATGTTGGAAAGTAAGTTTTTTGGAACACTTTTATTAAAAATATTTTAAACATTTTCTATGTTAATTAAAATACAGAATTGCTATCCTGAATTACTGTGATAAAGTAATTCAAAATGCACTATATATATGCACCTACACATATGCATATGTGGCAGCTTGGATACCTAAAAGAAAATGTGTCTATAACACAGTGTAATGCATTTGCTTCGCGTCTTTGTGCACGTAAATGAATGTATTTTGTGTCCTTTTTCTTAATGACAAAGGGTGTATCCTTTCCCTGAGATGAAACACTTAACAGTAGCAGGTACTGTTAATAGCTTGCTAAGAGTCAGAGTGAACAAGTTCTACTCAGATCAGCTGTAGAATAAAAAAATATGGTAATGACCATCCTTCTTGAATATATTTTTCAAATGCACGGTCTGATGACATGTCTCTCCTCTGCCCCTCCATGCAGGCCAACCTCTGTCTTGATACTAGTGAAAAAGATGCAGCACAGCACAATGCTTTGCAGAGAGCTGAGGCTGCTGTTACATCTGAGCAGTGATCTGTAATTGCAGCTAAATTGTAATTTGTATGATAAAAAATGTAAAATGTAAAAATGTAAAATGTAAAAAATGTAAAATGATTTGTAATTGCAGATAAAACTTGCATGTCCATCTCCCACGTTTCACATCTAGGACACCTTCTGTCGTAATCAGAAAACCTAGAGGCAGAAATCAAAGCTGAAGTAAGTAATTATCCAGCACTAGCTTATTGTTAAATGCATATGCATTTGCTTAGCTTTTCAAAGTTACTGCTTTTGTCAGTTTGCTTGCTGGTGAGTTCAGTGGCTGGTCTGAAACACATCACAGAGCATCTTGATCCCCCGTAGATTGTGTGTGGAATGAATTAGTAGATTCAGTGTGGTAAGTAATGTGAACTCCGCACCACTTGCAAATATCTCCAGGCAGCTGCCAGTTCTTAAAAAGCATCTTCACGTACTTCTTAAATTTTTCGCCCATGAAGAAGTAGATGACTGGATTGAGGCAACAATGAAAAAGGCCGAGGATTTCCGTTACCTGGAAAGCATAGTCCAGATTCCTGCTCACTTGACAGTCTCTAATGACTCCCGTGATTTCCAGCAGTTGTAAGAAAATAACGATGTTGTAAGGGGTCCAAAAGAAGAAAAACATGATCATGACAGCAAAGATCATTCTCACAGCCTTATTCTTTTTCTCATTTCTACAGTGAACTAATGTCTTAATGATCATGGAGTAGCAAAATGTCATAATTATAAAAGGGATTAGGAGCCCTAAAATGTTGATTTCCAAAGTGGAAAAAATTTTCCATGCCGTGAAATTGCCTGGATAATTTGGCTTGCAGGTAGTATAATTATGTTCATTAGAAGATTCTCTAAATACAAGTTCTGGAACTGAGGCTGAAAGAGCTACTAGCCATACAACAAGGCTAGTAATCAAGCCGTGGAAGGCAGTCCTTGCTTTCAAGGAAAACACTGCACGAACAATTGCCAGGTATCTGTCTATGCTCATAAGCATAATAAAAAATATCCCACTGTAAAACCCAACCAGGTAGATCCACGAAATGATTTTACACCAGGGAGTTCCAAAAACCCATTGGTCTATCGTGAAATAAGACCAGAATGGCAAGGATAAAACAAAGAGCAGATCTGAGATGGCGAGGTTTAGCAGGTACACATCAGTCATGCCCTTCAGCCTCTTGTATTTTAAGAGAACCACAATGACCAGAATGTTTCCCGTGAGCCCGACCAGGAATACTAGGGTGTACAGAACAGGTAGGAAGGATGCTGCAAACCTCTTGACGCTTTCCTTACTGCATGGTTTTGGAGCATCGTTATAATTTTCGTAATAGTCATATAAGGTTGAGATTTCAACTTCAAAGGACTCTGTACTTGAAGAACTCATTTTTTTTCCCCAGTTCCTGAGAGGGAAAGAATATAAAAATGTCAGTGACTTCCAGTGTGTCAAGACTGAGTGGTTACTCTGCAAGCCTGAATCACTAGCCACAACTGACTTGCAGTTCCAGCGCACTTCCCATTACAGGTTCTCAAACACTATTTAAGTATTATGGTACGCATATGCACACTTGCAAAATGTACTGTTCTTAACATGCACGTGCTTAGTCCTTGCAACACCGTGCAACTTGGATGTCAAGTACACAGAACACTGTTCAAATGGCAGAGGAAAGCAAATAGGAATGAAAGGTATGGACCACAGATAGCAAACGAGAGAGGGATAAATCCTATGTGGAATAAAGTCAAAAAAGCAAAGCCACTATTCGTAGCAGTTCAGGATTACACCCACCTTTCCAATCAGGCAAACATCACCGTAAGCAGACAGTAATAAAAATGCATCTGACTCTTCCTTCTAATGAAATTACGCTTACTGAAAGCTGACATGAGTTTTCAGTACGTGCTGTCTTCAGTGGCTAAATGAATAACAGGAATTTGTCACGTTTGTATGTATGTTCTTTTCTAATAGGCAGAGACAGAGTTTTAAGTGATGTTACTTTGAGGTAACTGCAAATATATTGGTGATGCATTACTGTGTGTGTTACTCGCATCACAGCAGGTGTCTTTTTTTTTTAGCCTAACATACCAGAATTTTTCTAAGCCTGAGTTATGTCCTTCCCCTTTCCCTTTATTTTTATGAATGGAAAGCAGAAGAAAAGTGAATCTCATTGCTTTATTTGTCTTTGCACTGTATGTTGCTGCTACGTAACAACAAACATTGACTATCGTTAACCTGACCCCTACTGTGTGTAGTCCCCAGGCATGACACCTCTCCAGACTACAGTTCTGTTCCATTATATGGAGAGAGGAATTTAATCTGAATTACAAGTCACAGGGACAAAACTGTTTGATGCTAATGGTCTAGAAATGACAGCTTTGCAACAGCTGCACCTAGACATGCCTGAATCTAATCTAGGTTCAGCATAATATACTTAAATACTTAAAATTGAAAACATATGCTCACAGAACGCACATACACCCACTTCTGATTATGCAGGATTTCTTAAAATTGCTTTAAAAAATTACCTGAGCAGCAACAAAAGGTCAATGAAAAAGCATTACAGTCACATACACGATGAGCGTACACGATACACAACTGTTTCAGCTACTGCATTTTATGAATTTTACCTTTTCCTTTCTTCTCAGATGATTTGAAGAAGATTCTTTGCTCAAAGGGTGCAGAATCACTTGCGTCTCCCCAGGTAGCTCTGTCAGGGAGGTGCTGCCTGCACAGCAATATCCAGCAGCTGCAAAAAGCAGATGTCACTAGGTAGCTGTGTCTCTTAACGGAAACTTTGTACTTCCTTACAGATTGTATCACAAGTACTTCTGTCTTCAATGCTCATCAGAGATGGTCCCTTAAATGCAGAAATAAAATTGAACACCTCTTATAATGTGTGGGGAAATGCAAAGTTTCCGCGGAGAGCCTGATTACTGAGTTAAAGCAGCTTCATCTTATCCAATAATCATTAAAGTAGGTGTCACTAAGCAGCTCTCATTCAACAGAAACCTTGTTCGTTCTTATGGGTTGTAAAATGCATCTTAAATCTCAGAAAAAAATAATCAAAGAATCATCCGTAGTGAGCAGAGAGGAGGAAGGCACTTGGTGGGTGTGTGGGAGGTGTGTTTCTAGTCCCTCTCTGCCAGATAACTGATTTCGTAAGTTACGGTATGTAACAGCTGAAGAAAAGAGCTGTACAGATTTAGTGTAGGGAAGGCTCCTTTTATTCGTTGTTTTTTGATCTTCCTAACTCCTACTTACCTTGCTAAGAAAATAAATGAAGACATGTTAATTCATGCTACCTTTTTGCTTGGTGTCTCCTGTAGCAGGTTTTGTATGCAACAAAGGTACCTCCTTCCACTGACCTGGCGCAAATGGTAATAGTGGTCAAAATATTGCATTAATAGTAGGGTGTGTGCGTGTGTGGTGTCAGGGCAGGGGGTGCTGAGGCTTACCATGGTTCTTGCTACAGCAGGAAACTTAGCAGCTTCTATCAATTTCTCCTGAGAGTGCGGTGGGTCCTACCGGTCTTTTGGGGGATCCTGGGAAGGGAGAAGAGAGCGCAGAGGGCATGTGCTTGTCAAATGGGATGGGTTTGAGTCCCGCCAGCGGTACAGCTGTGCTAGCATCTGGCAAGTGCTGCTCTCCTCTATGTCCCAGAAAAGGCTGGCCAAGCAGAAATAAAAGCTATTTCTCACCAGGGGAGGCTGCATGCTTGTTAGCACGAGAAACGGAGGGACACAATGAGAAGCAGAAACAAGAAAGCTGCAGGAGGTGGTTGGGAGGGTAGGAAGAATCATAGCTCTCAGTCCAGGAGAGGTTGTGTCTTCTAGTTCAACCTCCTGTGTTACTCCAGACATGGGTATAGCTTTTGTTCAGTTATCCTATTTGCAGCTATGCCATACACCTCTGACATTGTTACTCCACCCAGTAACTTCCATTTGGCTGAAGTGTTTCTTCCAGAAAAGCTTAATCTGAAGATGGTGTGAGATGTGGGATCTATTGGTTTCGTGTTTCACCAGAATAAAACAATCGTATGGGAAGTAGCTTCTCGGTCATCTTTCGCAAGCTGCATCTGTGGAGGTTTTTAAATCTGTCACTGGGAGATGTTCCTCCAGTGCAGGTTATTGCTCTGCAGATCATGTACATCTACTCTTGAGTTTACTAGCAGTCCTTTAAAGATGTGAACATCAGATGAGCAGGCAACGCTATGGTACCAGTTTCATCAGCTCTGCTCACAGAAACTAGCAGCTTTTCCTCTTGCTGCTCTTTTGTCTGTGTAAAGGCCTCATTAATCTCTTTTTTAAGGTGTTGTTGCACCAGGGGCACAAGTTCAGCTCTTCACCCACAATAACAATGATATAAAATCTTTAAGCACCCGCTTTTCAGGAAATAAATACCTCTTGCTCTGTAGGCATTTTTCTTTCTTAGTTTTGGCTGTAGTGTTTTTGCCTCAATAAACCACTATGCATCTGTGTGCTTATCTTGTCCCACTCGTTATTTTCTACTCCATCAAACTAGGTATCTCCTCTGAATTTCATCAGTGGTGCTCTTTGTTGATTTCCAGATGAAGCAGTGAATAGAATTGAATCCAGACACAATTTCTCTTCTACACTGTAAGAGCCCTTCTTGCTTAAGGGATGATTTCCCATCATCAGCAACCTTTTGAGGTCTGCTGACCTGTCCTTAGCACACATGGCACGCTTCAGATACGATGCTGATCTTTCAGTTGCACTGTTAGCTGGGATCAAGTCTGCAGCCTTATGAATGCCAGTTTAGCACGATTCATATGGCACTGGCCCAAAGAAAGGACTTATCTGGCATTTTGCCTTTTGCCCAGTCCTTCCTTGGAAGACTTTCAAGTAGCGAATGCTTCCTAAGCAGCTTTTTATATCTGCTTTCTGCCTTGGGTGGAAAGCTGGGCTGCTACCACCGGAGGAGCAGGGCAGCAAAGGCTCCTTGTCAGGGCACGTGTGTGCAGCTACGGTGGGGTGGAGAAGCCTGCCATAGCAATGCATTTCATGCTGCATCAGCAAATGGGAAGGTCTGTCTTTGTAAGGAGACTGAGCAAGAGTGTGTCTGCAGAAAGAAGAATGCTCAGCCACAAAAAGAGAAGAATGGTTGTGGCTATGGACAATGAAAACTTAGGATGTATGAACTCCAGAAAATGGAAAAAAAAAAAACCCTGCCACTTCATTAAAATCAAGACGATAAAAATGAACCCTGAAACACTTTCTGATGGCCTACTAATGAAAAGAGCCCCTGGGACAGCCTGAGAGGAAAGCTGCAGAGAAGACAAAAAAAAAAAAAAAAGAAATATCTGAGCAAATGAGACGATGCAGAATATGGATGAAAGGTGTTGTGACTAAAGGCCCTGCAATGGCTTGGAGAGAAAGAAGAGTGAAAGGGACTGAGTATAACTGTAGTCCATAGTAGGGGAGCTCTGAGGTCCCCTTCTAACATGGCAGTGTGTCTTTTTCTCAGTTCTTCCTTGGAGAAGAACCTGGCAAAGACTAACAAAAGAGGGATGGCAAGAGACTGCGAGGTTAAGAGGAAAGGGGTAAGGGATCTCTGTGATGTGTTGCTGTAAAACTAACAGGTTGGTAGGGGAAGGGCAGAAGAAGGAAGTCTTACCTCTTTACTAGATGGTATCAGGTATGTGGCACTGACAAATAAATCACGAGAGTGCAGAGAGGTGGACCAGACCTGATTAGCCTGACTGGGAGGAGATTAGTCTTTTATATAAGATGGGGGCTGGGGGGGTGGTGTGTGTGTGCATGCATTAAAACCAACAGAAAGGAACATAATAAAAGCAAAAAGCAGAACACCCCAAACCGTGAAAACCTTGCTTCTCGCTAAAAGATGATTTCAGCCACTTTTACAGGAAGCCTTACCATTAACTCGTCATTTTATGGGATGCATAGGAGTCTTGCCCAAGGAATGACTGGAGGTAAGACGTTTATCTAACCCGCTAGCTAGGCTGTGAGATACTCACCGCTGATATGCCAGTACATCATCCATTCCCTCTGATACCAGTGTTGGCCATGGATAGATGATTCAGAAGTGTTTATTAGAGAAATCATCATCCAGAAGAGACTGCCGCAGGAGAGAGGCATCTGACAGTAACCAAGGGTAGCCAACTATTGCCAAAATCAGTATTTTGACTGATTGTGTGGATCAGTGCAGGATCCAGGCTGCCAAAGTCACAGCTGGACAAACAATTACATTTCTCAACAAACCATCCTCTCCAATCCCTTCTTGCTTGGTTGGGCCTTGTGTAGTTCTTCTTTTGCAGTTCAAATGAATTTTGAATTGCAGTTTGCACATCTGTAGTTCCCATCCTTGCTCGTTAGCAAAGTGCTTGTGCGACCTATTTATTGTGCTGTTCCTTTCCTTGTAATTTTCAGTTTATTCCAGATTTCCTGTGCATGACTAAAACTGCAAGCATCTGACAGAGAACTAAAAAAGGAAAGTGAATTAATTTCTTAGCTTTAGAGACAACCAATGTCTACGGTGTTATCCCAGGTGATTCACTCATAATTTACCTCAGTCTTTTTCAGTGTACCAATTCCCTTTGGCTAAGACAGCTGTTGCGCTGACAAGCAAAAGATTTAAGCCCCAAGGGTTTTCCTTGCTCAACACTGTGAAGTTGCAGTTCCCCACAGCTTTTTTTTTCTTTCAGTGGTCCAGTCCTATGCATTCTGCTGTTTGTATCCACTGGTGATTCTGTGAATGGTATTGGCCATCATTTTCCTCAGTCTAATTTGCTTTCTTTCCGTGTGCTGTGCTTACAAAGCTGCTAAATTCAGAACTCCTCATAAAAAAAGAACTGAAACTTCAGACCTCAAACATGACAGAAACAGTTGGTTTGTATGCTGAATTTTACTTAAAATAGAAATCACTGATGCAAAAAAACATGACTTGTATTCTTCTTAAATGTGAAATGACACCATGAGGAGCTTTCTTTGTCTTGTTCAGTGATCTGTCAAATGTTCCCAAGCTGTTTCCGCAAATTTGGGCTGTTGGCACTCTGAGGAGCAGTTGATACCTGAGATATAATTTTTCTCTTTTATGTTTCCCAGTTGTCACCTAACCATCACTATGATGTCCTCATTAAAGGCTGGTCTCTCGGAAGAAAAAAAAAAGGCAAAGCAGAGGTCTCCTCAGGCCAGTTTGTGTGATGTTTATTGCTATGAGTTTAGGTACAGAGGAACGATGCCATTCTGGCATAAAGGCCTTGGTTTCTGTTTGCTTTGTGGTAGTGCCGCCAAGTCTCAAACACTGTAGTTGTTGGTAGTCTTAAAAAGCTTATTAAATAACTGGCCTTACCCTAAACATCTACACAACAAATATCTTCACAGTCTCTCCTGCCACGTTCCTCATACGGCGGTTGTAACATAAAGGAAGCTAGTTAGAAAAAACAAAGTATTTGCAGCGGAGCAAGACAGAAGGGGCCACATACCTGTGCTTATCAATTACTAATCTTCTTTCTATGTTTGCTAAGACCCAGGCAGGCTGCCATCACACAGCAAAAGCTGTTTCACTGCAAGTCCTCTTCAAGACAAGCTGTACAGCCAACTTAGATAATATTCAGTTCACTTTTAGTAGCAGGGAAAACGACACGGTGCACTGAAATAAAGCTGTGATAGCAACAATAAAAGGTTTTCATTGGAACATATCTCTCATCTTTATGATTCATGAGATATTCCAATTTGTTCTGTGAATCGTTGGTGAAACTGCTTGAAGTTAATTTAACATCCACAGGCTCTCATTTGCTTAATAACAAGCAAATAAAATACTTGAAGAAACTCATGTTTCTTCCAGCTGCAGAATGTAGTGACTAATTTTTTCTTCCTTTTCATAAATACATTTTTCGCACTCTGGACTTGTTCATCAGTGACTCCAGTTGCTAGACTGGGGTGTTCTCCTTTACCATGAATGACTTTTAAGTCCAGTAATGTTTAATAATGCTACCCTCTGGTGGAAATGCAAAGAAAGGATTGACACTAAAGATGGGCAGAAGAAAAGACGGAGCGAGCTTAGGACAGAGGGTCCTGCATAAGCAAGGGTGATTACAGGGATAGTGAGAGATTATGGTGACTCTGGACATGGCTCCAGGTGCTGTTAGCCTTGTGTGAAAAGATGTATGCCACTGCCTACAGTTGCCTTTTCTGCATCTGACCTATCTGTAAATGCTGGCCTGTGCATTCAGTGTTGTCTTTATGGTAGCTTGTATTTTTTCCATCCCTTGCACTGTAGCCTCCTGAAATCTGAGGATCTGGAGAGCAGGGACCAGCAATGGGACCAAGAAGAAAGAACAGAACAAGAGACTAAGTCGTGGTGAGCCTTAATGATTCAAATGTGGACTTGCTTAGAAAAAATGAGCCGACAGCAGTACAAGGATAGCAATTTCCTAAGATAGGACCCCACAGGGGAGAAGGGCTACAATAAAGCAAGGACTCGCTGGAGAGAGTCTCTGAAACCACTCAGGGGTTAAGACCCGGTCAAATTTTAGTCAGCTCTGATAATGCCATTTACAAACCAGACAAACCCAGCTTTGAGCCTCCTCAGATGCCTTCCTTCTAAGGCAAAGAACATGTGCTGGTGAAGGTCCTTCATCTGTACCAGGCCTAGCGAGGTGTCCCTAGGAAGTGCTGAAAAAGCCATTCCTCTGCGCGCTTACCCGATTCCCCATCCCTGAGTGGTTTTAGGCCATTAGCACTATTGCTTGAGGCCCTTCCAGTGGGAAATGTTCCCCTTTGTCGTGTGCTCCTGCTATGGCCAAGTTGGGGTCTGCGTTCCTCAGCAATTGCCAGGGGCAAAGGGGATGGCAAAGGGCTGCGGACAAAGGCGGTACAACAACCTGCTCCAGGTGCCTCTTAGATGTACTGTTTCCTTCTAGTTTGCTCCTACTGGTTGGAGGCTGGAAAAATAATTGAAGCTGCAGCTCAAGGTTTCAAGCAGTTCTTATAGATAAGGAAGTGGTAAAGTGCATAGGAAATTGCACGTAGAAGTAGCAGTGCATGTCTGGCAGTAGAGGGAACTGTCTTGTCAGCAGATGCGTGGAGCCATCTACTTCCTCGGCTTTGTTGGTGTCTTCTTATGTGCCCAGCAAATCATGGCCATTGCAAACTGTTTTGCCCTTTCTTTGTCTCGTGGTACTGCTGGGTTTCATTTTAATGTAGCAAATGTAGCATTTATGGGCTAAATGCAAAAGCCGCATCTTTCAGTTGCCTGCATTATCCCAGCATATGGACCTATGTGCAGCTGGACTGTTGGGCTGCAGCTGAGTGTGGAGTGTATAACTTATCAGAGACTTAAAATCTGAATGGGGTGGAAAACAGACTGTTCCAGTTACAGCAGCAGTTGGCAAGTGAATAATATCCCCTGCATGGTGAAAAAGCTGTGCCAGAGTCATTGCTTGCATTCTCTGTCCTGTTCACTAACATCTGCCTTTGGTGATAAAATATTCTGCTTCCTGCTGATTGAAGGATCACTGATGGAAATTTGGTAAATGCAGATTGTTCTTCACAAGCAAACCATTTTCCTCATGTTCAATAGGAAGCTATTTTACAGTATTTCTTTAGGGAGGGGAATGGCAAATACAATATATTGACATTTGTGTATTGAATATTAGTGTAACAAACAAAATTATACAGGAGCAGTTGGTGGATATTTTTTTCTGTGTTGAAAACAGTGTGTTAACACTGACACTGCAAAACCCAAGTCTTGAGGTTTGGGTGTGTATATGTTGAAACCCAAGCTCTTACAGCAGTTACCAAGTAAATTAGGAAGTTCTTATTAACAATGGCAGCAGAATTATTACAAACTTCAGCAGAAGCTGTACGTATGTGACAAGTGTCAGAAGCCATCCTTTAATAGTTATAAATTGTTCTCCATTTTAGCTTCTATTACTGGATTAGAATTTCAGAATAACAACTCTGGAAGTCACAGGTTTTCATTAGAGTTCCGGGTGTCTCACACAGTTAAGAAACTGAAGGGAAAACAGTAAATCTTGTGATTGTGATGCTCTGACTGCCTGCATTTCTATGTATTTGTACAAGTTAAAAACCCCAAGAGGTCTATGAAAAATATTCAAAACAGCTATGCTCAGCTTAAAAATGACGAAACATAAATCCTATGGTTTTAGTTAGGACTGTGATGTGATACTTGAACAAGAGGAATTCACGGTGTCACCTAAAAAAGATAATGATGTCCATATATCTCACTGCAAGCAGTTTGGCTAAATATGTGTCTTGTTCATTCTATTTATGAGTACAAAATGAAGTATAGAATCATAGAATAATTTAGGTTGGAAAAGACCTTCAAGATCATCCAGTCTAACCATCACCCATACCCACTAAACCATGTCCTGAAGTGCCTTATCTATGTGCTGTTTGAACACCTCCAGGGATGGTGACTCAACCACTTCCCCGAGCAGCCTATTCCAATACCTGACAAACCTCTCAGTAAAGAAATTTTTCCTAATATCCAGTCTAAACCTCCCCTGCTGCAACTCGAGGCCATTTCCTCTCAACCTATCTCCAGCCACCAGACAGAAGAGACCAGCTCTCACCCCACTACAACCCCCTTTCAGGTAGCTGTAGAGAGCGATAAGGTCTCCCCTCAGCCTCCTTTTCTCCAGACTGAACAGCCCCAGTTCCCTCAGCCGCTCCTCATCAGACTTGTGCTCCAGGCCCCTCGCCAGCTCCGTTGCCCTTCTCTGGACACGCTCCAGCACCTCAAGGTCTTTCCTGTGGCGAGGGGCCCAAAACTGAACCCAGCACTCGAGGTGCGGCCTCACCAGTGCCCAGTACGGGGGAACGATCACCTCCCTGCTCCTGCAGTCCACGGAATTTCTGATACAGGCCAGGATGCCGTTGGCCTTCTTGGCCACCTGGGCACACTGCTGGCTCCTATTCAGCCGGCTGTCGACCAGCACCCCCAGGTCTTTCTCTGCCGGGCAGCTTTCCAGCTGCTCTTCCCCAAGCCTGTGTGTGGGGTTAGTGTGACCCAAGTGCGGGACCCGGCACTTGGCCTTGTTGAATCTCATCCAGTTGGCCTCAGCCCATTGATCCAGCCTGTCCAGATCCCTCTGTAGAGCCTTCCTGCCCTCAAGCAGATCAACCCTCCCTTGCAACTTGGTGCCATCTGCAAACTTGCTGAGGATGTACTTGATCCCCACATCCAGATCATCAATAAAGATATTAAACAAGACTGGCCCCAACACCGAGCCCTGGGGAACACCACTTGTGACTGGCCACCAACCAGATTTAACTCCATTCACCACAACCCTCTGGGCTCGTCCAGCCAGCCAGTTTTTCACCCAACATAGAGTACATTCATCTAAACCATGAGCCACCAGCTTCTGAAGGAGTATGCCATGAGAGACAGTGTCAAAGGCCTTGCTGAAGTCCAGGTAGATAACATCCACAGCCCCTCCCTCATCCACAAGGCAGGTCACCTGGTCATGGAAGGAGATCAGGTTGGTCAGGCAGGACCTGCCCTTCGTAAACCCATGCTGACTGAGCCTGATCCCCCATTTGTCCTGGACTTGCCATGTGAGCGCACTCAAGACAAACTCTTCCATAATCTTCCCCAGTACCGAGGTCAGGCTGACAGGCCTGTAGTTCCCCGGATCCTCCCTCTGACCCTCCTTGTAAATGGGCATCACACTGGCAAGCCTCCGGTCGTCTGGGACCTCTCCTGTTGACCAGGATTGCTGATAGATGATGGAGAGTGGCTCGGCAAGCACCTCTGCCAGTTCCCTCAGTACTCTTAGATGGATCCCATCTGATGCCATGGGTTTGTGAGTGTCCAGATGGTGTAGTAGGTCACTATTTCCTCCCGGATTAAGGTGGGTATATGCTGCTCTTAGTCCTCGCCTTCCAGCTCAGGGAGCAGAGTACTCTGAGGATAACTGGTCTCACTATTAAAGACTGAGGCAAAGAAGGCATTAAGTACCTCAGTCTTTTCCTCATCTCTGGTGGCAATATTCTTTTCTGTATCCATTAAAGGACAGATATTCTCCTTGGCTCTCTTTTTTTTTTTGGTTAACATATTTGTAAAAACATTTTTTGTTGCCTCTTAAATAGTGGTCAGATTGAGTTCTAGCTGAGCTATTGCCTTTCTAATTTCCTTTCTGCATGACCTAACAAGGTCCCTGTACTCCTCCTGAGTTGCCTGCCCCTTTTTTGCCCTCCAGAAGTCCATAGTGGTGGTTTTGCTGACCACCTTCCTTGCCTCACCAAGAACTGAGAATTCTATCATTTCATGGTCACTAAGCCCAAGACAGCCTCCGACCATCACACCTCCCACCAGTCCTTCCCTGTTTGTAAGCAGTAGATCTAACAAGGGTCCTCCCCTGGTTGGCTCACCTACCGGCTGTGTCGGGAAGTTCTCTTCCACACACTCCAGGAACCTCCTGGACTGCTTACTCTCAGCTGTGTTGTACTTCCAGCAGATGTCTGGGAAGTTGAAGTCCCCCATGAGAACAAGGGCACACGATTCTGAGACTAGGGCCAGCCGCTTGTAAAATGATTCATCCATCTCTTCAACCTGGTTGGGTGGTCTATAACAGACTCCCAGCACAATATCTGCCTTATTGGCCTTCCCTCTCTTCCTTACCCATATGCATTCCACCTTGTCATCACAATTGTGTAGCTCTGTACAGTCAAAACACTCCCTAACTTAGAGAGCCATCCCACCACCTCTTCTGCCTTTCCTATCTCTTCTGAAGAGCTTATAGCCATCCATTGCAGCACTCCAGTCACGGGAGTCATCCCATGTTTCTGTGATGGCAACTAAGTCATATCTATCCTGCAGCACGATGGCTTCCAGCTCCTCCTGTTTACTGCCCCTGCTGCGTGCATTGGCATAGATGCATTTGAGCTGGCCTGCCGAATCCACCCTTAACATTGGCATGTTGTTCCCAGGCTCATCCCTGGTGCACCTAGTTTTATCCCTTACTCCTTCAAACCTGCTTTAAAGCCCTCTCTATGAGGCCCACATTTCTTGAGCAAGGATTCTTTTGTCCTTTTGAGATAGCTGGATACCGTCTGTCGCCAGCAAGCCTGGTGCCATGTAAACCTCCCCATGGTGAAGGAGTGGATGCCACTCCAGGTATGGGCTCACTGCTGCTGAATAGAGACAGAAAAGTTTACATTTGTCAAATCCTCTGTAAGCATATTTAAGCAAGAGCACTATTCTTCCATATTCTCTACCCCATGATCTAATGGTGCCTTGGTACCTGGAATTACCAAGACTGTGCACCTTAGCTCCTGTGTGCATGGATGTTTACAGGACAGGTCCCATGAAAATGCTGGTCCATCAGAGTCTGTGAAGGAACAATCCAGACGAGTGGAAGCTGTACAGGGAGAAAAAGCAGATGCAGTAAACTGCAGCCACATGTAAAATAGCTTCTTAAACACAGCTCCTGCTTTTCTCTTTAGGAGTCAGCAAACACAATGGTTTGAAAACAACCCCCAGCAGCAGGAAGCTTTGTCCTAGGTCAGTCACAAAATAACATAAACGAGAAGTTGTATTTTCCTTATAACCACAATAACATATGCCCTGGAGGAAGTTAGTAAGGAGATTCACATGTCAATTTTAAGGCACTGATTTGATAGTGCATTTTAGGCAGACTGTGTATTTATCATTATTCTAAAGAAATAGTGAGCTTAATTCATTATTGCTGAAGTAGGAACCCTAAAGCCCTCTGTGCCACATACTACACAAATGCAAGTACAGACTGGCCTCAAAGAGCTTGCAAACCAAACAGAACAAAGGAAAGTAGTGTTACGCAGGTTGGAGAGATTAGCTGTTTCCATCCAAACAGCTCAACAAAGACTCAAACTTTCCAAAGTTGCCTGAAGTACTCCTATGTCCAGATACAAAAATCTATACGCTGGTGACCCTCCTTTAAGACTTGCCCAGAGCTCCAGAGAACCAAGGCACTGCAGAATGCTACAAGGCAAGTAAAAAAGAATCCAAGTCTCAAGTCCTGAGCAAAATTATCCTCTAATAATCCTATGAAGTTGAAACACCCAATACCAAACTCATAGAGAAAAGATGTTTTTCCCCTGACGTCACAAATGACCTTAACTCCCAACATTGCTTCTAGAAATTTTTCAGAGCTGTACTTATCTATGACATTTCTCTGTTTGCCTTTACCTTTTGCTGCGATGCTTTTCAGGTCTTCCTTGCCACTCAAAAGATTCTAATAGAGAGAATGTTTTTTGAGAAAGACGATAGGTCTGTAAGAAAGAGGGAACTATGCATAAGATGTTCATGGTTACAGGAACAGTGCAAAATGCTAAAGGTTATGAAAAAAGAACAAAATATCATCTTTTCATAAAAAGCATGAGGAACCAGCACATTTATGATGGAATTCCTGAAAATTTTAAGCAAAATCAGGAGAGGTAAACAATACCAGGAGCTTGGGTAACAAAAATGAAATTATTCATAGCAATTTATAGTGAAAACCATCAGGTTACAACTCAGTAACAGCACAGGAGTCACAACACAAAATAGAAAACCTTATACACAAAACAAATATAGGAAAGGCTGCATCTTACAGTCACAACATAGTTGGGGGTAGCTGATGAAGTCCCTTAGCTGTGGAAAAACCTCTCCTATTTTGTGGCTTTGCATGGCATTGTGCGTGCCCTTCAGGGCAAGAATTGATGTAACCACTGGAAAATCATTTCAGCTGTGGATGGACTAGTGTGAGATAAGTTGTATGGCATGGAAGCACATCTAGCACGCTTGGAAAGGAATAGGCACTTGAGGGCTTTATGGCATGTTTATAGAGACTCGCCACTCATCAAAACAAAGGTCATCTTGTCTTTTGGACTATAAGGCTTCTCGAGACAACACAGCTTTCGCTAGTCAGTAAACAAACATCCGGGAACAATGAAGTTCTGGCTTTGACAGGCCTCAAGATACTGAAGAGGGAGAGTAGGAGAAGAGGGGCTGAGCAGGTTATTGAGTAATATTTGCATCTTACAGAAATACCACAGGTTTCAGAAGCAACCAGTGTGGACTAGATAAAACGGCCTACAAATAAATCAGAAAATACCCAAGTTCAAAATCTATGTCACTGGCAAATGGGAATTAAGGTCCAATTATCGCACTGACATATTTCAAAATTAAAAAAAAAAAAAAAAACACATTTCTACAACTGTCACAGTGTCAAAACAAATTGTAGAGGCATATATGTACTTGCAACTTTAAACAGAAAATTTTCTAAAATTGGAGGCATAATCTGTTGCCCTAATTGCAATATACATGTAAATCCTGGTTGGAGGGAAAAGTGCTGATTTAATCTTTCTCCTTTTCCACACACACAGAACCTGTCTTCCAAGTACAAGTAAACTGAAATAAAAGAATCAGTAGCATCTTTTGATAGATCCAGGCCCATCTCTGAGTGCTGTTAGTTTTCCTTTTCATCTTAATACTATTATGTGCAAACATAGAGAGTGTTGTATAAATTATTGCATCTGCATTGCAGCTAAGGGTAATAATAGTATCCTTTGCTGAGGCTACATAATGTCTCACTCCTAAAGATATGAACTATTTTTCCACAAAAAAATATTTGTAGAAAGAGCCCATCACTGACATTTATTTAAATACTCCATAGGTACTATGGCTTATTATTGTCATTGTTATAGTCACAGCCTCAAGACAAATGCAGATGTAAATGAAGTGGGTTAAGCCAAAGATAAGGTTCTTCAATAAAGAATCTATGGGCAAAACTGTACAGAAATTACAGCCCTACTGTAACAACATCAGACTGCTTCAAAGCTTCCTCACAGAAACAGATCTTTAAGAGAGACCTAATTGTCTAGAAAACATGTGTCCCGGATATTTGTTCAAGAAGGTGCATTCATTTACCCTCACGTGACCAACAACTGCAGGGTTTGACCCTTGTCCTGGGTTCAGCTGGGATAGAGTTAATATTCCCAGGAACCTGGGAAGGCGCATAGCCGGGACAGCTGACCTGAACTAGCCAAGGAGCTATTCCATACCATGGGACACCATGCCCAGTATATATATAGGGAGCAGGCTGGGGGTGGGCTCTGGGCTTTCGGTGGGGAAGTGGCGGAGCACCGGGTTCTGGGTGGTGAGCGGTTGCGCTGTGCATCGCTCGTTTTGTGTATTCTCTTATTTGTATCATTACTGTTCTAACTTCTCTTTTTGTGTTGCCCCAGTAAATTGTCCTTATCTCAACCCTCAAGGTTCCGGGTATCTTTCCTTTTCTCTTTCTGGTTCTCCTCCCCATCCCACCGGAGGGGGGCGGGGGAGTGAGCGAGCGGCTGCGTGGTCCTTTGTTACAGGCTGGGCTGAAACCACGACAACCCTGAAGCTAGTGTTCAAGTCACCTCCTTCTGCAGCATCAGTTAATAAACAGCTGTATCCCACATAGGTTTAAAAGCAGCAGTTGGCGACAATACACCATGGGTTTTGTAGCCAAAAGGGGCAACACCTCTTACTTAGTGAGGATTATGAGGGAATTTGAGATAAACCAAAATCTCTTCCTCTTTTGTCCATCACACAGACCATTTTTTCTATTTTTTATTTTACTATCTGTTATGGCACATGTCATGCAACTTATTGGTTTAGCCAAGAAGTTAAAGGGACTCCAAATACGAGGCAGCTCCTCTGATGAGGCAAATGGCCATGGCTCCACAGCAGTCCTCAAAGCCAAGACTCATTTGACTCTGTTCAAACTCTGGCCTGATATGTGTGCCAAACACAGAAAGCAGCTCTCAAAGAACAATCTGCAGTATCAGGGTCAACACCACATTCTGTGTCAGGTGTGAAAGCAACAATGAAAATTAATGTAGAAGAAGAAAAAAAAGATTGCTAACTTTAAAGATCTAGTGATGGGTTCTTAACTAGCTATTACCACTTGGGACAGAGATGGGGAGCTATAATAGATAGCACTGCAAACTTGCCAGCTTGGTGCTGAGTAGTCATCAAAAAAGCAACTAGAATGTTAGGAATTATTAGGAAAGAAATAGAGAACAAAACCAAAACCCATCATTATGCCCATATATTGATTACTGTGTTCAATTCAGCTTCCCTCATCTGAGAAAGAATATAAGCTGAGCTAGAAGAGACACAAAGGAACATGATAAAGATGATCAAAGGTTTGGCACAGCTTCCAAACAAGGAACACCTAATGCATTGTGATTCCTCAATCTGAAAAAAAGAGATAATGCAGATGGAGAATAAGAGGGGATGGCAAAATCATGAAGGGCATGGATAGAACAGTAGACAATTGCCCAGTTTCTTTTCTAGTACAAGAACTAGTAAGCATCAAGCAAAGTTTTCAGAATGTACCTGCTAAACAAAGAATGCATAGCTCAGCTGTAGAAGTTGTTACCAAACCTGTGGAATGCTAAAAATGCGCAACTGCAAAAACTGATCAGAAAAAATTCACGGAAGGGAAAATAAATAAAAATATTCCAGTAAAGGATCTTAAACATAGCATACCAGGCTGAGGACCTCTGACCACTGGGGGCTGGAAGAGTTTACCAGCAAGGAGGACTAAATGCTTGCCCTATACTCATGTACTTGATACAGCCTGTATATCTGTCCAGTGTAAGATACTGTGCCGCATGGACCAATACAGCCATTTCAATCTCTGTTCAACCCCTTTCAAGAAGAGATCATGAGAGGGAAGCAGGGATTTCCTGAAGACCCAAGTGTTCCCAAGACAGGAGGCCGCTTAACTGCATGCTTAATATTAAGCTCATGCTAAAGTCTTATTGCATTTAATAGAACTAAGGCACAGGCATAAATCCTTTCTTAAACTGAGATGGTTTCTGGGATTGGAGGCCTCGTTATTACTATCCATATCAAAGTTTTTACCTTCTGTTATCGTTTTCCCAGGTTAAAAAAAGCAAAATGCACATAGTGCTGCAACAATTCATTAAGGGCAGACTGAGCGCACGCTTCCATGATTTAATTACATCAAAGCTCTGTTGCCAAAGTTGACTGGTAGTACTGCAGGCAAGTTTGTCAACCAAAGATTCTTATCACCTATGAGGAATAAAATAACTTCATCCACAGTTCTTAATATTCGCTAATAATATTTTTTTATTTTATTTTGCTCTCATACTCTAATTGAGCAGATGCAAATCTCCCAAGAGATTTTCTTTAAAAAATAGATTATTTATAACTAAGTGTCAGTGAGTTTAAGGTATGCTTTTATTTTAAAAGTTCGCTGATTATATTCCATTCAGAAGATACAGAGCAAGAAAAATAAGGACCTAAGGGAATTTGTGTATTCAGTGATGCTAATGACTAAGACTCCAGTCATGTTTTCTAGATGTAAAAAAAATATCCTATAGCCTTTTGGACTAATCAAATGAAAGTAGGGGATTTATGTTCCAGTGTGCTTTAAGAAGAGGGCTTAGAAGATTCCCAAAGTAATTTCATTTGACATTCAAAGCTATTTGATTGCAGTTTCTAAACACTTCTACCACATTTGTAGTCAGCATGTGGCAATCTGAATTGTGTGATGTTTTGAGGCTGACTAATACATGGTATTGGTCTTTTGCTTTTCTTTTTCCTGTTCTGCAGTGCCGATCGCTTTCATATCACTAAGGCAAAAACATTGTAAGTACACTCAAAATTGCTAACATTAGAAAAATCCCAGAGTCACCAGCATATTGGGGACTATTATGTAGTATTTGGGGATCTGAAATTTAAGGGGAAGAAATGGAAGCCTTATTGTATGCTAACGCTAAGCAATTTTCCACCACTGCGAATTTTGCTAGGATGGTGCAAAAGCTGCTGCTAATATATTGTCAGAGAACAAAATGCTGATGTAAATACATTTGTGAGATTGTATTATCCTGATGATTTTATTTTTACTAATATGATATGGCATAGCTGACATAAAGGCAACTTTAATCCTCTTTATACTCATCCTCTTTCTGCTCTTCCACCTCACTTCAATCGTCTTACAGGTACTGTACACAAGTTACGTTCTGCTTTATTATTTGACTGCAGAGAAAACCAGTATCTTCAGCAATTTCCAAGGGCTAAAGGACTGGATGCTTTCACTGCATGGCGACAGAGTCAGGCTACCAGCTGTTGCCTGACCTGAAGATGTGACAAATCCAAGAGACAAGTGCAGATATTCAAACTCCAACATGGAGCATCCCAGATTTCCAATCATCACACCAATTTTGACAGGACTGGGACTTTTTAGCTCTCTGGGAAAAGCACCATTTGTAGTTAAGTGGATGCTCCAGCTCATGTGCCAGCTATTTTTGCACTTGGGGTTTCTAGCCTGCCTTTGTTCTGGCACTGCCCTAAAAGTTGTTAAGGCAATAAAAGCCATTTTGCTCAAAAGCTATATAGACATTTCACAATAAATGCTCTCACCTTCTCACTACAACTGCTACTAGCCCTTATTGTAATGGGAACTAAACGAGGACCTCTGCAAGTGCAGGGCACAGTACTGAGTTTGTCCTTGCCTGTGTAACACAGTTCTTGCAAGCGAGAACTATCCAACCCTGATTTGCTTTGCAGACACACACACAAAAAGAAACCTTGAGAAAGAAGTCCTCCTCATTCTGCTAGTAGGGAAGAAGGTAAGTGAAAGCTAAAAAAAAAAATAATAAAAAAAAAAAGCTGGTTCCTGCCTATTCACTGGTAAAGGCTTTGCAGTGGTGAGTGCCGGCAGCTCAGTGGGACAGGGGAGCAGGACCAGTGTGGCTTACTAAACCCAGCTCTCGGCTATCAAAGAGTTCAGGAAGCTGAAGTGCCATGTTACTCGCTGCTCTAGAGGCCTCAGAACAAATGTGTTCATACATGTCTCATTAGTTTCTGTGCTGTCTCTCCCTCACCCTCCATATAGAATTCAGCAGTAGGCGGGTTGCTGAGCAATGCTCCTGATAAGGTCCCTGCATCCGCCAGCGAAGCGATTCTCTCGCTGGCTGCTGCACTCGAGAGCTGGCGAGTGTCCCACAGGAGCATCTGCAAGTGCTGCTTTCTGTGGGACAAAGGAGAGCTGGGAAAGGTCTGCCTTACACCGTTTTAATAAGCAGCCCCTCTGAAAAGAGAAGCAGACCTCTCAGCTGGCAGTTGGCAAGAGAGAAGGTCAGAAAACCTCAGCTTTGTGCACTTTTGCTTTGAAGATTTGGGAGGGGTAGGCTAGTCTTTCTCACATTGCAGAACCACTAGCTTAGGGTGCTTCACCATGCAAGCAAACAAACAAAACAGCTTTTAATAAGTGGGTTAAGTCAATGTCTTTGTTACCACTCCTTTACCTAACTATTGTCCTGAACCAAAAGCAATTAAAACAGGGATTCAACTTTGACAGCTGCATTTGTGGTGATACATATGCTTAGTAGCTCAGCCGTGCTTTCAGAAGCTGATCCATTTTTTAACACCTTGTTATAATTAGAACTGCATGATTTACAATTAATTATTTATTTGATTAATTTAATCCTTTTTTTTTCTATCAATGAATTGGCCACAGACAGCATGTTGAATTCTCAAATTCATTTTTAATTTAAATAATATCTTTGATGATTAACTCTGGGTCTGTAAGTTATTCATCATTTGGTAATATTCACAACTCAAAATCTGGCCAGTGGCATGCTATTTTATGAGGCTCAGAAGACATGTGGACTCTTTCCTCCACCCTCTTTGCAATGATATGCATAGTATAATATTATGTACGCTTTGCAATTTTACTATTACATACGCAGCCTAATATTGTCTCATAGTTCAAATGTGAATTTAAAAAAACTAAACACTACATGAACTCCTGATGCTAAGCTTTACAATTTGAACACCAATCTGGTTTTAAAAGAAAATGAAAAATCAGGACAGAAAAAAATTGCTTCCAGATATTTAGGAAATAGATTCTGGTAAGTTGAGACAAAATATTATAACAGGCTATAGAATGATTTGGGAAAGTCCAATGCTGGATACTGTTACACAATTTTTCAAACCAGGTGTTTTCAGTGATTTTTTTTCCTAAGAATGCTTCATTCAGCCCTATCCTTTATTTGCCACAATAGACAATTCCTAACCTGCTTCTGGAACGATAGACAAAAGCAGCTGCAAGCATAGAAATTCATCTTAGTCATAGAGAACGTATGATGTTATAATAAATGTCACCTCATGGTAAAACACATTCTTTGTCGTATCACATACAACCTAAAGTACCACTCCACAAAAATCTGCTATCCTGACAACTTTTACCCCGAGGTAAGAATGCATTTATAATTTGAATAATTTATTTGGTGACAATTTCATGGTCTTGCAGCGACTTATTACTTGCAAATAGCAAATATTCGCAAGTTGCCATGGTGCAGTATGGCATACCTTCCATGATATACGGGCCTCCAAGCCTTCCTCTCCACATCTCACATATAGCACTTACAAGTTATGTAGCTACAACACATTTATATGACTGTTAGTACAGAACTCTGCCTTACCAGGTGAAGAAGTTTTTAAGTCCCAGGGTATTTTTAATCTTCTGGATGTTTTTAAGTCTTGAGAAAGGATGCTCTGTTAATTTCCCATTTTAGTCAGCAGGAGAGAAGGCAGACGATATAATAAGCACACAGTCAATTGCACATAGGTTGACTTGTAAACTTGTCTGTAAATTCTACCACAAATTATGAACAAGCAGCTGCAACGGTTGTCCTGAGAAAAAAAAAAAACTACTTACATAATAATTCATCACAACAGACGCTGAGTATTCATTCAGATGTATTTTTAGCCTGTTCCTATGGAAACATGACTTATGTGATCACACTTTATATACATTCCTCTATAACATTTGACCCCATTGGCCAATTTCAGCTACCTCTGACAGAATGGCAGAGCGCTTAGGATAAGTGAAGTCCTCCAGTTTGTGCAAGGTATCCAAGTAGTTGCCCTCACTAGAGAAAAGACTGCTGGATAAGCTCAGCCTGTATTGGCCACCAGAGAGTCTACTGACTGAGGCAAAGAATAAGGTGAGGAAAGAAGATGGTGTATACCCCGGTCACGGGAAAGATGTCATTCAGAGCTCATAAGCTACCATGAAACACAAATCCATGGAAAACAAGACTTCATTAGTCCAGGTGTTTATAGAAGTTCTTCTCTGAAAAGTACAAGATATTCCACCGCCCCAGAATTAGTTTAAACCTTGAACAGGAAAGATGACCGTAACACTGTGCTTTTAGTTAAGTCATAAAAGCAGGAAAGCTCAGGTCTCTTCTTGCCTCTGACATATTAAGCTGCTAAGCGTGCCTGACCCTCAAACCTGCAAGTACAAATGTAGAGGCTTTACTTTAAAGCATGCAAGAATGTCCTGTTTAAGCAGGTTGAGAAAGACCTGGTGCTCGCAGTCTCCTAAAAGAGCTTTCTCTATATCCCTTAAAATCTATTCATGGCCTGGGTGGTCTGTAAGTCTCCCTCACTGAGCCCATCAATTTCAGTTGCTCTTTCCCTGCACAACCCTTAGCTTTCCAATCTCATGAGGGTGAGCAGCCTGGGAAGCAGTTCAAACAGCCACACTTAGGAGAATGTGCAGCTTGGACAAAGTTTCCCTCTTCTACTGAGAGAAAAAGAAGGGAGAGCAGTGGCCTGAAGAAGTCTCTCGCGGTAACCCTTTCCCACCACCTGGCCCAGCACAAGAGCCAGAAAGTTGGTAAACTCAAGAAAAGAAAACAAAAAGAGACCCATCTTCAAATGAATGCTGTCCCCTCCAGTGGGTCACACCAAGCAGGTCCCACCAGGAAAGTCAGGGAGAGCAAACTTCCACTCGTTCCTCCCTCACACCCCAGTTTTCTCAGTAGGTCAGTACAGAAGATAGGCAATGATAACAGTCTTCCTTCCTGCCTGCTTGCTCATCCACAGCTTCAAAGTAAATCCCCGCCACAGCCCTGAAAGGTGGGCTCCCTGTACTTCCCTAGATGAGGACAGGCAGACTCCTCCCGAAGGGCTGGAGCAGCCCCCTGGATCCAGCTTGCTCCCATGTGCCATGCCAGATCCCAACCTCCTCCTCCAAGGTGGCCCATATTCAAATGCACCAGGTCTTTAATCACTTTCCAAACAAAAGTCAGTTCCAGGACCCTAAGTCCCCAGCGGCATTCATGCACCAAAGGAAACTGTTCATCACGTAGTGCTAATATCACCTTTTCACCCTGCTTATCCTCACCATGGCTGTGTCCATAAGCCACCGCTCCCCTTTCCACCCTGTGGAAGAACACATTGTTAACACTGGACTGACGGTCAAGGATCCTATACATTGCACTGTATATCACATCTCACAGCAACTGTGCACGGAATACACACATCTAACTTAAGTCTTCTGGACCAGCCTGCAGACTACCCTCTTTCCTCTACTGACTACACAGAATACAATCAGATGCTCTGAATAGCAACTAAATGAAATGTCCACAGCAACGCGAGGAAAGATATTAATAATATCTACTTCAGTTACTGCTCTCTGCTATTCACAATCCTTTTTAACGCCATAAGGATTTGAAACAACCTACAAGTCACAGCAGCAACTCACCTAAAACTAGAAACCCATGGAAGTTTCAGCAAACTGCACGTGACTTTCACTTTCAGCAGCTTTTATAATGTGTGTGATGCTCAGCAAAATCAAGTGTGCCTTTTTTTTTTATATTGTCACACTAATAAGAGAGACATTAAGATTCTACGCACAAGGATAGGAGCAGTAATAACAAGGGAATTTTCTCCAACACTGCATTTAATTTAAAAGTGCTGAGATTAGTACGTAAACTCTTCTGGACACTCTACGAGTTGGTATCTTGCTCTGTGGGTGTGTACACACGTCTGTCTTCTTCTGTGTGGCTCTCACACCTGCAGCTGATAATCATATGCAGTTTCAAATGAGTTGAGAAAATGAAAATTACCTTCAAAATGAAGGAAAATGCATTTGACATACCTCTCATTCCAGCACTTGCGAGACTCGCTATAATTACCACTGTGAGCTCGCAGGCAGATGGCAAACACGGCAGCACCTTGAATTCAGTCAGCAGGATGCTGGAGAAATGTTCTCACTAACATTTTGTTCAAGGTGTTTCAACACACAAATCTAAAAACTGGCAACCAAGACAGAACTACTGTGATTATTAGTGAGCCTTAAATAACGAACATGTTGCATCTCCACCGGCCTTCCACGTCTCCGTACACACAGAGTGCCTCCTATGCTGTACCCTACATAGCTGTATGTGCTCAACCTCGATTAACGTTATTACAGATGAGATAGAAGGAAGAGTCAGCATTAACAGATGAGGTTTAAAAGAGCCAGAATCTGCTCCAAGGTGGCAGGGGGGGAATCATCTTGCTCATGTCAGGGGAATAATTTTGAGGCTCAGGGGCTTGGACAGCAGCAGCATCCAAGAGACCTGGAGGTTGCCAGCTGCCTGAGTCATACTGAGCTTTTCATATGGTAAAGGGAAGAGGGAAAGGAGAGCTTTGGGGAGATAAGGCTATTAAAAAAAATAAAAAGAAAGAAGTAGTAGGCTAAATATCTGGCTGCCTTAAGGCAGAGGGGTTATCGCTGTTCATTTTTTTTTAATCCACCTGGCTCCTTAGCTAGGGGATTTGGGAATATCTCTTTGCACAAGAAATCCCCTCCCATGGAACTGTGGAATAATTTGTGAGATTGTAAAGGAAAGGGTTCTTATATGTCTGAACAACATTATGAAACTAATACCAGAGTCCTACTGCAATGACAGAAGCAGACGGAAGGTTAGCTATGTTCTCTTGCTCCCATTTCAAAAGAAATGTCATCTAAGCTGGTAGGGGTTTTTTTTATTTTGTTTGCTACACGGGAAGTGTTTTTACAGATCTAGAGTCCCTCTCTATATAGTTAGAGTGCTGGAAAACCAAACGGTGGCTCTTCAGCTGCTGTTGCGGAGCAGCCAGCTCCCACGCTGCTGATTTAGACTGCCATAGGATTGAGCATTTCAAAATACTTCCACAGCCAAGTCCTATTACTGTATGTAAGGATGAAGTGATTAGAGCAGCTGTCCTAAGCAAAACAAATCCTCCTTCCTCAAATCACTTTAGTCTGCGTTATTTGTACTCCAAATTGTTTGCATAACTTAAAGAAATGGCTAAAAAGTTTATACTGCAAAGATAAGACGATGCCTGCTGTTTGCTAGCTGTTTATGCTCATACACTGTTAGGGTTTATTTTGACCAACAAAAGGACGGATTTTTAGTGATCTAATACGAAAAAGTAAGTTTAAGATTAATAAAGCAGATGGCACTTTCTAAAGAAAGCATGTTTCTCCCTTGCCCTTCACTCAGAATGATGCTGGTGTGAAAGCAGAATCAGGGTCGCTATCCCTATCAGCATGATTTAAGGGTAAAGGCAGAACATCTATCGTTTGCAACACAGGGCATCTCAGCTGCAGCAAAAGACAGCAAATGCAGTACATGGTGTATAAAGTATAGATAAAAGTTCAGCTTTTATTCTTGGACTGAGATGCTTAGAAAAGTAGAAATTCTGCTTCTTGTCTATTTAGCAAATAAAAGCAAACATGGAGCTTCTGATGCTGCAAAGGAGCCAAATCTACGGGTGAGTGCTCTCATTACCTTGACCTTGTGTCTGCAAAGACCATAGGGGAATAGAGCAGCAATTCCTCTTTGACTGACAAGCCATGCCATATGACTGATCATAAAGTGCCTTATCACTGCTGCCAACACTGTTTTTTGATCAATCTTGGCAATACATTTTACATGTAAATGCATCTTTTGTTGCAAATTTATGCCATAATCAATAAACACCTGCTTTCATGCCACCTAGATCTCAAGGCTACTGCCACTTACATTTTATTGCAGATAAATTAGATGAGGTCCGTGCTGTCCCTTATCTCATTAAATTTATCTTAGGGTAAAACTAAGGTATCTTATGTTTTCTCCATGATCATGAAAGTGTGACACATACTGTGGGGTTAAAAAAAAAGTATTTTATTAATGTCAGCAATATTTAGCACCTTGGAAAAGACATCTGGGGCTTGGCCTGAAATGGCATGCAATGGTTCATGGGGCAATCCCTTCTGTTGCATAGTAGTGGGTTTGAATCCTCTCCAGTGGGGTACGAAAAAAAGCCAGTCTCTCCCACTTGCCCAGTAACATACCTTGGCTACCTCCACTGGCATCACCACCTTTTGAAGGAAAGCAATGAAATCGTGTTTGTAATGAGTATGGCCCTGTGGGTATGTACACAGGCTACACAGATACCAGCATTAAGAACTCTGGTGCCTTGATGTACCAAAAATCTGCCAAGAGTAAGCAGCTCTTTCTAGGTTTGGTCAGTCTGAGCTATACTGAGTTGTCTAAAAGAACAGAAGGCAGAAAAGTAACAAAACAAAGAGGCTGTATTTGCTGAATATATATTTTCATAACCTAGATAGTTGTAGATAACAAGTTAGAGCATCCTATTTCTGATATAAACAACAGCAAATTAGTATATGAGGTATACAGGGGCTATGCCTCAGCCAGAGGTCACAAAAATAACACAGGAAAAATAATCCGGGGGCGGGGTGAAGCATCCGCATTTTAACAAGCTTTGCATAACACTGTGACAAGAACTACAGCAAACAAACCACACAGATCAAGAATCCAGAGGGGCACATACAGCATTCAGATCAGAGCAAGGGTGTTCAGCAGGCACAAAAGCTGCTGATCAAAGCACAACATCCTCCCCATAACCGAGCAGCGGCGTTCCTTTGCTAAAAGCTCTTCAACACAAATAGCAGGAAGCACACACTTTGAGCAGGAGCAAACTTTGAAGACAACAGACACATAAAAAGGCACCATGTATCAGAGTAATTAATACCAAGAAACAAATTGTATTTCCTGCTCATCCTTTTGTGCCATCAAATAGGCAACCCACAGGAGATGAAGGAAAAATACTCTGAAAGGTCACAGGTAAGGACTGCAAACAGACCATAAGGCAGGAACAAACTTCAATATTTTTACATAATATAGACCTAGTTCTACTGCAAATCGGTCCCAACTGTTGATACAGTTCTCACTAGTCTTACATTACAGTACATATTTCTTGCCAATGGGCATTTTCCCTGACTCAAGCTGGCATGAGGGAAGCCTAAAATCAGGACTTTTCCACTCCCAATACTGTAAATGCCTTTACACATAGCCAGATAATACACCTTCCCATTTTGAGTTAATGTAATGTTCTTTCAGTACCCACTAGACTTTGCCAGTGAATGTCTTAGCATTACCAGTTTTGAAGCATTGTTAATGATAAAAATTACTTTTATAGCACTTTATATTTGCAGAGTGCTTTCAGTTAATTAGTTAATAAATGAATGGATCCTTAACAATATAAGTAGGTTGCTATTTAGATAACCATTTTTTAAGTGGATAACCCAAGCCAGGCAGAGGTTAAGGACCTTGCCTATGCTATTATAGCAGAGGAAATAACAGAGTCAAGGTTAAACCAAAATTAATGGCTGATTATTAAAAGATTAAAGTATACCAACAAATGAGGTGAAGACTATTCTTTTCAGGGGAGCTAAACTTCCATGTGTTAGGGGGAAAAAATAACACAAAGACATCTTCAAACCCAATTTACAGCAGTGAATTAAGGTCATGCTGAATTTGACTTAAATAATGTAGGCAAAAACCTTCACTGCATACCACGACAAGCTGCAAAAAAAATACTGAAAAGTCGGTCAGGGTTGATTTATTCTACAACTTCTGAAAACATGAGTTAAAACATCCACAGACAGTCATACTTCTTTATGAGTCAGAGAGACAAGGTAAGATTGCTTTAGCTTATTTAGATGCTCTCAGAAAACAACAGAAGCTTTGCAAGTCTCTGTCTTGAAATAAAACTTGCAGAAATACATGCAAGTCAGTAAACTTCCCAGAAAATTATTTTAATCTGCAGGCCAAAATAATTTCAGGTAGCAGTTACACTGTTATAACATACAACGTTTCCTCACACGGAAATAATCCCATGGCAGGTGAAAAGACATACAGAAACGTATTGCTGTATCGAGTCCAGCAACGGGGTCTTAAAGATTTTCATGTGGAAACTGATTAAGACACCTCTTCCACTCCATTGCTTTCCAGTACTAAGTTGAGCAACTGCTTATTTACTCTGATGTAAATGAGGAAAAAAACTTTATTTTTTATTAAAAGTAAAAAATGCAGGATCCCCAGCCACAGTGGGAAACTGCAGGATCAGAAACTGCAAAGTGCTGCCTTCAGGGAGCTATCAGATGTTCATCATCCCTGCTTCTTGGCAGCTAATTCTGCTGTTGCACAGGTTTCCTAAAGTCAACTCATGTTCACATTATGTATTTAAAACTCAGGTAAAGAAGTGTTTTGTAGACTTATAGAAGTACCTGTGAGTTCATCCAGAATTGATGAGAATTACTGTGGATGAGCAATGCTGGGCTCTGGCAATGTAAATTGGGGAAGTTTCTGTGCCACGTATTTTCACTCTGTGTGACACCAACAGACACCATAACTCCTGAGTCTTTGTGGTTTAGGTGCTACAGCTTCTTGGATGCTTTGCATAAAGAAGCAATTAAAAGTTGTCATCTACTTCAGCCAGCATTCCTTATGAAAGTAATATTTTTATTTTTAGGCTAGGTTCAGTAGTTGTATGGAATATTTTCTAAGTCCAGTAAGAAGGTAATTTATAGACACCAAAGAAAAAATAGAAAATAAAAAATATGAGGAAAGTACTAAAGAACTGAGTTGGCTTTGGATATGTTTTTTCATAAGTGACAAAATCGTAACATTTCTGGAAAAGTGTAAGCAACAGGACAGGAGATGACCTTACCTACTGGCTGTAGCAACAGGATTAATAGCTAAAGGGGTCAGGTTCCTATTCTGGCTGAGTTACCCACCTAATGGGAAACCCCAGTAAAATCAGTTGATGTGAAGCTGCCTGAACTGTTAGACCATAACAAAAGTTAAGATGAGGAACTGAATTTGAAACAAATTCTCTGCAGGAAAGCTGGTTCAAGGATTTACAGAAAGAACATAATGTTTGAACCAATCACCTCTATTTTGGCACCATAAATCAGCACAACATAACAGAGGCATTTCACTGCCTTTCTACCTTTGGCTACTCTGTTTTGAAAATTATAATTCTAGACAGAGGAGAGACATGGTTAAGAAGCTAAATCAGCACTTCTTTCATACAATTTAAACTATAGAAGTGAAATTGCAATGAAGTTAATGGCTTCTAAATTAGTTGCTACAAAAAGAAGGTTCCCTCTTCTTGCATGGTTTTCATGGTAAAAAGAAAAAGAAAAAAGAAGGAAGTTCAGTAATTCTATAAAAAGGAATGGGAGTTGTACCTATGCAGTGATAAAATTTGGTTCAGCATCTCATTTTGCTACACCGTCTTTATGAATTCTCTCCAGTCAGTTCCTGTGGTGGGACATGATGGGCGGTTGGGTACCCTACTTAGCATATTTCCCATTGCCATCTAAGGTAAAAGGTCACTGATGCACCAGAATTTTAGATTCCAGTTAGACATTCACCAACATATGAGTCATTCTTGTTACTAAGCAAATGTCACCCTTTACCTGAAGGCAAATTCATGCCTCTTAATATTTAAATCCCATCTAGTTTTCATCAATTTCTAAACACCCCCAAATCTTTGAAATTTTCTTAACAATACATTGAGGGACAAAAAGTTTCACTCCCTCTTTCCCTCCCCTTGTCTAATAATGGGATTTTTTTTAATTTTTTTTTTACTTACTTTACCAAAGCAAAATGTTCTCTAATGTAAGGAAATCTCAGTTTTGCTGTTAGAGAAATTACAAAGTCAATTAAAACAATTTCCCTCCTTGAGCAAAGAAGGTGCCACTGAAGATGGCCACTATTATACCTGACTTTTAGAGCCCATACACCTAGGGATAGGTCTCTATAGTGCATGGTGCATTTGGTGCATTTTAGCAAAGTTAAATGCACATTAAACTGATATACCAGGGGATCACCTAAAATTGGTGCTCCCCTGCATTTTGCTAAGCAATGGAGACACAGTGAGGATAGGGTGTTTCTTAAACCTGTATTTTCCTCCTTCTTCACAGCTACAAGAGATGTCTCTGTCTGCTTAGGGCTCACAGCTCAAAACCTGCTCTTTAAGACTAGCACCCGTTCTTTCTCAAAAAAAAGAGACAAGCAGTTCTTATTGTTTTGTTTTTGTTTTTTTTAACCACTGGCAAGTAATACAACTTCCACGATGACCTTCTTGGAAGAGTACCAACCTGGGAAGTTGGTTCAGTCCCTTGCCTGAGCAGTTTGCTTTTGAGTCAGGATAAGGGAGAGCAATGAATGAGTTGAATTCCACAGAAATAATCCAGATATCTAGATTTGTCCCCAGAAGCTCTGTTCTTGTTCTGACACCATTAAAAACAAACAATAACACCACCACAGAAGCCTGCTGGCATAAGCACATCTGAGTACGACCATAATCAGACTCACTGAATCTTTCACTGCAGTCACCAAGGGTTGAATATTGAGATGATATTGCTACAGGCAGGGATACAGCTATCAGCTGATGGTCATTTTTCATGAAACATTTTCTCTCCAAACAATGGAAGAAAAGGGAACAAAGGCCTTTTTCCTCCAAATCAGTTAAGTTATAGCTTATACCAAGCTTGAATCATGGTGCAAATCTGCTTTCATAGCCACACATATAGTCCATCAGCCTTTCAACTACACTGGTCCAGTTTCTAAAGCAGAGCTTAAGTTCACAGTGGAGAGAGATGCAGTGTTTAAATCTGATTTCCAGTATAGAAATGCAGTAAAGGTCCAAAGGCTTCTGGACCAGAAAGCATTTTACTCAATACTGGGTACAGCAAATGGAAATCTGCCCTGTGGACCTAACACCGAACCTTTGGGAAGATGCAAGCTGGTTGGAGAATTCTGAAACCAGGAATGAAAAAAGTCTGGGCCATTTACATGCATGCCTTGCTCTCCATGGATTCACCCAGGTGCTTGGTGCAGGACAGGAAACACTAGGATGATGAATTTCTCTCATTTGGTGATAACTCTCTGCCTGCTCATTCTCTCCCAGCCCTGGAAGACAGTAGATCAATCAATCATTGGGAGAATGTGGCAAAGAAACCACTCTAAGCTATAATTGCTTTTGCAAGGCCACATCACCTGTCTCAGCAACCCTAGGCCACAATCTGCTAATTATAAACAGGCTGAAGAGAGCTTTGGAACCCCTTAATGAAAATATCCCTGGCAAACCAAAGACCTAAGCCAACAGACCGAAAAGAAAAAGCCAGGAACTCTGCTCCCTTCACCCCAGAGGCACTGACAAGGAGAAAGGGGTTAAGGCATTTGCTGCCCAGTCACGAGAGCAACCACCCCTGCTTCCCCAGGGTCATGTGGAGGTGCTGCAGCCTGTGCAAGGCCAGCCTGAGCTGTGTTAGCGATTCCCAGGCTGCTTTCCCCTGTGTTTTCAAGCCCCACTCAGGAGATCATCTGAACTGGTAAATACTTTCCAAGTCATGGTCCCAGTAGCAGGAACACAGTTATGCAGCCTTTACTTTTATATTTCAGCAGCATCTAACTGTCTTAATTCAATTTACAAGCCAGTTTTCCATGTAGCACCTCTGGAATTTCTGAAGTGCATTTACATATGATTATTGGCTTTTACTTCAGGCAAGAGAAGCAAATGAAAAGTGCAAGTCACTGCAATGACTCAGAGGTAAAAGAACGTAGAATTTGTGCCTTAGCTTAATCACCTGAAAGAGCCTAGAATGACTCTAGGAAACATGAATCTTTCCTCCCAAAATTCTTTACTAAACAGTAAACAATGGTAAAGAAGAATATTTACTTTGGTATTCTACACAGTTTATTATTTTTAAAGCAAAATTAGCTGTGATGCACAGATAACTCTACAAACAAAATCTGTTCTCAACAATTAGAATCAATGTCTCACCTAGATGTGAGAAAATAATGTTTGTTTTCCTATTGCTTCTGACTAAAATGCCTTGGAAAAATACAGATAATAAGCAAGGCTTCTCGGGTTTCCTTTTCTTCACAGAATTTTGCATTTAGTGGTCATATTTGCTTTGGTTAAACACCAGCAAAACTCATGTTGGTCTAGTAGGAACATATAATCATTTAGCTGTTGGTTTGTTGTTGTTTGGTTTTTTTACCAGCTCCCATGCTCCTGCATCAGAGACATCAGAGCTGCAGGGTGTCTGGAAAAGGGAATAAAACAGTGGACAAAAACAGCTGGGTGAGAATTGGATGCTAGAATAATCCAGAGACACAAATACATAGGGGGAAAAATTGTGAAGTTTAGAAAGAAAGAAAATATTAACCAGGCCCCAAAGAGTCTGGAAAGGAAGGACTTACTCCTTAGTATAAGGATCAGAACAATTCACCTAGCTATCCTGACACAGTATTATGATACTTTTGTCTCAGGTGCAGGGGAAGGAGGAACATACTTAAATTGTGCCAAATAATTCACAGAGATATTAAGTTAGTCCATCTGGAAATGGGACATAGATCTCTGGGACTTCTCTTGAGATCAGATTTAGAAAAAGTATTTCATATTTTGATAGGCTGTTTAAAAGCAAACATCTTACAGTTGACCCCAGATGCATCATCTATTTGAACCAAGCAGTTATTAAAGCTCCCCATTCTAAGTATGATTTTATTTTCCAAGGGCAAATACAGATGGTGCAAAGCAGCACAGTGCAAGAGATACTCAAGCAAACTCAGGATGAAACAACAGAGCTTAGGTGGCACAGGGCTGTCCCATGCAGAGCTATAGCGTGGGTCTGGGCAGCAGTAAGACTTGTGCTCCTGAAGCACTGCATTTGCTAATAAGCCCAGTATCCTGTTGAAATGCTCACATGGCTTCAAGCTTGCTTGGCAATTTTGCTCAGAGCAGGCCAATAAAGACCCAACAGTCACAAGTTGCAGCAAGGAAAATTCTGGTGAGATGAGGAAAAATTTCTTCACAGTGGATCAGCACTGAAACTGGGGCCCAGAAAGGTTATGCAATATCCATCCCTGGAGGTTTTTAAGACTTGATTAGACAAGAATCTGAGTAACCACATTTAGCTTTGAAGTTGGCCCTCATTTGTGCAGGGATTTGGACCAGAGGACCCAGAGGTCCCTTCCAACCTAAATTATTCAAAAATACTAAATGGTGCTGATGGGCTGATGATATCCTCACAGCAATAGGAAAAGACAGGCAAATGGAATTTGCAAAATCTGTCCATCTCTGGATACCAAGTCTACTCTTGCTGGCCGAAGCACTACAAAAAAGTTTACGTTAGCCTTCCCCAAGAACAGCAGTATCACAGGTATGCCACTGACTCCCTTTTCCCCAAGAACTTTGCTCCATGTCCTCCAACTCATGCATAGCATGTTCCCTATGACGGCACTCCCACAGACCTGAAACAAGGAAGTCCCTTCCCCTTTATGCTTTTCCCACTCTTTCCCCCCATACCTTCGGGAATTTTGCAAACCTTCCACCACTGCTGAATTTCCACAGTTCCACTGCATTCACCTTAGCTCCAAACACGACAAGTGTAGAAGCATCTAGCAGCCGTGATAGGAGTTAAAATCCTGCACATCATTTTTATCTGGCCTAACAGGCAACCATAAGGCATTATGCAACTGATCCAATTTGAAGCATTTAAAATAGAGTTTAACAAAACATGTCTGTTGTAATCGACGAAGAATTGATCCTGTCCCACTGAGAATCAATAACCATATTACTGGAGGCAGAACCAGACCCTATACATCAGCACCGCCCATCCATATTCTAAATAAGTTGTACAAGGAAGCATTAGTTTCTAATCTTGGTTCTTCAAGACCTAAATGAGCCTCATCACCATAGCAACAGATGGCTTCACAATCTTTAATGCCTTTATTTTCACAAGTCCTATGAGAAATAGGGGAAGACAGCTGTCCCCATTTTACAACTGAGTAACTGCGATGCAGACAAGCAAAGTGATCTGCCCCAAATCTTGCAAGAAACCTATGGAGAGCCAGATGTCAGGGCACCAGACTTCCCAAGCATCCTACCAGTGCCCCAATCTCCTACACCATTCCTTGCTTCTAAAAGTACCTTCCATGTCTATAGCTACATGAACACGGCCTCTAAACATCAGGCTTTTTACATAGAGGCTGAGGCTTTCTAAAAGCCTGGACTATCACTTCATAGACCGAGATGTCTTTTTGGGGTTTTGGGGGGGTTTTTTTTGAAGATTTATCTGCACTGGGTGTTGAACTATGGAGGAAGTCCAGAGGAAACTGGGAAATGGTTTTGGCCAATTCAGTAAGCCAGAAAGCCACGATGGCACTGTGTAAATCCCAACAGTTTCTGAACAACTTAAAAGGTTGTAAAGGGACCCAATCCTGTGATTTCTTTCTGTAGTATTTGGCAAGAATCTGACTTTTACACTGTTTATAGCATGCACTAGGGAACATAAACATTAAGGTAGTTGTCAAAACTAATACCTGTCCAGTTTTCTTCCCTGTGAAGTAGGTACCTAAAAAAAGATAAAATTCGTAAGCTAGAAAGAGCAAAAACGTGCCCCACACCTATGCTTTTTTATGTGTTTTGCTGCCCATCCCTCCAAGGAGCATGGACAGAGAGGACCTTCCTGCCCGCTTCACCTCAGCTGCACCAGATGACAGCGGGTTATCCCCAGCAGACATCAGCTATGCAGAAAGCCATGTCTACCCTTTCTGTATAATCTAAACCTGCATTTTTTTTATGCATCCCTTTTCCTTTCCAGGCATAAGATCCCAGTTCCTAAATGCAGGATATTCTGATCTAGGCTTCTGTTTTAGGCCGTTTCAGAAAAATCTATTACCAGGTCAGGGCTGCTTTCCAAATCCATTTTACATTGCTCTGCCTGCCCTCAAAGTTCAGGTATTAGCTTGATTCTCCTTTATTTATAATGGTTTATAGGTAAAACAACTTTAGTTCTTGCAACTTCTATATTTTATAAGGGAAAAAAAGGCAAGGCAAGATTCATTTATCAATATAATCTTTTTAGTTTACAATTAGCATCAGAGCTGTATATAAAACATATCAACCTTAAAATGTCTCTACTTATCACAGCAGTCTACGCTGTTTATATTTATGAGGCAATTTGAACAAATGCCTTTAGATTGATGCAATGATCAGTTTTATTTCGTTATTCTACTTCTGGTATGTTGTGTTCCTCTTCTCTTTATACTGGCTTTTTTCAGGAAACGGCTTCATTCATTTCTCAGGAAGAACTCCTTTAAGAGAGGCAGATGGGAGCACCTACAAAGTGAAATACGTAAACTGTCTCTACATGGCGTAAGTGACCCCCCTGGGTACTGGTGAATATTATACTTTTTAAAAGGCATGTTTTACTTTGGAAATAGAAGCAATTACTTTTAATTGTAGTTCTCAGCATGAAAAACTTATAAAAAGCATGTTTTTTTTCTCGTCCTCAAAGTCAAACTTGTATATTAAAACCAGAAACACTCTAATACACACTAAAAAAACAGGCTATAGTTGTCCCAGGAATATATAGCAGCACTGCTAAAGATGACTGCATAAAGAAGATATGTTAAGTATGATGTTGCCTTAGGTTTTTCTTGGGTGTCTTAACTCTGAGGGGATTAGAGTTGCAGAATCAAATGCAAATACAATACCCTGTTTCACTACATTAAACCTTGGTGCTTCTTTAAACTACCAAAACATGTCAATGTTTCACTGTATCAGCCGGTTTTGAACATTAGCACTTTTTTCCTTAGTTATGCAGAAAAGGTTAAAATCCAGGGCAGATGCTTTAATCTAAAGATGAATTACAGAGCTGCACCACCAGAGAGGTCTGATGTCAGGCAGAGTGCTCAACTCAGGCTATGTGATCAACCTCTTGAATCCAACACACCTTAGTCAACTCTATGAGCCACGTTCAGTCTGGCAGCCACCAAAAAAGGTGTTGAGACAACACTGAGTTGATCGTATTACTTTCTTTTTGGGGGGTGTCTAGTTGCCTCCCTTTAGAGGCAAAGACAACTGCTGTGGGATGCCTGAAGTAATCCCCAGTAGTGGGATCAGCACTGCTAGAGCCATCACCAATACGTGCAACCCAGCAGAAAAAGGTAGGACTCAGATTCCTCAAGGATGTAAAGCAGGAGAAGGACTTGTGCCAAAACCAGGTGTCCAAATGAACAAAAGTCCACCATGGTGAAAATGGACATGGGAAACAAAAGGAGTTAAAGAAGAGACCTGGTGACTGCAGGCATGTATTCAACAGCCTTTGCCTCAGTGGGACAAAACTTGGGTTTCACAGGTGTCAGTCTGCTTTTACAAAAAAAAGTCTCTAAATGACACAAGGATGTCCATTTTCATAACTATTGGCAAGGCTTAGCTCACGCAGGAAGTAATGTACAGAGTAGAGCATGGCTGGAAAGGCACATTTCCAACCTCTCTGTTCATCCCGCATAGAAAAATAAACTTCCCTTTGACTGCTCCTTGCAATTCTTTGACATAGTCTCACTATAAGATAGCAAACTACATTAACAATTGCTTTTGTCAAATCCATTTTTCTTGCATATTCCACCTGCCCAAAGAGTCATCCAAGACAAGGCTAGAATTTAATGGACATGAATTTAAACAATGTCTAGTGAGAAGCAACCAATAATCTCCATTATCCTTAATTTAAAGGGGTATAGGGAAATAGTATCAAAATAAAGCACTTTTTTGAAAGACCTTGGAATCTGTCTCCCATCCATATTTAGTACTATTTAATTAAGGAACAATACCATTGAAGTGTGGGTTTTCACCCTCTGACATTTTGTTCAACAGAAAATTGAAAACCAGAATGTCTGCCTGCACTGTTAAAACCCAATGTCAAACACTTGAGAGATTTGCAGATGTATAATGCAACAGATAAAGAAAAAACAAAATAAAACAATACAATTTGAAGCCCTGGGAACTGCCCTACTTCATGAAAATAGCACTGTGCATCTCAATGAAGAGAAACAATGATTGTAAATAGCAATACTGTCTCAAGAGGTTGCCCTCAATTATATGAGGCTGCTATTGCAGATAGGTATATTTCATGAAGGAACACGCAACAGATTCACAAACACACACGAAGAGGAGATATACGGCATGAATCTGCCCTCTCGCCTGAAAGTGTCCAAAAGAACACAACTAAAGCAGGTTGAGACTATGAACATGGCACATCTAAGACAGATGGGTTTCTCATTTCCTGATAGACAAAATGCTGTTGGGAGAGGAGGTCTCACATGGCGGAAGGAAAGATGCAGAGCATCTCAAAGGTTATTCAGGCACTACAAGCAGAGCTACCTATTAGTTTAGTATACTAGCTTTGGTTAGTAGATGTCGGTGAACAGCACATTGCCAGACTGCTTGATCCACCTCACCAGAGATCTCCTCCATTAAACACGTCTTGAAAGACCCAATATGTATGGCAATATAGACAAACAGGACAGTTTGGGACAAAGAGGAAATGTAGAGCTAATAGCATGGAAAAACCTGTGCAGGCAGAGGTTCAAATTTTGCACTCATTCATATAGATTCATAGAGTCTGTATTATTGAATTCTGTGGCCTGAATTCAGTTTCACACTGACAAAAACAGGAGAAAACTTGGTCAAGTTGTTTATCTTGTTCCTCACACCAAAAGGCAAACTTGGCAACTTCTGACCAAAGCAAAATGGAGGTTCTTTCAGTTAATAATCCACTCACACTAGCAGACGTATGCACACAACACGCCCCCTGCTCTCTCCATCATTAATATTGTCACACTTTGCACACTTTTAAGCAAGTGTCGTGATAACAACTAAACACTGGTAATACCTTGACTCTAGATTACTGAGTAGGCTTGGCTGCAAAGCTAAGCCACAACACACATCCCTACTTAGAGCAGATGAACAGAACTATTTCCAGTGAGATTTCTGGGGAGCCCTCATCCAAAAAAAGGTGCTGAGATTTCTAAATGGGCTTTATTGATTGCTCTGCTCTGGCTGTCAGAAAGTTCCTTCTCTCTTGGCTGCTTTCCTTGTTAAGCCAGCAGTAGAGCACTTTGTCAAATGCTCAGCCACCAGAGATTTTAAGAATTCTGCAAACATCTACAAAGATTACAAGCATAAAAAAGATACTGGGAAGGTACTACAGAAGAGAAACTTCATCACTAGTTTAGTGGTCAGGATGAAGCAGGTAATAAAATATCCCTAACAATGTAAGCTGCTTTCTTGGTATTCTGCAGGCACTGCCATAACTGACTTTAAAAATGAGCTGAAAGATTCCATATGAGCACACTTACAGTAAAATTAATACAAATATTTCAGCCTTATTACAGCTGCTGCTTAGCAATCAGGGAGGTAAAAATCCCTGCTTCTGTGGTTCCAGAGTGACTCCACGTGCTGAACTGCCTTCAGCCCCGGCTAACAGATAGCAGTGTTTGCTGTTTGTCAGTAAAACAGAGAGAGTTCAAAGACAAGCAAGACAAACTAGAATGGAGTCAGCTATAAAGAAAAATTAAAAGAGCCAAGTATCCATATCCTGTTCAAGCCACGAGGAAAGGCAGATATCGATAGCCTGGAAATGCCCAAAAGATGACAATAACAAACACAGAGAGGACATATTTAATGTGTTCCGGGGGAATGCCTGGAAAGAACAGTATGAAACTGTGGGTCCTGTGACAAGTTTTGGGAGCAGCCGACTTTTGCCAGGATTGATTAGCTGTCAGTCACTGTCCTCTGGTTAATTAGAATATTTCACAAGGACTACTTTTCAGAAGTGTTGTGTAGAATTAATTTCAGGTGAAATAAAACCAGCAGTGATGTAGTAAACTTTTCTCCTCTGGTGAGAACCTTCCTGTGAACTCAAGCATCCCAAAGCTCAGACTGAGCTTCTCTGTGTTGAAGTATCAGCGCCAGCTCAGTACAGAACAGCTGTCCATACGCTGCTGCGTCAGAGCTCTTTGGAACAGCAGGCTTGATATCTCAAGTATTTCCTGATAGTGATTCCTATTAGGCAGTAAAATAGCCTCCTGAGAAAAAGATAAGGCAGCCTTATTGTTGAGAGAATACAAAACTAGGAGAGCACAATACTAGAAACTGTGCTCCACAGAATGAAGCCTGTTAATGGCCTTGTTCATGAATGAATAAGGCTTTTCCATCTCTAACATCTACAGGTGATGCACATGCCCTTAGGAAAACTGAAAGGATTCATACCTAACAAATACCAGTATTATTTCATATTTTGAGAAACAATTGCTTGTTATCTTAAAGGAATAACTGATGTCTATCCGAGGTAACTCTGATAGCACTGCTCTTATGGACTATAGTCTAATCAGGTCTGCCGTACTGCTTTCATGTAAAATACGTACAAACTTACAGAATGATTATTTTTCCTTAACTAGTACCTGCCATATTTTTGATTGCTTCATTCACATTTTTCCTTTTCTTCTTTTTTACTGTACATAGTGGACTCAAGGAAATATTGCTACATTACCTAAATTTCTAGTCCAGTTTACAGAAGTTATTCGTCTCAGGAGTTGCTGAGTTCTGAATAATAAGATCTTAGTGAGCTTTCAACAAGAAATCAGAGAACAAGCTGTTTTTCTAAACTAATATCAGAAGAGATTTCCTTACATTTGTCAGAAACAACTGGAAAGAAAGGTTTATGAAGTGCAGTGCTGCCCACCACCATCAGTCACCCTTCAACATGAAAGACTGGAATAAAGCAGCTGCTGATCTAGGATCCAAGGGACTTCTTGACATTTACTTTTCACAAAAGATCCAGCTGTTCTAGAATTCAGGCTGACCAAATCTGGAGAAAGAAACAGGCAAAGACTGTTAAAAACTGTGCCCAATCCAACATTCAGAAATAAAGAATTAACAGATGCCAAGAACCCCATCTGCCCTTCTCAGGAACTGAGCCAAACATTGTTCTCTACTTTTCTGAATTCACACTTGGATTAGATTGTATATTTTTTAAAGGGTAAAGGGATGGTTTAATGCAAGTGCACAGAAAACACAAGGAAGTGATTTAAAGAAGTTTACTGCTCAGAAAGATTAGGAATATTTCACTTTCTCCTGTGGAACAACAACATGAACAATTCAAGTAACTTTCAGAGCATTTAACTTCAACTAAGCAGCCCATGAAGAATAAAATAATAGAAACAGATGGTGGTTTTAAATCAGGACTATGCTCTCCATCTCCACCCACAGGGTTAGAAGACACAAAAGAATCCAGATAACACCCAGAAAATAAACTCTAGCTACAAATGTGAAATAACAGTGGACTTCACCATTTGTTCCCCGTACTTTAATAATATACCAACTTTGATTAAAAAAAAAAAAAGGCATGAGAATGGTTGAGCATGCTAGCTTGATGCCTTCTCTTCCCAGATAAATTGGCTGCTACCAATAGCATAGGACATTCCCATTCAACTTATCTGGGTTAGACAACTTGGCATCTGAATGGCAACAGGTTTTCCTAAAGCCACAGATAAATTAGGTTGGATAAAACTGGCATTAAATAGAGCCAGAATCTGTGTAAGACTCCCTTGATAAGAAACCTGACTGGCAAAAGATGAGTTAAGACAAAGGCTACACCTATTTGTCTTTTTGAGATTTCTGCAAGACCGACCTGCCCCATAACGATCAACAGTTTGAGATGAGGTCCTCATGTTCTTGTTAGCCATTTTGGGGTGTTTTTAAGGCTCTGCCCATTGACTTGTAATAATAATGAATAATTCATTAAAAAGAAAATCAAAGAAAACATGAGTCTGCCTTAATATTGGCATGTTAAGTGATGTTTAACAGTTGCCTAGCACCATGGATTTCAATAGAGCATTTCCTCATTGCCATCAATGTAAGTTAAGAGAAGCATCAGCAACACAATGGAACATTTGCGGAATCTTCTAAGTGGGTTACTTCATCTAAATGCTACAGTACTTCACTATAATAGGAATTATTATACGTGGATTTAGCTCAAATAAGCATCACCTTGGTAATGCTCTCTCTTTTGTTATCCAAACATCATTGCATATGTTCATCAGGACGACTGAGATTCACCCAGGAAGCCAAGTCAATTTTCTAGCTTTATATCTAAGTAAGCCAAATATAAGAAATCATTTTAAAGCCTGAAACTAACTACTCTCCATTCACACATGTTACTTCAAACATACATGCCTCAATTGCTCACACACTGGCTACAAACAAGCATTGGCTGTATTACCTGACAAGTACCTTCCAACTTTTTTCTGAACCTTATCCACAAAATTATATGCATTATGTTGAATATTTGAAAAATGTTACCACAGACCCACCCTGACACCTTTCCTCTGTGCTAAGAAGCTTCAGTTGTGTCTTTGAATCTCTGATCTTTCCCTTTGCACTTCTGTGAGTTGCCTCCAGTTGGTCCACATCTTCCTTGAAGTGCAGTACCCAAACTGGGCAAACCACTCTAAGTAAGCAGTTTGCAGTAGCTGAGAAACAAATTACTTCACATTCATGCATGCTAGAGTCATCTTTTCTTTTTCTTTTGTATTTGTGACTCTACCATGCTTCCTTTCACTCATTTTCCACAGGACTTAACCCCCCTGGATTTGCATGACTGATTGCTCCTATCTACTTGGAGTATCTTGCCTTGTAACTATTGCAGAACTTTTTATTTTTTTCAGAGAGTAGCTTCAATTTGTCATTTAGAATTCATGTCTTTCCTTAAAATATTCTGGCAATTCCTCCTGGATTACTGTCATCTATGCATTTAACAAGTAGCTCTGTAAGTCATCTTCTAGGTGACTGATGAAAATACCAAGTAAAACTGGGTCTAAGACAGCCCAGTATTTTGACTACCGGTAACTGGCTGTGGCATTTCAGCAGTGCGTTAGCCTTGGATGACATTTCTCAGACCAGCTTGATTTAAAAATATCAAATTAGTAAAGAAGCCTCCATTCTGTTCTTCCCTGTTAAAGGCTGAGATCTTACCCTTTGTCATTTATACTAAGCATGTCTGACACTAATTCAGTGAAGGCTGATGGAGTATTAGTAATTTCTCAACATCATCTGTTGCTCAGATTTCCTGTTCCCAGGAGGAGAAGACCAACTCTTCCCTACACCATCCTGTTACAGGTTTGTGTTGCTGTTCCTGTGCTTTGACAGTTTTGATATTAGCCCTTCAAATTCCTGCTATAAATTTATTCCATCCTTAATGGTCAAGACTTGTTATGCTGTTTTAACAGTGGGAGACTGCTGTGACCTGACAACACACATGATGTTTATACCATAAGCAAGGACAACTACACGTTTTCTGCTTCTGCAAAAGGCCTCCTGTATCCAGCTAGCACAACAGACAGTGTTTGTCTCAATGTAAGCCTAATCAAAAAAGGGCCTATTTCAATTCTGTTAGAACAATATTATGCTACATATCAATGCATTGTATTACATTTCAATGCATTTTCTCTTTGCTCTAAAGCATTTTCTTGAAAACACACAATTGCTAGTGGTCTCTCCTTTCCAAAATGTTCCGCAGTCTGTTTGCACAGGACAGCAACTGCAAAAGCAGGCAGTTGTAATGAGGTTTTTTCCAGTATCTCTTAAAACTTTGAGAGATTCGGCTGTAAAACTACCTGATCTATCGAGTCATTTTATTGTGTTCTCATTATACACATTCATTGTTTCGTAACTCTTCTAAGATGCAATATGTTGATGATTTCAGGTTGTTCCACAGATGGCTGCTGACCTATCCCACTTGCAGCAAAGGAACCTGCCTATGCATACATATGTACATACTTATGTGCACATGCACACACGTACTTACACATATTCATATATGAATATATACACACACAGGTTTTTATGTGCATGTATAGGGACACACGCACTTACATATTGCACATGTATGCCTATTCCATATTTTACCTCCAAAGCTAGGTGTTTGCTTACAATACAAATGCTGTATTGCTCCCTGACAGCTTGAACAGAATACTTTTCTGAAAATTCACTCAGAAGATAATTGTACAATAAATTATGATTTGGAGTCTAGAAGGAGGAAAGGAGTAAGTTTAAAAATGCACATGAAAACAACTCAAGCTCTGCATCCATGAAAATAATCAAGCAGGGATTTTTCAAAAGACAGCCAAAGCAAAGAAGGCATGCATAACACGAGAAGGAAAAAGTACAGCGGCTGATCTTTGATACAAACCACCACCAAAATTCACACCCCTAAAGGCCAATTAAACTCCTTGTTTGCTTTTAGACCAGGACTCCTCTGGAAAGCATGTTTCCTCTGAGCTCAGTGCTGAACCTCTGCACAGAAGGAAATTTCACGACTTAGGATGACCATCGTACCATTGCAGTCACACACTGCTGTAATAGCACCCCAAAGGAGAATGGCCACACTAGGCATCTCATATGCCTCAGTTGGACCAGTTGGAAAATAGTAACTTAATTTAATGTCTGTCTCTATATTAATGTAGAAAACTATCTTTCAAGTACTCACTAACAAAAAAAAAGAACACAGAAGGGACCCTGTATACATTAGGAACTTGTCTACAATGCAGGACAAGAGATTCAGGGCTGTTCTGCCTGGTTGAGAGCCAGGGCTAGATCCTTGCTCTCTCTAGGCATATTCCTCACAGCCAGGGAGAACAGGCTTTTTTGCTTGGCCCCTCCCTGCTCCTCAAAAGAACCACAAAGCCGTTTCAGTTTTGACAAAAAACAAACTGCCAAAAGTCTTCCAGACAGCTCTATCTATGTGTTCATTCCACTGCCTCACGAAGGAAGACTTATCTCATTCACTGGACTTGGGATTAGGCTCATATAAGCAGAAATAAAAGAGGAAACAATAATCATGTGAGATCTAAAATACCTGACCTCTTGGTCTCTGCAAAGACAGGTCTCATCTATCAAAAGCAGCCATTTATATCATGTGGAACAAACTTGGTTCAGTGGGAATATTTGTAGGCTTGCATCCATGCAGCAACAAAGAAAATAAAATACTTCAGTGGAGTAAGTAGAAGGTAGAAAAAGAAATGAGTAATCTTTAAGTGTAAAAAACCCCAATGTTATGGTTAATTAAACACAAAAAAAATCCTTGCTATTCTCAAAATAACTTTGACATTTTATTTTATTTTAATGTGAAATAGGGCCTTCCCCACAGGAGACCCAATTCTAAAGAGAAAAAGAATGTTTTAACATTTTATATTCTCATAAATCAGCAAGTTTGGCAGTGGTGTCAAACTCCTACGAATCACCAAGCTTTCAGGATCAGCAGAGCATTCAAAAGCCTCAGACTTACCTCAAACTGGACCATAAACCCCTTCATGCATCACTTCTATGGAAAATTTCCTCACATAAACCAAATGATCAGAATAATCCCCATTCTGCCATCACAAACTTGGTGCATTTGCAAAGCAAATGGCACCATTAGCAGGCAAAGCTAGGAAGCATGGTTTCTGGAAAGTTTTGAGCCAAGTCTTTCCACACCTCTGCGCTCTCTACAGATTTTCCAGAACTTTTTCTATCGTGGGGCCCTCACCTTCTCTGACCAGCCACCTACTACTCTCAGGAAACTAATAGGAACTCATTATTTTTGAAACATCTATCTCTCTATTAAATGACCTTAAAATTAACCAAGCCACAGGTTAATTGGGAAGGAGAGGACAAAAAGGCATAGTAGCAGATGCAGCATGATCACGCAACTTTCAGTTAGTTTTCAGTGGGGTTTTAGGGAACCAACTAAAAAATTACAAGCGTTGTCCTTCTTTAAACAAGCCACAGAAAAATGAGGGGCTACAGTCTGAACTAATACACATTCAGTTTACTGGGTTTGCTTAAGAAGCCTCAGTTTCAGAAATGTCTCCTGATTGCAGGCTCACACTGCAAATAGTAAACAGCTGAGCCCACATGATTACATTCACTCCACCCTTTGCCTTTCAAATCAACCACAGAATATTATTTCCCATTCCCGCACAGCCGGCTGGGCTCTCCTGCCAGCTTTGTGCAGCATCACTAACAGCTCCAGCAGACAAAGGAAAGAGGTCCCTGTGAAGAGTGTAAGACCAAGACAAACCTTGGGTTTCGTCTGTTCAGAAAACACCCAAGATCCAGTCAACAGAGAAGGCGAAATCTCAGAATGCTGCCAGTACTGCCTAGCCCCAAGCTGTTGAGGCTGTCACCAAGGTAAAACAACACCTTCTCTAATTTATGGGATCTGGCTAGATAGATGTCCAGAAGATTCATTACTAATATTGCTGATCCTGTACATACCTCTTTTACCCCTGCACCTCTACTGCAGTCCAACTTCTGCTGCACCTCTGTGCTCACACGGGGAAGGCACTTTGCTTTTACATGCAAAGCATCAGCCTTGTGGGACCATGGCCACACGGTCACTGCCAGGATGAAGCCCTTTCCACCGTTTCCCACCACATGAGCAAAGTGACTGCACCCAGGAAAGGAAACCTGGTGCAGAAATGCCTTCGTGTACCCTGCCCCAAACCTGACCGCAACTGACTTTCAGAAAATGGTTTCATCCTGAAAGGAAATTCACATTTCAATAGTCTCATCAAACTTTGTTCCTCAGTTAGGACCATGGTCACAACACTCACTACAACAGTTTTCGCCACTGGACCTTCCTGCTTCTCTTACTTTTTCTTTTACCTCACTAAGTTCAATGTGTCTACTTTAAAAGACAGTTATTTGAAACAATTTGTGATGTCCTGCTTCTTAATGCCATTTAAGTTACACAGTGTGTACAGTGAGCTTAATTTTAAGACAATACTAGAAAACTAAAATTTTCCAAAATGCAGTAAATGTGAAAAATGAAAATAGGATGTTTAACTGGCAAATTGAATTAAAAGAAAAAAAAGTTAACTGAAGAAGTCACTCAGCTTATAATAGTCTAGAGGATAATAGCTCTATCATTTTTTAAAAATCCATATATTGTTAGCCTTGCATCAGCTAATAAATTAACAGCAAGATTATCATAACAATTAGCAACCTTTACTAACAAGGAAAGAGGAGCTGCAGAACTAAAATGCATAAATGAGAAATATTAACCTTAGTGTAATGGAATATGCACTTGGAGCAGACAACCACCGCTTCGAAGAATCTCTGAACTGTATGAACATCCATGACATTCTCACCTCAGAAAAGTCAGCCAGGCCAA
>JANZLQ010000009.1:11256146-11289433 GCA_026212715.1 Elanus axillaris | reverse complement strand
CTGGAAGGCTGGAGGAGAACACTACCTGTGCTCCTGATCCCTTAACCAGTCGTCCCAAGGCCCTGAAGACTCTCTTGGTTGCCCTTGGACTTCTTGTTGCGACTTCATCACTGCCTACCTGAAAAATCAGTAACAGATAATAATCTGAGGGCCGTATCAGGGTAGGAAGCTTTCTCTTCACATCCTTAACCTGGGCCTCAGGGAGACATCAGACTTCCCTACGAAGTGGGTCTGGTCTGCGCATTGGACCTTCTAGTCCCTTCAGGAGTCTCCTATGACAATGACCCATCTTTTTTTCTTTATGGAAGCAGTTTTGACACAGGGCGTAGGCCAACTTTATCTCAGTGACACCTCCAAGCTAGATGAACCATCATCCTCATCATTGTTTGGTTCCACTTGGCAGAGCCTCATACCTCTTATGCCAGGGCAGCTGGGAAGGTGGGCAGCCACAGAGGAGAGACACTTGCTGTGTCAGGGGCTACAGAGGAATGGTTACGTCATGGCATCCCATCCCAGGAAAGCCATCCAAAAGGCTCTCTCTTGGATGGCTTTCCATCCTGCTAAGGGACACATCAGGGTAAATGAGTTGTATGATAGATTTCTTTTCCATTTCTCATCTGCAGAGATTTTTTTCCATGAAATATACTTTACATCCTATTTTTAATTGCATTTGTAGCTATGCAACTCAGCTGTTTTCACTAGAGCTCCTCTCATTTCTCTTGCCCCATCTGACACTGCAGATCACTCCCTCTCCATAAAGCTCTTCCACTCCAGATCTTTTCCCTCATGTGAAATTAAAGAACCAGTCCTCTACTGGGATTTCACTTCAGTTCTTACCCTTCACAGCAGACTGGGAACTTAAGCCACTTTTGTGACTTAATAAAAAGGTTAACCCAAAGGGGAAAGAGCAAGAATGGTGAAATAGTGGAAATAGCTGGAGATTTCAGGTAGACAATGCCAAAATTACATTCCCCTAAGAAGCAGAGGTGAGGAGGATTTTGAGGTAGGCAGAGTGTACAGCAGCACATGTGATCTCCTATCAGAGCTGTATTTTCCTTCTGGTTAGCACTGACAGTTTGAGCCCTGGCAAAACAGGTGGTCCAGATCTCTTTTGTCATCATCTGCTTACCTTCTTAGGTTTACTATTTTACAAATTTTTTAATACCCTATTTGCAGACAACTTTCAGAGTCCTCCAGGACAATGAAGCCTTAGGTATGTTCTAGAGCCTACAAAAACTCCTCTTATCTTATTTATACAGACTTTTGTCTCTTGGATTTGGGCTTTCTTTTCATTCTGAATCATCACTGCCTTCTCTGACTGGCCCACTCACAAATTTCCATTAAAGCCCCTGGTGGGACCCCACTGCCACAAATGTGGTTTGTTCCCACAGAGGTGAAGGTTTGGTGATTTTGCTTCCCTGTCCAGGAAGGAGGCCTGCTACTAACTCTATGGTCCCTGAAAGCCAGGAGACTGCAGAGTACTGTGATTATTGTTAGAGAATACCCTCCACTAACACATTCCACAACCTTCTCTTCCCCACTTTCTTCTTCCCCATCATTCATCCCCTGTTCACATGAGCACAGTTTACCTTGTATACTGGCAAAAGAAACAAAAGTACCATAAAATTGGAACAAGCCTATCAACCCTATAGAGGACAGACTACTAATGTAAGCTCTTACATGAATCAGTTTGCAGAAAAAATGCTAAAAGATAAACCTGTTTTATATTCATACTAAGTCTGGAAGAACACCCGCCACCCCCCAAAAAAGCCACCAACACCCCACCATTTGCATTAGCATAACGTTCCTCCTCTTTATCATTGCAAACATTATCCCCTTCAGGAAAACTGGGGAAAACTGAAGCTGGAGATAAGAGTGACTGACTTGCCCCAGACTAAAGTGTACATCAGGGAAAGGCTCAGGAGGAGAATTTCAGAATTACTGCCTCCAGACCCTGACCTGAGTACTGCTGATCCTACTGAGGTTTCTGGCTCCTCTACTTAAAATCACCCACTATTGTTTTGATTTGGCTAGAAACTCCAAATCCTTCCAGCAACCAGACCTTAAAAATACAATTCTCTGTACAGGTTCCCTTCCCACTATTAAATGTTCTTTCAGCCTTAAACACTCCAGTGGACTTCGGTTTCACAGGCATCGCAAAATATCAGCCAGCTAGGGTAAGAGTAATAGTTCCCCAAAACAACAAGGATTTTTAAATGCTGTGCTTTTGGTGAAGAGCAGACACACGCAAACATACAGATGAACTGAAAGAATTCTATTGCTCTGTTTCGTTTCCGAGAGCCACGGGGAAAAAAAAAGCTACCTGAGTGAAGAATGGAAATATTTGCTATGTTTGACAGAGAAAGCATGATTAAAATGCACTGAAGCTGAAATAATGACTAAACTCTGTCAAGAATAACTCTCACCAACTCATACCACAAGTGTCGCATTTGTAATGTGGGTAAGAGTATATAAAATCCATCTCGTCTCAAGGCACATCTTATAACACATGGTGATTACCATTAAAAAGATATCCCCCAGAGCGTCTCACAAGACGAGAAGAGGCAGAACAGCATATCAATGCATCTCCAGTAACCAGAAGGAATTTAGTCCTGCCAGCAGTGCTCCAACATATCCATCATTTCTCTGCTCACTTCCACAGAAACTCTCCATACACCTGCCCAGAGTTCCCCCCACCCCAAGTAGTTTTCCATGGGAAGTTACTGGCTAAAAAAGTAGCTATTTATGGGACTGGTGCAACTGCAGATAATTCCAGGCAAATTTCTCCTTAATGTCCAGCACAGCAGCAGCACAGGTTACTTGGGTTCCCTGGATTTTTGACTGAACAGCAGAGGGGCTGCACTGAAGTCAGAGTCAGGTCTGTGGGCTTGTACAAAAAGTGATTCTGCCAGGAGACCGTCTCAGAGGCAGGGGTCCCAGATCCTCAGCTACCCTGGGAATAGTGAGAAAACAGCTCTATGCTCCAAAGGATGAAATGTCACCACACATCTGAATCAAGGGGCACATCAGCCAGGAAAGAAGATGTACCCTTACTCCAAGAATAGCAGTCATTTTAAAAAAGAAAAAAGTTAACATGGAAAGAGACAACTAAAATGAAAAAATATTTTTTAAAGTTAGATTAAATTCTCTAAAATAATGTCAGACTTGAAATATTTGATTTTGATTTGAAGTAGTTGGGGTTTTTTGCCAGAATACTCTTTTCAGAAGAAAATTTTACATCTCAATGCTTTACTTTGATTTATAATGGAATGTTGTTTTTTACTGGAGAGTTTCCCACAGGATGAGTATTCATCCAATTGTATTTATCAGAATCCTAAAATGTCAGCTTACTTCAGAACTCACTACGTTGTTTTAAAAATGAACATGGCAATAGTAATTAGCACTGGTAATTGCAAATGGCAGTAGTAATTAAACCAGCAGAAGTGTAGGCTGCATATCAGGAAATATTTTTCAGCAAGGAAGTCTATTATATTTTGAAATATATCTCCCAAGACAAGTAACGAAAGCCCCACCACTTGAACCCATTGAGACAAAACACTTGAAAATATGCTGTGGGGAGCAATCACACACCAGCCAAGCAGATGGACAAGACAATCTTCTAGGTTCTTTACATCTCTAAAATCTGGGGTACAAACCAACGCTACCATGAGGAGCAGGGATGCCAACAAGCATACCCTGTCTTCCAGGACTCCCATTAGCCAAGAGAAAAACTCTGCGAGCAGGACCAGGATTACGCCCGCACAGCAGCGCCTGGGGCTCCTACAGATGCCCAGGATAGCTCTGAGCCATGTTGCTCACTTGGGACTGGCTAGCAGAGTAAAGTGTTGCAAGGCGTAGCCCAAAACAGGCTGTAAAATTCTCCCCAAAGCTGGGAAAGACTCACCCAACAGCTACACCGTTGCTATAGGGGCAGCTACTTCATTAATTGCGTGGCTCTGCCTATAGAGGCTGTAGCAGAAGATTTTGTTAAAGAGTTTTGCAACCAGGAGGTGAGCGCATGCTGGGTCTCACTCACCCTTGTGCCCATTCAACAGGAGACGAGAGCATCACCCCGGTATTTTAAGCTTGAAGGAGTGCAAAAAGGCAGGCTTCAAAGCCTCAGCCTGCAAGACTGTGGCCCCTGTGGCAAGCAAGAGAGGCGGCAAGTTCAGGGCTCCTCGGATGGTTTCAGCTTTCTGTATGTCAGCGCAGCACCTACCGCACCACCTGTGCGTCTCTCCAGGTGCTGGTGTGAACATGCAAGAGATCTGACACAACTTCTTGATGAAACTTTCAGGCCACAATTAGTTAACCTCCTCACAGCAACAGACTGCTTTCATGAGTTTGCATAAAAGAGAAGAAATGCTCTGCCATTCAATGTTCCCCAAGTTAATGCCATTTACAGGTCTTTATTCACAGGCTACTTCTTCCGATTATTTTTTTTTAATAGCCTACACTAGTATCCATAAAAACACAGGCTTGATGCTGGTCTTCATTTATCTTCCTTCCATTCTTCCAAATGCCAGAGGAAATTTCTCAGTCAAAAGATAACCTGTTTCTCGGTTTGTTTTTTGTTTTTTTTAATTTCTACATGGTTTCTGAACACCTGCTCTTCATGTCATACTGCAAAACACTAGGCAATTAAAAACTTAGAGAACAAGGAAAAAACAAAGCTTGTCTGTGTACAGGGAATTATACATTAGACAGTAATAGCTACACTTGCAGCCATGAGTAAGCCATTAATTTATGTGTGTATTCAGTGCAAAACTACAAAAGCCAAAAATTACTGGGATTTTTATGTTTAGACTTTAAACTCAAAAGTGAAGAAATTCAAAAGCAATGTACCCATGGCAACCTTAATTCTATTCAACTTGCCTTCTGATGCAGTGCTTGTTCAGTGATTACATATTCCTGAGTAAACCTACATCTCTCGGATGATGTAAAGCAAGGTTAAAGGATTCTTAAAATTAATAAAGTCCTTCAGTATACTTGTGAGATTTACAGCTACAAGCATTCAAATGCACATTTTGGAAAAAAAATTTTAAAAATTAAAAAAAAAACTGCCTTGATTTTTTGGAAGGAAATAAATGTGAACTGCCATCAAAGTATTTTCAACTCATCTATTACTTTTACTCTTAACATATCCTTTTCCACATTTTTCTCAGTCTCTCAATGTAAAAAATGCATAACACATTATTCATTATACCTTTTGGTGTTTAGTTTCTGCTTCTCTGCTTATTCTCCAACAAGAGCTGAAAAATGCCATTTACCGTGACTATTTGGGGCTTTTTTCCTTATTTTTCCTCACTGTAATGTTCTTATAATGATTTTTATAGACAAGTAAAATACTGTATTATGACATTTTAAATAAGGAGAGGCATTCTATGAATTTCCAGGCATTTTGGTATTTATTTTTTAACCTAACCTTCTAATAATAAGATGCTTATACATTTGTGCTGTCCATCCAGTAAATATGTAAATTTGCAAGTCCTCCCTCCTCTTTCAAACTCAATAGCTAATTTCATCCAAATTTGAAAGAGGATATAAGCCTCCAACAGGACCGAGTTCCCACCAGTCTAATGGAAAAATGGGCAGGCTGAAGAAGACAGACACAAACTGACGTGGCCAGTAACACCCCAGAAGAAAGACGAGTAGAGCTATCTCCCATTCTGCTTTACAGCAGCCAGGTGGCATTAATGTACTGGCTATGCAAAGCTCCAGGTTAGCCAGGGGGGTGTTGCAGTGGTGGGGAAAGCAAGAACAAATCGTTGTATGTTTTCTCACTGGCAGTGTGCTTTAATGCTCCCGATGAGTAAGGTTTGCCAGCCCCACCTCGACACGGTTCCCTCCAAAAACTGCAGTGCCTCTGAAGATCGAGAGCTGTGGCCTGGAAACATCCCACCTAAGGGCGGTCATATGTGATGGAACAATTAAAGTAGTCTTGCAGCTAAGGGCAGCAGTAACAAGACTTTTAAGAAAGCGACCCATTAATGTACTTTGAAAAGGGGCTGCAAGGGAGCAGATCGCAGCGCTGCTGCAGCGTTCAGCCTGGCTGACACCCGTGGCACCGGGAGGAGAACAGCTGCTGGGAGCGCTTTCTGCTCGTGCTGAACAAAGAGCCGTGGTACGCAAAGAAAGTGCCTTACCTCTTGCGGCGACGCACTTCTGTACACCGTACAGGTGAGGCGGGTGCATCTGGTGAGTAGAGTGGGGTCCAACAAGGGGGTTTGGCGAGCTAAGTAGGACGCTGGCAAATTTCTTGGCTCTGTGCACGCTGCCCCGAGCCAGAAGGTACCAGGGTGAGCTCCAAGCCCCAGAGAGTCCAAGTCACCTCTTACAGGCAGGCTACCCCAGCACCCTTCACAGCAGCACTTGAGATACTTCCTTTGCTTCATGCGGTCGCAGCAAGAGCGCTAGTAGTTTCTGAAGCAAGAAGGGCTGGTTATTTTGCTTCAAGCCCAGGAAAAATGAGAAGAACCTGCTCAAAAATCACACCCAGAATTTTGGGAATCACAGCATACGTCCTCTGGCTGCTCTGCATAGGCAATAAGCAAGCACTAATACCAGATCCTAACCTAAAATAATGCAGAATCATAACCAAATGCCATTCACTCTTTTTCTTGCCATTTCTCAAAAGCAAACAAAACCCCACAGAACAAAAAACAACAACAAGCACTACCTCCTCCTACATATCACACATTAGACCAGATAAGAAAAACAGAATACTCCTTTCTTACTGAAAAATAAAGTGATACAGCATGAACTTTGGTACCAATAAAATGTATTGATGGTAAATAAAATACTCCTCATCGTAACTTTGGTTACAATGTAGGAATTGCAACTGAAAAGTTTTCCTTAGCCACCTGATGCTCCACAAGATTCAATCACAGTTTGGGGTCTATAGTAGCATATAGACACCCTGGCATCTCAGGGAACACTTACATGGACCTGTCCCTTGAGAAAGACCATCTAATACTGAAAAGGTTCTGGGCAAGACCTACACAGGTAAAAAAATTTCAGTTTGGCAGTTTCTAGACAGATCTCACCCAAGTTCATACTCTGCCACTTCTGTCCTCTACAGTTTAAGCCAAAAGCCCTTTTTGTGCTGCAGGACACTATGCATATACCTTATCATATATCAGATAGTAAATGAGACTGTGGAGTACAGGAAAAGAAACCCATCCCCCTTTCCTTTAGGTCAGAGAGTTTGTATGAAGCCATAGTATCTTCCAAGAGGACTACACGTAGAAAACAACGCAAATGAAGTTCTGTGTACCCAGCCACATTGCTCTCTCTGTTAAAAACAAATACATGGGGCCAAGAATGCCTTCCCCATCTCAGGGCTCTAGCTGATGCATAAGGAACAGCTGGTTGCTCACTTTATCCTCCAGAGATTGACTCCAGTGGTCCCACGCATAGGTGACGAACAGGCTTAGAGACGTAAGGCTTCCGTGGAGGTCACACGGGATGTGTCACCAGAGCAAAGAGTTCTGGGGACACAGTGCTGGATAGCAAAGCAAGAAGCACAGGGACCCCATTGAAGGTGAGACGGGAAGCATCTGCCCAAAGTCCTTCTGCTGGGAGATCGTGGGGCAGAGGAGTGTGAAAGGCAGCAGCAAGGAGAAATTCAAAGGGTAACAAAACCAGGATAGGATGCGGACTGTTAAGCTAAACAGAGTTTCAGATTGAAACCCTCACTTTCCTTTGTGGTTTCCTCAGCCATGCCCAGGAATTGTCCATTACCTGCCCGCTGTCTCTGGAAGGGGAACGTAAGAGCTCTCTGGGCGTGCAAGGAAACATGCTTCTCCCACAAAAGACAGAGTCTATGATTCCCCAGCAAATGCGTAACACTCAGCAAACGCCTGCTTGGCCCTGCCCATTAGGAGGTTTGTAAGACTCGGCTCTCTTAGCAGCAGCACCATTCACGCAAGCAGCAGTGACAATCTTCTGAGATGTTTCTCTTCCCATTTGGAAAGGGCGATGCCGCTGGCAGGTCTTACTGGAGCAAGGTGCCAAGCCTTGCACCCAGGTTCTCATTGGAGAAGCAGCGCTTTCCCAAAACAGCCTGAGAGAGGGAAGCTCATGTATCTTCTCCGCTAACCATATAGCTGGCCCATAAAGCGCAGCCACAGCTATTAGTGTAGCTGCCACCCATTCCTCTAAAGTTCCAATAAAGGAAGCATTGCGCATGAAGAGAGATGTCCTGCAGATGAGGTAGCACTGAAGGGGGCCGCCTTGATTAAACTAGGTTGTTCTGCTGAGAAGTCCTCAATGCACTCTCTTAGTTATGGCTGTTAGAGCTGCAGCAGGGTGACATGAATTGCCTTTTATCTAATTGGAAAACACCCACAGAGTTTAGAAGTACTCATTTAGACAGGCAAATCAATAAAGGAAATGGTAAGCATGAGAATACAGTGCAACTATAGAGCCTATGTAGGTCCTATATGCTTTTGCTTAATAAAGATTAACTCTCACCAGTTTGCTGCAATGCCTGGACGTGGATAATAGCAGAACTGGTAGATTGTACCCTGTAACATCAAGGAGTAGCTTGCCCTCATGCATACATCTCAAGGCAAGAGAATAAGCCTTTTGTTAAAGAGGCTAGAAATGTAGAAGACTTGGAAATTTAGAAGACATTGCAGATAAGGCACAAGACAGAAAAAACTAGTCTTAATTGTAACAGTTCTGAAGCTGGTGAAGCTGGCAACCAGATCAAAAGTTACATTTCTATTAAAAGGAAAAAGGAGAAAAAAAACCTGGTTGGCAAAATAACAAGAGCAACAGCTGTATTTCCACAGAGGTCTGCTGTTATAAGGCAAATCGCGATGAAGGAAATGAACTGATTCTAGCTCTTCCACTTTCAACCTTCCTTGTCCTTTTACCTCCACCCTCACCAGGGGCTATGCAAATCCCCACCCACAGAGCCACTCCAAAAATGCAGGACTATTAAGAACAGTTATTCAGTTGTTAAAAAACCCACCAGGTTTCAAGGAAAAAAACCCCAACCAACCAAACAAAACAAAACAAAACCTCAAAACCCCCACAATTCTTACAGTTGCTTAGTTTAGGATTAGTTTTGTTTTTCTTATTTCTCTTTGGCATTCCTTCCCCTAAATCTCCAATCACTTTCACAACAGGCTTATACTGAGTAGCTTCAGGCAGCTGAGAAAAAAAATCCTGTTTAGCAATGTAAGTATCTCTTCTCTCGCTGTTGCTAATAGGGGTTCTGTGCATAAATCACAGCATGCACCAAAGAGAGAACAGATCCTGAAGCCTACAACCGTCTTTACCCACTGCTTGATTCTCACCTCATTTATACCAATATATTGGCCTCAGGAGGAGCGCTTCTGACATGCCTCAGTGTAAGTCAGAGGAGAATCAGGCCCATGGGATGAGAACAGAGAATTTGACATCTTAGTCTACTAGCAAAAGTCAGAAAGAGGGTTCAGAGTAACACAGGTTGACTCACGATGCCTTCTCAAAAGCCAACAGCATGGGGTAGGTTGGGATTCGTGCTCCAAACTCAACCATCCTTACCTCACTGTCCCTCATCTCTGCCACAGGCTGGCCAGCCGTACCTTCAGCCCTTCTGCATGTACTTCACAGAAATACAGATAACCTGGTATTTCCTTACCAGGGTGACAACTGTTTAGGACAAGGTCTTGGAGGAGGTAGTCAGGACTGACAATAGCCTCATGTTCAGAAAGAGTCCCTCTGTCCTCTCTGTGTGAACCACTGGGTGACAGAAGACGAGCTGGCCAACCTCTTGTCGTAGCAAGGGCATCTTTTGCAGTATGGGACTACAAAACCAGGTATCCTTTGCCTCTTTCTTGCTCCTGTTTGGAAATATCTAGAAAGCATTCAGGCAGTGTCTTGTCCAAGCTAGCCTCAGTTCTCGGGAAGGGGAAAACACACAAAGCAAAGGTAACCCTGACAGTTTTTATTTGGTAAGTTTCTTTGATGCCTCTGGACTGCCGATAGCAGATGGGCTCCTTATAACATTGCCTGGCCTTCATGACGCCCTCCAAAATATCTGTTGGGTTCAGGGCTTTCCAAAGTAGGGCAGGAGGTGGTCTTCTCTGCTAAGCACGCACAAGGATTTGCAGAACAGGTCTTTGGGGCCATGGTTTCTTCTTCCCTGGTGTGGGTGACTGAAGGCAGAACAATACTTAGGGATGTTGCAAGGTCTTGAAAGAGAAATATCATGGGTAGGGGAGCCTAACAGAGCATAGCTACAGCTTGGGTGGATCAGGAAGTTCCTAAGGGGTCTACAAGCAAATCAGAAAGGTAATCTTTCCTGGGGAAGGTCTGCCAAGCAACCTTTCATCATCATTGCTCCATATAGGTCTATTGGTATTAGAAAGTACTCTCAGTTTCCAAAAAAATTCACCATCAGAATTTTAAGTAAGTTTCTGAGTATATTATAGCTGCAGTTCTTTAGTTCATGTTTCCTTTCAAACAAACATTTTATCGATCAACATAAACAAGTAAAAAAACCAAACAGCTTCTTAAAAGAAGTACTTTTCATTTGCACTTATGCTCAGCTGGAGAAGGAAATGCATAGTAAAATGAATGGATTTTTTTTATGAGTTCCTTTTCTTCTTATTGACAAAGTATATTTTAATAAGGACTTTATCTCCTCTTGCTTGATCCCACACTAAAGTCATGATCCCATACTTTGGGCATCAGTCTGTTGCCATGGAAATGATTGTAATATCACAAAAAATGCAGCATTATGACTTCACCGCAGGATCAAGGAGAGAGAAAAAACACAGGCTGTAAGGGATCAAGTCCTTAAGCAGCAATAGCCTTAGTTATTAACACAAAGAAAGAGAACAATTATGAAAAACACATCCAAGGCAAATTCACTTACATTTTGCAATGTTCAAAGAATATTTTCCCTAGAACGCAAATGCTTTTTGCAGCACTAGTGTCGAAGAAAGAGATCCTAAATGCCTAGTTTCTGTTCTTCCAGTCCGTGATCCCACTCACCATTTGCAGTATGCCCTTTCTGTGAATGAATCCTGGACATTTTTCATTCCGTTCCTCCCCAATGCCCACTCAGGACCTCCTTGCCGAGATTGTAGTCCCGTTAGTACTGAAAGGACTGATACTTAATTCAAAGGAATTGTCACAGTTGTGAACAGTCCTTTAGTTCAGGTGATGTGCACCAGATCTTACCCTGAAATGGAAATAGCACATGGCTAGCATAACATGCAGATCTGATAAGCCCTAAGCCTTAAAGTGCAAACTTTTCAGACACCGAGTATCCCCAAGACTTTATTTTACCTATAAAGAGATAAAGTTAACTTTCCTGTTCATTTTCACACTTTGCTATAGCATTTCCCTATGAAGTTGAGGTTGAGAACCATTTTAATTCTTACCCAAGAGAAAGACGAAAGCTTTCTTAAGCGATGGCCAGTCCAGTTTCAAAAGTTAAGCACAAATTCAAAGGCGTAAACTTTGAGGCCTTCACTTGCTCCAAGCATTTGTTTAAACCTGAAAGTTCATCAGGGACCCTCCACATCCCAGCAGGGCTGCATGAATGAATCAAAGCTCAGGAATAAGAGACATTGATACTTTGAAAACTTAAATAGCTCAGTGGGGCCCGCAAGATGGTGGGTGCTACCATACCCTGCTGAAGTAATCCCTGACAGGAACAGCAACCTTACAAAACTAATAGCAACAGGCACACTTTGAAAAACTCCAGAAGAGAGTTGTGACCTTAATAATTTGCTTTCAGGCCATATCTGTTCTTGTGAGCAGCGTTCCACTGATCATTTTGGGGGGTTGCCTAAAGCTGGAGAAGAGATGAGGCTCAGCTGCAGAATTCAACTTTAGACTTTGAGCTTTAATGAGCATGACTTTCTCCCAAAATCTGCCAGCCTTGGCAGCTCTCAAAGCTCCTTTCCACATATCCCACATCAAACAGTTTCCCCCTGCAACCCTGTCTCAGGAGGAAAATAGGATTTGCAGTGGTCACAGACAATACAAAAGGTGCTGGAAGAAAGATTAGGGACAACGAAAAGAAAGCAATGGTTGAGATAAAAGTGTTCCTTCATGGGTTCTCTCATTTTCTTCTGGATGAAAAACTTACCTTTCTTCTGAACTCCAACACGCACAGGCCATAAACTTGTGATTGCTTATGAATTTTGACGTATACAACTCAGATTTCTCAGCATTACTAAATCTTCTGAGAAAGCCTAGAGCATCTGTACTACATACCAAAAGACTATTCATTCCCATCAAGAATTCACTGATTTTTTGCCTCCAGATGTGTTTTAAGCTGCTGGGAAGCCTCAGAATTCAGCAGATTAATGTGCTCTAAATGTCATTTGATAAAGGGCACTGCTGCCAATGGTTCATTCACACTGCACAGATTTAATTACCTAAATGAAGTATCCTCCAAGAAATGCATGTTGGGTTTGGTTGGTGGTTTTTTGGCTTGGGTTTGTTTTGTTTTGTTTGTTTGTTGCGATTGTGGTTTTAGGGTTGGGTTTTTTTTAATAAAGCTCTACTTCAGTTTGTATTTTTTCCTTTCTAATTGAAATTAATTTCCCTAGCTGTTTTATTTTAGAAAACACCTGGAATGGGACTATTATTTCAAAGAGGTAATTATGAAATCAGAAAGATAACTATGATACTTATTTCTTTAATTACAGATATAAATAGGGACTATAATGCAGAAATTGCTTACAGACGTCTTCCTGGATTGTGCTGGAAGAAAACTGCAGAATCTGTTGCTCGTCTAATTCCAAGGAGACACAAACCAAGATAAAATGAAGAGGTTGCTAAATCTACCATTGAGTTCTATCTGAAACTTTGACAAGGCCATCCCCTGTCATAGCCCTGTTTGTGCAACCAGAGCAAAAACTGTGAGGTTTGGGGGGGTGGGGGTGGTGGTATGTTTGTTTTTTGTTTTGTTTTTTTTTAAAGCTTCCTCAGGTTTTAGTACATTATTGAAATCAAACAACAATATCCGCAGGTCTTACCACAGAAAGCAGGACTTCTCTGATTCTAGAAGAAGCATAGCAGGATAAAAGCACCCAATATCCTTTGCCAGAACTCTTAGCCACTTGCTTTTTCAAGGTGGAAAAGTTAATCCTATGTTGAAATGTCTACAGATGAAACAGTGGCAGCACCACTTGATACAGAGAACCGAACATATTAAAGGAAGCTGACACTGGAGGTTTTTAAGAGCAGGCAGGATAAGACCATCTCGGGAATAAAATGCCCGTAGTCGATCTCTCTGTGGGACTAGAGAGTCTCTCAGGGCATCTCCAAACCCTATGGCACTAGGAAAAGACAAAGCCTGCACTCCGGGGGACTCAGACCAGCACAGCCCAGTGCAAGACAGAGAGACGGCGGCAGCAAGACTAACAACAAGAATAAAATGCAGTTATTCACCATACCTGTTCCAAGCCTGCTGTTCTTTTAGCTGGCCACAGCAACAGCTATAATTAGGCACTCTTAGCGCAGCATGATGCTTTTCAGAAACCAAGGCACTCCCCCATGCCCCCCCCAACAGTCCTGTCAAGGGGCAACTTCCACAACTGCTGCCTGCCGACCCCTCTCTGACATGACTTGATCATCCTCCATTATTGATCTCGGCCCTTTTTTCCATCCACGACTCCCAAGCCACCTGCCAGGTAATAAAAATCTGCATCAAAATGCACAGCACACAGGGTGCTGCAAGCCAGAAGCGACGTTTGTCTTACAGACCTGGAAACCTGACAGTGTCGATAGGGGCCAGTTATCACAGCATTGTTTGATCTTTCTGCTGAGGTTGTAAATAACTTCCACAGGCAGCCGAATGGGGATAGAAAGAGAGAATCTGCCGCATTAACTATAAAAGCAAGGTGCCGCTGTGTCAGTGGCAGAAGACATAGTTAAGCAACATAAGCAGCCCTTGCTGTCTACAAACCTCTAAAGATTCCCTGAGTTTAAAAGGGAAGGTTTAGGATGCTGCGTTTTTCTTGCACCATCATTAATTACATCTTTTTCTTTTAGTGCATTGCTGTCCATCAAGATCTGTGTTCAGATGCATGCCCAACACAAGCATCTCACGGGGGGTTAACAGAGCCCTGTAAGGATACGTAACATTTCAAGCCCAGTCTCACTCAGATAGGAAAATTCTGCATCCGTTGGCTCTTCAAAGCACATCTGAGCCCCACATGCCAGCAGAAACCATGTACCCACCGAGTGTGGTTAACAGTATTTTGGGGCGATGGAGATCTGCCTCTTGTCTCACTCCCTCCTTCCCCCACAAGGTGAAGCTCCAAAATATGCCTTGTGTGGCTATATAACCTATATCTGAATTACACACCACTTTCTAGAAGCCCATTTTGCCAGGTTTATACTGAAAAGTCAGTGTAGTAACCCAACATACTACTGAAATAGAAGTAATGAAGACCTAGAGCTAATGCCACGTGCTTTGCCAAAGAGGTGAAGCTGACAGATCTGATTCTGGCTCACTGCTTTTCAGTTCCCACTCCAGCTCTCCAGCCCTGAATGAGAAGGAGTTAAAGCAAGCCACAAGAGAAGAAAGACTGGCGACAAGTTAGGCAAGAAAGGAAGGGTGCCAAGGGGAATAAAGGCAAACTGACAACAGCTGTTCTCCAGTGCGGCACATGGATTTAAGAAGGTCTCAGGTGTGGAAATTCAAACAAACAAATGAAAACAAAACAAAAAAAATCAACTACAACAAAATAATCCATGCTTCCAGAGGAAGCTCACTCTGTTGGGTCCAAGTGGCACCAAGAGTTCTGAGCAAAACCAGAATTCCAAATGCATAATGCTAATCCTCAAACCCTTAAAGATCTTTTCTGCAATTGTGCCTGCCTCATCACTTGGTGTTTATTAAACATTGTTCACTGAACAACCTCTTTGGTTGACATTTTCTGAATTTACTGAAGTTTCTGAGTTTACAAAAAGTACCAACTCAGTTGCTGTTATCATCACAGACTAGAAGCTATATCACAACATATTTTGCCCCATTTTCCTACCTGGCAAGGTTTCAGCAGCTTCCACTGATCAGCTGTAAGTTCAACGGTAGAACAGTTGTCTTATAGTTTCTTCATTTTCAGCAAAACACATTGAAATTAAGCCTGGAGTATGATTACATTTTTATGGCAAGTAAAATGGCTGGCTTGGCAAACTGAAAATGCATGTACCAGGCTTTCGTGTCACCTCAAAAATGACTAGTATTTATAGTGATGGAAGTCTGTCAAGGTGAAACAGGGTTTTGAAGGCACATAAGAAATGAACCAGTGCTTTCACTTGAGTTTTTGCAGGATAGTTGTCCTTTTCCAACACCACCCAACTAGGGGGCAGGGGCTCCTAGTTCATCTCAACAGGGGCCAATACCTCAACAATTACCATTAAAATACCAGTGTGCTGCAGCCAGGGTAGTAGCCCAAGCTATACGCTTTTTCCTTATTTAATAATTCAAACCTACAGTATTTTTTCCTGCTGTCACAATCCAGAGCCTTTCATAAACACTAAAAACATCTGCTGAAAAATGATCTTTGTTCCCATCCATTTGTTCAAGGCTTTCTTCCCAGTGACGTTTTATTCATCCTCTTCTTTCAGATATGTATGTGGTGAATATGTAAATAGATGGCAATATATTTCAGGAAGATTTATATGCATTTTTCACTCCTTTTAATAGACAGGACAAATTGGATAGCTTTTTATCTTAGGAAAAAATGGAAGTAGACACACAGGAAAATCTAGCCTGCTGTTCTACTAGATCACAGAATAATATGACATAGGCTAAGAAATTTTTGTAATGGCTCATCTATGCCATCCTTCAATCTTAATGCAGTACAAAGATTACCTTCCAAACTTGTCCCCACACTATTTGAGCTTTTCTAACTAAATTTTTCCCTTTCTCTCTAAATTATTACTGTACAGGTATAAACAGATTTGCAGCACTAGAGCCAAGGACCTTGTTCTCCTCTCCTTTAAACAAAAGTAAAAACCAAGGAATAACTCCAATGAGAACACCTCTAAAATTGACTGAGTTGTACCAAACACATTCCTAGTCTCGAGGCAACATTTTTCTCTTGAAAAACAATAAAACCCCCAAACTTATCTAACAATTTCAAATAGGTAGTTTATGAGATCTGGCACTTTTGGGGCCAGAGGAAATATTATTTTAATGAATTGAATTTATGGAAGCACTTTGGTTGGATCATTACTCTCAGAGCTACGATGCTTAACTTGAAATAGTGACTTAAAGCTACATTTGCTCCTAAAAGCAGGATTTTCTGCTGAACACAGGTGCCTCCCTGCAAAGTTACAACCCAAAAGATTTCACTCAATTGCAACCTTTCCCTGGAAGCAGTTAAACTCCTTAAGCACTTTCCTTTTTAACTGAAAGCTGTCACATGCCTTCAGTCCTTCCAAGGCCGCCCAGGACAGCGATGGTGGCACTCGGTTCTGGCCTGATGCGAAGCCAGGCTGGAGCGAGCTCAGCTACAAGAGGCTGCAACCATGACTCTTTTCTGGAGTCCCTCTTTAGGGTGGGGGGATTCAAAACTGCTTGTCGAAAATGAGCACTCCAGCCAGCCCTTTTGGGAGAGAGCACGCGCTGCTTTGACTGCCGAAGGTGCAACACCATGCAGGAAGGAGCTGAAGGGGGAGGAAGGAGAGAGGCAGGCACAGCACAGCTCTGAAACCTGGCAGTGAGGACGTTCCCCCGGACAAGAGACCCAGGACCCGAGTCTCTGCCCCGTCCTGCCACAGGCGCAGCTACGAGAGGTATCTTTTCCACATTCTGCGATAGCTGCATCCAAATCTCCGCTTGTGCCCATGAAATGTCCTCCCTCCGTCTGATAGCAGGTGCAGCACAGGTGGAAGCCTCTCCACCCAGTACCGAGGATCAGCAGAGGTGGAGAACCACCTCACCTTCTCATCTAGATTTGTTGCTTACATGTAGCAAAGGAGTTTTCTCTAGTCCATAGTCTAGTGCAGCACTTGGCAATGCAACAAGCTTCTACGTGAATAAAATCCTGGGGGTAAGTAAGGATTTCAGTACATGGACTAAAATACCATGGAAATTAACTAAAGCAATCTGTGATTTTAATCCCTTTTTTCCCCCCCTCCTCACAATCTGCCCAATACAGAAGATTACCATGATCTTCTTATGTAAGTTAAACAAAGTAGCATAGGGCATTCCAGTGTCACCCAAGAACTAACTCGTCTATTGTATAGGGTCTACAAATTCTTCAAACTTAGACGGATTTCAGTAACTGCATCTTCAAAAGCCAAGAAAACACACATACTGCACCCCATCACATTACTGTTTTACCAGAAGTCCTTAAGTTGGATAGCCTCTACTATCCGCTGTGTTTGAAACTGTTTCCTGTCATTACTAATGCCAAAGAAAACAATTTTCGAGTTTTCATCAACTTTTCCTATCGAGCTGTTTTGATGGCTCATATTATCAACATTTATTATCAAACACAGAAATATAATGCTACATTGACACGTGCCTTCAAACTGGATCCCTAAAGAATTCAAAGTTATTGCTTCACATACAGCTACAGAACAAGCTCCCGTACTGCAGTCACTCCACTAATATTGTATTACATCCAGCTGAGACTCCCTGCCAAGAAAATATTAGCAGAAGATTCACTCACTTAGTCACTTACTTGTGCATGGACACACACACAGAGCTGTTCCAACTTTTTTTAAAAACAACATTTCAGTTTCAGGCATTTTACAAAACCATTAAGCCCTTTTCTTTAAAGTGATATTTCTGACACCGCCTGACAAGAAGGAAGAAAAATTAAAGTTAAAGCTCCTGTTCTATCCTTAATCTGCCACGTTGTGATTAGGATGATGCACTGCTTGGACAGCTGCATCTGTAGGTTTGCCATGTGTCTTGCAGGTTTAGGCAAAAGGCAATGAACTCGAGGCACAAGGGCTTATGTTTGGGAATACATAAGTTACTATCCTTCTCATCTATTTCAGAGAATTAATTTTTGTTGCCCTGATATAGTCAAAAGAAGGTGCAAAAGGTATAGCTATGCATTACCAGCAGTGCCATGCATCACTGCCAGACTCCCAGACTGATGGCACTAGTGCAGCCTATGAAATTTCTTAGTTTGTGACAAAGCCACCAAGTTAATTACACAAGTACGGGGTTTGGGGGTTTTGTTCATTTTTCAAAGCAGTGTTTCATAATGAAAACCAAGGGGACAAAGTTTTCTGTCCTTTGTATAATTTGCTTCCCTTAGATTTGCTAATTCCACTGAATTCTTCCAGTAACTGCCTCACTATTTACCACGCAGCGGAGGTCTGATACCTTCCCTACAGAGACAAGTAGCTTTGCCTCCTCCTTTGGGCTCTTCGTACTCCTCCAAATTATTCTGATTGATATAGACCTCGATCCATGCTAATTATGCAGAGCTTCTTTTATAAAGTGCGGTTCCCATGGCAACAGCATTGGGCGAGCAGGTGCATGGAAAGCTGTGATATATTAAACAACAGCTACCCTCTGCCTCTGCGATGCAGATTGCCATTCACCGGATTTATTTATAGCAGGTAGTAATTAATCCATGTGAATCTCATTTCATTGAGAAGGAAAAAAATAAAAATGCACAGAATGATTAGCAAGAGTCCTAATTATCCCCATACCTTTGATTCTGAAAATTTTGTCGCCATCAGATAACTCAAACACAGAACTGTTGAATTATCATTTGTGCCGAGATGTCGTTATGAGAAATGCTAAACTGTCGCCTGACAAACACCTTGTACTCCCGCCACTGCAGCGCTGAAACTTGCTGCAACAGCAGCACTGTTGCTGCAATAGAGGTGGAGCAACAACATATAGGCATTGCTCTGTTAAAAAAAAAAAAAAAAAAAAAAAAAGTAGATACAGGCTTTAGTTGGCTTTTCTTGGGGGCCCATAATGCCAAGTCGAGTAAGAATCAAGTGTACAGCACAGGTCTTCAAAACCTTTGACAGGAATGACAGAAACCAGATTTGAGCCCCGATACCAGCTCCCTCTGTGGCCTGAAGCAAGTCCCTCAACCTCTCTTTCTCAGATATGACTTCCTTAATGCCTCTTTTTGGGGGACTAAAAGCAAACAGTCTGAAAACACTTTCAAAGATGAAAAAAATGAGTTCTTATGCTGCAAAGTCAGATAGGCTTTGCATTTTAAAAAACTGCATGTAGTAGATTTGTCTGGACTGCTCTCTGCCTAGCTCAGCCTTGTATTTTATTGCTACTTGAGTAACACAGGTAAGCTTGGGAAGCCAAAACTGAACTACAGCATTTTTGTGGCTGGTGAGAATCAGGATTCATATTGCCATGCAATATAGTACTAGATGGAGTTCTTGGATCTTGGCTATGTCTCAGTTTCCATTCCTTATTTTTCTTTTTAATGACTATGTGAATGATCATGGTTGACAGAAAAGGTTCTACCTGCCTCCACCCCCTTGCACCCTCACCAAAAAAAAAAGACAACAATAGAAAAATGAACACATGATCAAAATAGCCTTCCCCGCAAAAAATCAATACACATCTTAGATGAAAGTGTACAGTTTGGAGCACAGGGTTGAGAAGGTAAAGAAAAGATCCCCAGTTGCTGTTATGGATACCACTAGAAATATTTTTACAAGCAAACGTAACAATCACAATTACTGCAAAACCTACATATTTTTCCACTGCTCTGGGTTTTGTTTGGGGTTTTTTGTGGCTTATTGGCTTTTTTAAAGGGCAACTGGGTGAAGTTAAGCAACCAGCAGATGTGGGCCCCAGATCATTCACAGGCAGTATAGCCTGACCTACCCACCGGTCTCAGGGCCTTCTGAAACCAGCCCTCCAGCCCTAAGTGAAAACTTTGGGAGTGCAACAGCCTGGAAGTATTTGAGTCTGGAGAGCATTCCCCTCATAAACACGTGCTCCAGAGAGCCGGCAGCCCAGGGACAGCAGCTGAACGACCCTTGCAGCAGGACATGCCAGTGCTGCTTCATCCTCAAGGATGGTTTACCGGAACAGCATAGCGTTACTGGGGCCACGGGGTCTGAATCTGTCAGAGCTTAGAGGACTTTTTGCTGACTTGGAAGAAGTCACCACCTACTACTACCTTCTGAAGATAAGCAACTGTGGTGTTGGAGTCACTGAAGATTATTCCAGGAATCGTGCAAAGGGATCTAAGATTCAACTTCACCTATAGTCTAAGGCAGCACCTTGTTCTTGTTTTATCAGATTCAGGTTAGAACTTTGCAGGCAACAGATAAACTTGTGATTCTAAGAGAAAGCAAAAATCATCATGGCATAGCAATTATTCATTTCCTGAATAGACCCAGTTAAATCAGACTATGAAAAATGAAGGCTATATAGGTATGTGCCTAACCTGCTGGGAAATCCTCCCATGATAAAACTCTTCTTGGGAATATAAATATTTCACAGAAATGGGTTACACGTGGTTCAAACCCTGATATAAATCACTGTCTACTCAGACCCAGACCTAGTTCTGGGGCCAAGCACTACACACCCCACCCTTGCAGAAAGCCCTACCAAACTTAGTTAGGAGGTGATGTTGGCTAGTACGGTGCAGTAGAGAAGATACAACTTCAGCTTTTGAGAGATTTAATCCCCTTTTCCTGAGTCTTGTACTAAATAGCACATAGTAGACCTCCATTCTAGCAGATCTGATGTACGTTCGTTGACATTCATTAGCCGTGTTTCCATTTTATTCTAGAAAACGTGGTCTCAGAATAGTGCAGGTGAATAAATTATTCTTGCAAACTAGACTAATTTTTACAGCAAGGTCTGCTTGTTATGGCTTTCCGCCTGCCCAGGGATATCTGCATCACTTTAACAGATACCACACCACAACACCAGGGATGGCTGGAGAATTGAACACAGTAGCCACAGCTGCTGTTTGCACCCAGGATGCATCAGGGATTCAGAGCACAGTGCAGGTACTGTTCATATATGAGTTGCACCAGCTGAAATTCTGCTAAAGTGGGAAATCCCAGCTGGAAAATCCAAGCAGACTTCAGTCCTGGTTTACCATCTGAGCAGGAGAGAGAGGCTCAAGCATCTCACCAGCTAATGTTTTACATTAACATCAAACGTGAGCTTCTCAGATCTTCCAGTTGTTCAAAACCCCAATTCAGACTAATTTAGGTTTTTTTAAGTGTTCTCTGCCTCCTTCAGAGCCCAACCCAGGTCCTAGGTCTGAACTCCCCATGCTTTCCTAAACCTTTCATTTTCCAGAGGTCTGTGGCAGGACACGGAGGCCAGCTTAGCACTGGAAGCCCCTATCTACTAGACATTAACACATAACCTCTTAAATTATATCAGTTCCAGCCATACCCCTCAACTCATCCTTCAAAATTGCCTCTTTTACCATCAGGCCCTTAAATAACTGCCAACAAGGAGGAGAAGAGACTACTGGCAACTTCTGAAGCGTACTCCAGCACATGCCTGCTCCTTGAAATGAGCTGTATGGAGAGCTGACCTATGCAAACACACTTCTTTGGCAATCTCTCCCCGGTGCTATTATGCCTGTTACACTTCACAATGAAGTCTGGTTTCCAGTTAGACTGCAGCCTCTGCCAGCAGGACCCATCTCTTACAATACCTTTGGATAGCATAACTACAGTACAAGTTATAGTTAATAATAATAATAATAATAATGTATACTTCAGCACTGATGGAGTAGTGGTGATCTGAGGACATAAGCAAGACAAAGTTTGAACAGAAAGAGAAAATACCTTTTGGGGGGTTTTCTTCCTTAGACTGATAGGGAGAGTTGGAAAAAACAGACAAATCCTTGTATGCCCAGGAGCTTGCCTACTTTTTCCAGCTCTACCAGTTAGTTTAATAAAAGACAGTACTTGCTTTGCCTAATAATTATATTTAATGTCAAGAGAGTTAAGGTCTCAGTTAACCTCTATTTAAGCAGGATTTTAAATTAAAGTATGCAAACTTAGCACTCTTTACAGTGAGAGATCCCTTGTGTGCATAAAAGAAGAGAGTGGACTGCATGGGTCACCACTAGAACTCATTTAGAAATAGCCACTGGACTTTTTTCCCCTCCCTTAGCAAAGCTGCAAATATTAAAATGCTATGCATGGCTCCCACCAAGTCACACTCTTTTTACATGAAGCACATCAAGTTCTCTATTTTGAATGCCTTTCCAGGGTCTCCACCCCAAGGAAACATCAAGTTGTTCCAACCTAAGCAGCCTAAAATGACCTTCTTCAGCAAATTCAAATTCTGCTCATAATTTATATGTTGCCTTTTTCTAGGTGCCGTCACGTTTCTGTATCCAGAGGACAACAGGAAAACTCTTTTCTACTTATGCTGGTTCCAAAGGTCTGATTTCTCTTAGAAACATTCCCTCAAAAAATGTTGCTGAATCAAAAATTATCCCAGACTGATTGATATACTGATAGGGAAACAGTAATGAAAAAAAGGGAAGTGCTACAGTAACCCACTGTCTAGGTGCCAGTGCATGGCTGTAAAAAAAATCCAGCTAGGATAGAGTTCAAACTAACTCTTAGATCTCCCACAGTCTGTGGAAAATTTGTAATAACCATCCAGCAAACCTCTGGAGAAGTAAGGGAAAATTGGGAGTCTTATCAACAGCACTAATGTCACATGGGAAACTGCCTTTGTGAAGAAATTCAGGGTCTGCCTATACGATTGTCTATACAATTCATTCTCTAGCTTACTTCATGCAAACTTCGTCACTCAGCCAAACCTGCAAAGAGTTTCTCTCCATCTCTCCCCAGTACATAACATGTATGAGAAAGATTCATTCCATTTCTGTCCTTCCCCAATCCCAGAAGAAAACTTCTCCTTTCATCAGTGAACACACTCCTATTTATATTGCTTTGGTAATTCCCACTTCATGGCCTTTGTCAAAACTGTCATCTTTTCTCCTGAGGAAAACCGTACCAGGATGCATCTGGGGCACGGCCCCAGTGGCACTTAGGTGACGGTGGAGTTTGCTGTCAAACAAGACCCATCTGCTGACCCTCAGATGAAGTCTGGTACCACAGCAGTGCTCTGCAAGAGCTTCAAAGCAAACAGCAACTCAACAAAACCTTTGGTGAGGGCGAGAGAGGTATCGCCAAACAACACAGACTTTGAAAATGGGCAGAGACAGCAGGAAAGCTGCTCGTTTCATAGGTTTATTGATTTATTTCTTGATCAGCCTCATCTTTCTCCTGCCTTCCAGATCACTGCAAAGCAGAGCTGCTGCTGTTCCAAGGCTCCTGTGGTCTGGAGGTAGCTCTTGTTGAAAAGGATGGACACTCCTCACAAGGATCTTTGCGCCACTTGGAAATTCTCAGCCAAATGATATCTGTGTGCCCTGAACCACCTAATCTATGCTAGTTTAGACAAAGAAAGAGGAGAGAAAAGATGACCAATTCAGATTTTGACACACTATTTGCATCCACTAAGGCCTGCTGGTCCCACAGGTACCGAGCCCAAAAGAAACAACTAGCAGAAAACCTAAGGGCACAAATATCTCAGGAGGTATAATTATGACAAGGTAGAAGACTGAAGTAGCCTAAAAAATTTTTTTAAGGGAGAGACTGTATTTATTTTACATTTTTTTATGTTGACATATCAGATGCTTCAAGAGAAGAGCTGAGAATTTTTGTGCCGTTTAGGCCCATCATGTTAATTATAATTGGTCTGTCAGATTTAGAAATGCTTAAGTGATATGTTTTAAAACAACATCAACAGCAGAGCACTAAGTTTAGTTCTGCAAAGCTGAGAAAATAAGCTCTAATAAAAGGGAACCTGTTTACTCCATAAAATCCGTTCCAGTCCCTGGAGCTCTCACTTGAGCTCAGCACCGTACGGGAGAGTTGGAGGCAATAGGACTGACTGAACAATATTTTCAGTTTATCCAGCATTTTTCCCACCAATTATCAGAAAACACAGAGCTTCCTTCCCTCCATTATTCGAACAATTTTACCAAAGAGGAAGCTTCTTTAAATATGCACACAATTCCAAGTGCATTTGAACTCTGGCACTAGCTCTCTTCCATTCTCTATTTTAGAGTGAACCTATATTAGTCCAGAATCACAGCAGTACAGGAAAGGCAAAAACATTATAGGAATATTGCAATAATCCCTCAAACAAGAATCATAAAGCTAAAGAAATTCCAATTTAAGTATAAATTGAAAAGAAATTCAAGTAAAATGCGATGCATGGAAATGCATTATTAAGTCGCACAATATGATTTTTTCCTCTTTGAGAGGTGTAAAGATACCATTCAGAGTGCTGTATAAGAATATTTATGGTCCCACTAATTTCCAAAAGCAGCTGAGACGTGAAAAGGTTGTTTGTTGTGGAGGATTTTAGGCAAGATGAGGAATGTTTTGTTTTCTTTTTATTATTCCTTACACCAGTAGTTGAAGCTAAAGCTTCAGAAATTTCCTGGCTGTGCGTTTCAAGGCTTTTGACTACTTAGATCTGGTTTGCATTTGGCTGCTTCTGGACTTTCTGTGTTTTGAGTGCTTGGTTCTGGATGTTACTGTCTCCTAAACTCAGTTAGTGGCTTTCAGCACCAACATTAGCTGCTGGTTGACTCCTTTTATAAAAATAAGGCCGCCTTGTACGATTTCTCTTCCTCGCCACAGGTGAGAGCAGCCTACACCTTCCCTCCCTCTCCAGAAGAGGAAGAGACGACACCTTTTGCCCACAGCCCAAGGCAGCAACATACAGCCAGCCGAACTCCAGCAGCAACCATGCGCCGAACGGAGAGCAGCGGTCCCAGCAGCGCTCAAACCAACTCGCCCAAGCCCAGCGAACCGCGGCAGGCAGCTCCTCACCCCCCCGCCGTAACAGCTGCTCATAAACCGCGTGTTTGCGCCTGCAAGGGCGAACAGGAGCATAGCACAACCTCGAGCTCGCGTTAATAAAGAAACAAGCGTGGAGAGTGCGCAGAACTGCTGGGATCACTTGAGGCAAAGCCGTCAGGTGCCACGGGGCGCTGACTTGCCGTAGTGACCCACTTTCCATTCCTTTTAGCTCATGAGCCGACTGGCTGAGTTATTCCTGCGCTCCCTGGAAACACAGCTCCATGCTTGGCCAGCATTTGGGGGAGGATCTGTTGCCTCTTTCCTACACAAAAAGCAGTAGTTCAAAGCTGAGCCTTAACAGCAGAGTCACAACTAGCTGCTGCCTATCCTCACTGCAGAGAAAATCCATCCCAGAGCCTTCCATACCCGACCTTCTCAAGCTTACGTTCATGACCTGTTCCCCCCTCAGTTCTGACCTCATCCCAAATAGTTCCCCTTGCCCAGAGTACATTCATTTTTCACTTTAACCCTTTCAGCTGGATATACTTTACATGTTGCTGCTTAGTCTCATCCTCCATCACCACCCACCTCCCCGTCCCTTTTGGTTTTTAAGTCATTGGCATGTTGCCAGCATTAAGGAAGCATTTTAGATATGGAATAAATTCATACATTGGCCTGTGCTAACATGCAATTTTTCAAGGCAAAACTACGAGAGCTCCTCTTTGGGGGGCAGGGGGGGGCGTGTGGGGCTGTGGATTGGGTTCCTTAATCTTCATGTCTTTATCAGTTCTTCCTCAGGGAACACTTCTGCAGGGAGCAGCCCCCAGCGAGGACAGAAGAATAACTGGCTCAAATATTGCCCTCAACTCCATGGGACTTTCGCTCACTAAGAAATAAATAAAACCTGAAATAATCAACTAGGCAAAACCTTTTATCACTTGCCCCGCTCTATTTTTTGCGACCTCTGTTCAAATAGCCCGGAACTGTATGTACAAATTCTTTTCAGGACTGTGTAGACCTCCATTAAATCTACTTAGAAGCTTTTCCAGATAAATCTTCCTTAGAGAATGAACTTGGAGAACAAGCATTTCCATTTCTTTCCTCACCTCATTAATTAATGTGGGAGCATTGGCTGACTCCCACATGCAGATCTGCTGCTGAGCCAGTTTCTCTATGCCGCTCTGCATATTGAGGCTTCTGTTACACATTACCAGATGCTTCCCACTTGTCTAGTTTTTCTTCTGATCACTGACAGAGGAGGAAAAGTATCCCAAATTGGCCTTTTCCCTAATTTGACACAGTCACTCGCCTAAGTAGCTCACCCCTACACAGCCCAATAAGATGCGCTCTTACCACAGAGTAGCAAAAATAAAGGATTACATCCTCCTCCCTCCACACACAAACTGTTCTCTCTGAATTCCGTCCTTGAATCAACTTTTACCCCAGCCTGCCTACAATCTGTAAAGAATCACTGGTACCCTCAAACAGGAATTCTTTCTAGCAGGAAAGCAGATATCTTAAAAGTTTTCCTCTACCCTGGTTGTCTCAGGCACAGCAACCTTGCTTATCCAATGGCTAGATATTAAGGAAGAGTGAGTCTCTCTCTTCCCTAAAAACTTTCCTCATCCTCCTCCTTGTCCTATGATTCCTCATTTTCATGTTCTCACAGGTGTAGCAAACAGAAAATTAAAAGCCAGTAGTAAGCTTTCCTGAAAAGGCAGCTTCAGTTACCCCAGAATTATTTCTACATTCAAAATTTGAATGTTCTCCTAGTACCATTCCATTTTCTCCAACAGTCAAAGCAACTGGCCAAGGTGTGGGAGACTTCTGTTTGAGTCTCTCTCCTGACCTTGGGGATTTTAACCTATGTCTTCCGCAGTCCCAGCTGCAGCCTGCCACAGTTACCTGATCGTCCTGGCTCAGTCAGACCCCGTCAGTGGGTGCAGAAGTCACCAAAACAGACAACTATTCCCTTGGGCTCGCAACTGATCTTCACATATTCCACATGAATAAGGACATTATTGCCGGGAGGAAGAATCCCTTGTTCCAGAGTGGCCACAGGACACACTCAAATCATGCTTCGCGCAGAAATGTGCTGTTTTGTGCAGAGTCATGATGTCAATCAAACAAGTCACTGAAATAGTCCAAGAAATAAGTTGGGAGGGCGTTCATTGTTTTGACCCAAGTCATTTCAGTAGGTAACTTTCCAGCACGCACCTGCGAACTGCAGCACTGGGGAGCTGAACCCCTTAGACCAGCTCCATGCCTGAGGAAAACATGTTGTAGAGCCAAACTGTCAGAGAAGAGCAGCTAAGCTAGTCAGATGAAAGTAGAAGAGAGACAACTCCAACAACTGAGTCTGACACTAGAAGTTAAGTCCAATCCACAAAATTTGGGGATTTCAGAATGACCAGGGGTTTTGGTTTTGGTTTTTTTTAATAGAGTATTCAGTGTTCTTAGAATTAAAAAGTTAAAATCATTTAGTTCATGTTACAATGAAATTGGAACAACTTAGATGGAAACAACCCCATATTAATAAGGCTAGTCCCATATTCCTAATAAGCAGAATTAACGGTTTAGGCTATTGTTCCTTCTCACACCTTAATGGAGAGCATTATACCAGCAATGGACAATCTGGAGCAACACACAGCCAGAGCCTTAGCGGATACCTGTTTGCAGAATTTACATAGTTTTGCAGGACTAAGACTTTAATAACAGTGCACAAGCATCTGTCTTCCCAGATACTTGATCTGATTTGAACCATGACTTTCACATCAGTACTTACTGTTTTACTGGAGCCAAGTGGGCCTAAACAATGTCTATTCAGTTACTACTAAAAAGAAATAAGCAAATTAACAAGGCCATTTTCAGTAAAGTTCAGAACTGGAAAAGAATCAGCTTATATTGCATAAATCTCCAGCTAGAAATTAAAATATCTGAACTTGGTTTAATTACATTTTTAATGTGATCCCCAATAGGACTCAGTAACCTTTAGGGTTTAATAACCTCATCTCATTTAATGTCCTTTCATTACATTAGTGTAACAATCCAAGAGCAAGGTTTGAAAACTAAAACTGTATGCTTCCTCCTGGGCTTCCCCATATGTTCACCATCTTTAGCTCAGACTCCCAGGACACTCGTGCCAAGTCTTATAAAATGTTTTTCTGTTCTGCTAGGAACATCTTCTTCCACTCTAATTTATATATTTATTCTTCATAAAGGAGGTAAAAAACAATTGATGTAGTACTGCAAAGCAATACTCTGGGTATCTACAAAGATCCAGCCTCATCTCGGGGAGAAAAAGCTAATCAGACCCCCTCACCCGGCCTCAGCAGTAGGTCAGAAAAGATGATGGGGTCCACACCCGAGACTCGAGGTGTTTTGTGATCTAGATAGCTGTCTAAACACAGACTGATTCCAACCCCGGCACTAAATCATCATGCAGTAGAAAGACTTTTTGGCAGAAGAATGACAGAATAAACTAGACTGGAAGAGGCCTTTGGAGGTCACACAATCCACCCCCCTCCTCCAAACAGCACTAACTTGCTCTAGGTTTACAGCAAAAGGACCATCTGACAAAAAAAACCCTGCAGCACCTCCACTCCTTTCCTCTACACTACATAAATTCAAGTGTTCCACTTTTAGCACAAGCACAGCGTTCCAAAACACGCGGGGACTCCCCGCTCATACCGATCAACCTGGACATCGGGGCTGGCAAAAGAGCCCAGACCTTTGAAGGGCAGAGCTGCGGGCACCACTCCCCATGGACGAGACGGGAGGGACACACATCACCAAATTTCAGTGTCTACGGGGCTGATGACTAACACAGCCACCTACTCTCCCTCTAAAAATCAGTGAAAAGAAATAAGCCTCTCAGGCAAGGTTTATCTGACCTATTTAAGTGCTGCTTTAGAATAGCAGGAATTAGACTCCAGAATCTCTTGACTGTCCTGATTTGATCTCCACTGACTGTAAAGGAAACTCAGTTGTAAACAGATGAATCCTACCCTGTGAATGCTTTTATTCACTGCAGACTTTTAAAACTAGAAATAATGTGCATATGCAAACAAAGCAAGGCCAGATTGTAGCTTTCAAAGCAAATATTACCAAAGGGAGGTTGTAAAAGGATGAAGATAGCTATAGCATTTTTCTACAGAAAGTATGTACAGGCCTGTCCAAAAGGCTATCTAAAGCAGAAAATATTTCTCAGAGATTCTTCCAAGTGCAATTTCTGCACCCGCTTCACCAAACAAGTGTGAACACAAATTGGGATTCCACTGATTCTGACCCCCTTAGGAAGGAACCAAATCCCCTGTGCTTTTGCTCTACTGGATACTTTGAGGAGTAATGCAGCAATGATAAGCATTCCTTAGTTTTCTAAAGCGTGGTAAAAGTAAACTGGATTCCTTTGGGCCAGAAATGGTGTGGACAGGAGGACTTCCCCTCTGTGGATTAGCATCACTCAGCACAGGGCTCTAAGTCCCAGTGCGGTCATGCTCACACAGATCTGTAGCCTTTTTCTTCATGTCCCAGTATGGAATCATCACAATATAATTTCTAGACTGTAGTAAATCCTGAAGTCTTAGAAACAAAAAGAGTGAGATCCTTCTGAATCCCACCTACTAAATGTTGAAAACACTGCTAAATTAGTGAAACAGCCCAGAGAGTTAATGTAATGCACCCAGTGCTAATGTACAGCTACTGTGGGGCAATGGTGTTTTTTTCCTGATATTTTCATTTGTTCCTTTAAAAGCACCCATACAGAAACAGAATTCTGCAAAGTTCAGGGCCTGAAAAAAAAAACCAGCCCAAATGTTAGAGTGACCAGCTGCTCTGCTATGAAATCAGAAATGCATGCAAAATATTTTTGTCTTGTTGGGAAGCTCAGTGCTAAGAGGAGGTTGACTGAGAAAGGCACAGGGGGTATTCCCTAGGCAAAAGCTTTTGACACAGAAGAGCTGTTGCTGTGCCTGACAAGGCTGTGAACAAAGAAAACTGTTAAGCCCAGGTATCATCACCATACAGAGTGCTTATGCTTAGCTATGTAACCTAGCCACTAGCGCAATCCCTCTGTTCAAGACTACAAAGGCAAGGTTACAAAAAAGTCTGGTGCCAAACACCACCACCCCACACCCCCCCAAATATTAAGGATCAAACCTGGGATTTTAAGACTGAGCCCTACTCTGTAATAAAATGAAAGTGAAAAACTCAAGGTCCAGACGCCTCAGATCTAATACAGGACTAATTAAGACTGGAATTTAACATCTCGGATCTATGCTTAATTTAACAAACTCATAGGTGAAATACACATATCTATCAAGGGAAATTTCAACTTGAAATTACTCTGCCCAGTGCCACAGGCCAAAATAGACAAAGCTCTGATGATGGAAAGCCCCAGATGAAGAGCAAACATTTTTGCATGCTACTGAAGTCATTTATGTATACAAACCTGGTCAAATACACTGCTGAATTATTATCAGATCTCAAAAGAAAGGAATTTCTCAGCTGTGCAAAAATGAACTACCACTTGGGCTAACAAATGAACAATTATATGTGCAGCACTAACATCTGATTTGTGTCATTGTCAAGTTCTATTTAATTTAGGGTAATTTGATAACCTCATCAGATATTGCTGCTGTGAGGACAATCCTCATGTGTTAATCCAAATGGCATCTGTTAGTGGGAGAAAAAAAAAAAAGTAGACACACCATTCTTGGAAGATGTAGTTTATATATTCTCTACCACACATGATTTCAAGTAGTCTGAAGTTTAAAGAGGAGCTATTTTGTGTCTCAATTAAGAAACAATTTGAGTCAAATGATCAGTACACTCAGTTCCAAGGAATTATATTCTCAGCACATATTTTTATGCATCCACAAACTGCATTTTGTGCATTCTGCTAAGCTGTTGTGCTTATATGGCAGGTAGCTGCATACCAAGCTGCCCTGTGGGCAGTTGCAAACACCATCTCTGTGCATCACGCTCGGGGTGCTGCACACAGGCAAATGCCCCTACAAAGCCAGTTGATGCTTATATGCCAGTACGCCATGACAACTCATTACATCACCTCACTGCTTTTCATTCTAATCTCTTTCCCCCTACCTTTACCTGTACTGAAGGCATAACAGTCCTTGCATTATTGTTTTAAAGTAGATAATAAATTATTTAGTTTAGGACTCTCCCTACAGGTCTTTTTCAACACCCAAGCGAAGAGCAGTAAATACCCTCTTGAAGAGCAGAATTGTACAAGAGTGAGAACAGAGATAACAGTTGAGTATGGCAAGACCCATATTTTAGTAAATCATCAGGTACATTACAGCATCATTTACATTTAGGTCTCTGTCTTTAGTGGTTCTGCAAGTAAACAAACAGAAGCCAGATACAATTTAAAAGTTACATGAGTCTTTAAAAAGCCTGTCTAAAAAAGCTTTGCCAATTTTTATAACATATGTACTTAAAATGGAATAAGCATAAGACTCTAGACATAAGTATACAATGGCTTAATTCAATACAAGACAGGCCAGGTAATTGTCTTTATTGAAGTTGCAAGAGTAATTAACCTTATAGGACAATGACATTTTAAGTGTCTATAAACTGGCAATAAAGATGTTTCAATATCAAGAGCCCATATAAGACTTCGGTAAAATTTTATTTTCTGAAGGCACTTTGTTTAACCACACTGCATTTCTGGCAATAACAGCATAAGTAAAAAACAGATTAAAATGCATACTTTAAGATGATCAAGAAATAAAGTCAAAGTTTTCATTAAAAATAATCATTGTACTGAAAAAGTGGTCTTTGATATCTGTTGTTCACCTTGCTCCTACTAAGATAAAGTCTATAATAAGCCAGTACAATTGGCTTATGGGGATTCTTAATACAACAATAACAATACAGATTACAAGTCTTCTCAGTGTCACATGAAGCACAGACTATTTACTTCATTAACTTTCTTATCATTCATGATGTTTTAAAAAAAAAAAGACCAAGTTACCTTTCTCTATAGCTAATAACCACACGAGACTGCAGCTGATGTGCTGAGGAGCCACCAGCCTCAGGTTTCTCGTCCATATGGTGAGAATGGCACTTCCTTGCATTTCCAAGCACCCAAAAGTCCCAAGAGAAGGTAAAAAAAGAACACAAAGTACTCTGCCACATCTCCTGAAAGAGGTCTTGAGAGCACAAAACGTCTGACCCAAGGCCCAGGTGCAGAAACAAGAGACATGCAAAACCTTCCCATTCAGAAGTGAGCGTGAAGAGGCTTCTTCAGCTTCACAAGAATCAAATGGGCCACCATGTTCAGAAGGGGGAATGACTGCAGTGGCTTTCATGCTGGGATCCACCCAAACATCACACAGCTGTCCAGAGAGAACAGATGATCAAACTAACAAAGGAGACAGAACTGCCCAGCTCAGCACCGAAGAGTGTCTAGCCTAGCCAGGAATTCAGTGTCACTGGTACGGAGTTATCTGCCAGGTGACCTCCATAACTACAAGCCCCAGTGAACCAAGCTGCTCTTCCATAGCCAAACTTCCAGGGAAGAGCAATTGTGCCAACACCTTTCAGCCTCCAGTGGGCACAAACAGCCTTTCCCACCTTATTCCAAGGAGCAGGTATATCCTGAACCTGATACTAAAGCATGGGTCACCTACCAGCCTATGATATTCTCGGGCATAGCGGAGACAGCCACATAGCATGGCAGACCTGGAGCAACACTGGAGGCAGGTTGGATATCTTAGGTCATTTTGGATGAGACCTTGTATGGATGTACAGGCAAGTCAATCAAGCCATAGCTCTCCGTAATGAGAATTTGGATTCCATATAAACACCTAAACATATCCAACCCCAACCCTGAATATCGAAGCCCGCTCTGTACTACCTTCCAGAAACCTTCGTTCTGGTGTTTAGGGCAGGCCCCAAGCGTGGGTTTCTTTACTACAACTGTATAAGGTTCATTACAAACCCTTCAAATCTTTCAGTCCCAAATGAATCCCTCCTAATCAAATGTTGGCAGTTCCAGGTGAAGTTTCTATCACTCCCGTCTCCACCTCAAAAGCATCTTGCTTCTGCCCGTTCAGACTCAAAGGGCTGGTACGAGGAACAAGGCCACAGCACCTATACAAAGCAGATGACTCCTCAGTTGTCCATCACCCAGACACACCAAGTCAGTTGTTTCAAGTCCTGGCAACTGCCAGATGCTCTGTGGGGCTTGCCCGGTTGCCGTGAATTCTCCAGACTTCATTAAAGACCAAAACATTCAACAGGCTGCTCACAAGTAAGGAAACATCTGCCTTCCAAATTTCCCAACAACCGAGAACTTGCTTCTGCAAGTCCTGAGCATTAAGGATCCGTATCTTCCATTTCCCTCTGACCTTATCTTGTAAATTTACTAGGACAATTTAAACGGGCATCAATTAAATGAGTGTATTGGGTTTCTGTGGCAAGGTTTTGGTAGTGGGGGGGTTACAGGGGTGGCTTCTGTGAGAAGCTGCTGGAAG
>JANZLQ010000009.1:11226950-11255340 GCA_026212715.1 Elanus axillaris | reverse complement strand
CTACTAAAATATTTCTCATAATTCCATATTCATATTAGAATCAAAATAAATTCTAACTAATGGCAAATCAGTAACAAAAGGATACGTGCTGAAGATTAACCAGAAAAAAACCTTTTCGTTATGAGTGGCCACCTGTAATTCTGAGTGGTTTTGGAAGCAAATTATTGACTTTTATGGCAATACACATACAACAATTACAAGTTTATTACTACTGCTTGGTCAAATGAAAGAGCTTATTATGAACATTTATCCCAATTCCACATCAATCTCCTCTTTAAAGAATTTGTCTGCATTACACTAAGAGTAATCAAGGCTGCTCTGTGGTCAAGAATATTAAGTGGTTCGACAATAATAAGTTGTAAAGCACAAATGGCAATCTCCCCACATCAGTTGAACTTGAATAACTGTATTTTTCTGGCTGTAAAGGCTGCTATCTCCTTGGATAGGTCTGAGCGATAACAGACTGCAATGCACACAGAAAATTTCAGTGAACAAGGAAGAAAAGAAAACCAACATAGGAAAAAGAACTCCGCAATATAGATAGCGTAAGTCACTCATAACAAATAGCCCAGCAAGGAACATGGAAACTGTGATTTCCTGCCACCTATCCATGTGATGCAGCCAAGGCAGGCAACACCTGCTGTGGGCACTGTACAGCCCAACAAACTTTTGCTTTGATGCAACTTTACTTTCTGTGGCTGCCTTTACCCTGCAACAGGGCTTCACAAATAAACACTGTTGTTATCAGCTGAGCAACACGCCTGCACACACAGAGGAGAAATGCAGCCTCGACCCGCAAAGAAAGTTTCAAGAATTTGGCCGCTAAATTTAAAACTCGCAATCAGACTCCGGCACTGAAACTCCCTGTGCAGCACAATGACGGGGACTACAAGGGGGATCCCTGGGGCTAGCACACCAAGAGAAAGGATATCTACCATCAGTCAATAGCACATTCTTAAAAGGAGGGTACCGCTGAAATTTCTTGAATTTAAGTACCTCCTTAAAGTCATAAGTCTCTAAAAGAATCAACAGCCTAAAACTCTCCTGAAATTTCCTCCTTCCCTCATCCACCGTTATATGGACAACAAGCCCACTCTTTCCCGGGGATAGTGGAGGCTGTGCAGGTAATGAAACACCCTCTTTGTCTTGCACAGCTCCCTGGGAAGTGGTGAATCTGGGTTCAACAGCCTTGGCTTACTGACACTCACAACCACTTCTCCCATTTTCCATGTTTTTAAATAGGGTCTGGGAGGAGCCTGTAGGACAATCTGGGGCTGTATTCATTGGGACAGAAACAAAGACCCACTTATCACTCACTACCCCTTGTAAAATACTTTTCAAATTCAGTTTGTGGAATTTCAGAGTGTTTCCCCCCCACAGCAGACTAACCTTCTTACACAGGTTCCATTTTTCACAGGCCATTAGTTTCACCGTATCATATGCTTCACCCAACAGAGGGTGAGTTCTGGTTCAAGTTCTTTTTGATTCAAGTTTAATTATTATCCAATCTCAGGAAAATTGCCCTATATAAATGCTGATATGCCAATAGCCCACATAATTCTTGATCTTCTGTTCAGAAAGGAAGGAGAAAAGACATTTTTATGGTATTTCAAAGGAAAAGCGACACATGCACGTGGAAAAAATACACAGTCAAACATAAAACATAGAAGAACCTCACATTTGACAACGCAACCACACCTGCGCTTTCAGGTCAGTATTTTTAGTGGCTACTAACGTTTGCTTTCCTGCATAAGGGCAAGTTTCTACTAGTCATCTGCAAGTTTGTGTAGTGCCATTTTGATTTGGAAAAAATGTTTAGGATTGCTTGGTTGCACAGTGAAATTAGATTCAATACATCACTATTTCCCAAGGGAAAACAATCATACCCTGATTTCATATTTAATCTTTGAAGTTATTTACCAGGAAAAACAAAAGCTTTTTCAACATGACTCATCTTGTTATCAGAGTAAAACTGTTCTAATTCTTCTCTGTCACCCTCATCCTCAAGTTTTTATAGCAACCTGAAGTACTAACCAAACCTCTGCCTGCAATTCTTCTGATTTGCCTCTTATGTGGCCATTTACACTTGGTGATTACTAGCTGCAAAGTTAGTCACAGTGTACTCCATCTACTTTGCCCTGATGCTAACGATTACATGGAAGTTCAGGACTCATTCTAATGACTTAAGACTTAAAGGCTGGTTTGTGTTTGAGGTTTTTATTTACAGCAACTGCCTGTCCTTTACTAATTGGCTATTTAATACTAGTGTCACGTAAGGTACCATCCAAAGCTATGGCTGTGTTATGAACAGATTACCTAATAAGCATCCCTGGGCTTTGCTTAGGACATTTATTGCCCTATTACCTGACTGCAAATTTGATTTGAAGATAATGCAGTAGGAAAAAAGCTTTAATCAGAAAAAGGAAGTATACAAGCACATCTGGGTCTTTTAATTTTGTTTTCACAATGGATGTCTCTCTCTCAGCACCTATATCGCATCACTTTCTGGAAGTAAACAAGTGCAAGCATAAAGCGAGATCAGATTTTGTCACTTATAAACTAGACACAACCATGCACAGAGCACTCTCCTGCACAGCTATATTTACAAGCAAATAAGCAAAGGGCAAAGACCACAGATTTCAATAACAAAGCTTATGTTATTCATGTGTCCTCTCTATGAACTCCGTGCAGTAATGGGTGTGCATCTGTGTGTTTTCCAGAGCATGGCATGGGATGCAGCAGTCAAAAGAAGGTCATGGGCCGGAATGCTGACAGCCATGTGGCATGTAGAACACACACACCGAACACCAAGACTGGGACTCTCCCTCAGGCGTAAACGACCCAGCTATCTTAGTGCTAGCAACTACCAGGGTCCTGTCAAAATGAAATCATCCAGTGTAGGCGCAGCCTGGAAAACAAATCAAGTATTGACATCTGTGTTCAGAACATTGCCCAGAAATGTCTTTCTATATAAAAAGTGCATTACCTGACTTTCACATGTCATCGCTCTGCTTTTCAGAGGAGAACCTGGGCTATTCAATCTCCATTCCTGTTTCTTCTTCAACACCTGTTTCATTTCATTAGTTAACGAATGCCTCCTGATGCTAAATATTAATTAAATTCTGCCACTGTCTACCTATTTGTTGTCCCAGAGTTCTCAGCAGATCTTCCTCAGGGCTTCACAAAGGCCAGAATCTACCTCCGAACAAAAGCGATACATCTTATGAAAAGGGAGATGCTATTCTTTGTATGCTACACCTCTGAACTGCATCCTCTGGAAACGGTCACAAGGCTGACCTGCTCCCTTTAGTCACAACCTTATTAAAAACACAAAACAGGAAAAAGCTGAAATTTGTTGTAACATTCCGTCAGCCTCTGCTTAGCAGGAAGAAAAGGGCTGCATTCAATTAATATGGGTTCCTACTGAACGGTTGAGTGAACTAAGACCTACCCTCAGGGAGTCAGGAGGTCTCTGCTCATACAAAAGCTGCGGCTTCCTCTTCCTCACTAGCAAGTATCAACAGCGAGCTCTCTTCTCTCAGGCCTTTAAGTTACTATCATGCTATTACACACACCAGCTCCAAGTCTCTTCTTATACCTGGCAAAGCAGCAGACCCTTACAGGTCACCTTCAGCTCTTCTTCTGTAGTCTTGATTAAAGCAAGTGGGTGCTGCCTACCTGTAAAACTTTTCCAGACTCGAGGTTTCTACTTCTTTTCCTATTTCAGAGATGCTGATGCACACGTTTTTCTGCTCCCAAATTGCCTACCCTCATTGGCAATGCTAACTCGCCTGTTTAACTGTTTGTACGAGCGCAGCAGTTCGCGCTCCAGCACTGCAGTGACTCAGTCGCATGGGGTGGCTGTGAACTACTTGCTCAAGTCCTCCGCAGTGCCAATGCACAATCTGCCTCTTAGCTAACTTTGAAGTGCTGCTCTTCTTTAGAGATTCCACATCTACCCCACAAGCGCCGGGAAAAGGCATAAAGCTGTAGGTGCTCTTTTACTGTGAAATGGAGGCTTGCTTGCGGACTTGCATGGATATTTCACCTCTAGGAAAAGCAAGGATGTAATTAATCCAGGTCTTCGCAAACTCCTGCTAAATGGCAGGAAGCTGCTTGATTCACAGCTTGGACAACCTCACTTGTCCAGGTGAACAGACAGGGAAGTGTGGTAACACAGCTTCTCCATCCACAAACCCAAGCGGGCTCACTTTAAGAGAGCTACTTCTAGTCATCGTCATGCCCAGAGCGTAGGATTAAGCACCAGAAATTTCTCATGTCTCGCACTTTCTTTGCTTGAATGCAAATTCCAGGCTTCTGCTTTGAATATTTCTAATTTAGGTATAACCCACTGGTCTGATCAGCTTGTTTTGGGCGATTATCTCCTGATTTGCTCCATGAGAGATGCAAGTCTTTCTAGTTGCAGCTGAGCTTTGTCAGCTCCAAGTGTAGGTTTGGATGTCTTTGGCTGGGGGAGGCTCTAAATCGTTCCCAGATGCCAGCTGAGATAGCAAGTCCTCAAGGAAAAGGTTTGTCTTTGTGCCCCAGTTGTTGCCTGCTTTCTGACCAGAGACCACTAGATTGCTTCGGTACAAGCAGTATTTTATGGCTGAAGCACCCTAACAAAGACTTGCTTTACGTCCCCTCTACATAGGCTTCAATAATGCCATAGAGCAGAAATACTAATTAACATATTCTGTATTTGGCAGAGACTGGTGTCTCAGGACAGGCAACTAGGAGTACTCTTAGGGGAAGGACAGACATGAACTGGCACGACAGAAGATGCTTGCTTGACAATGTATCAAGATAAATCTAGTCTCTGAACCAGGCTTGTGCACCGTATGCCTCTGAGGCATAACATTTCCAGTTTAGATTTATTTGGAAAGCATACTCTATGGTTACAGACCTCGTATTTCTACACGGAACTGGCCTTAAATATTGCTTTAACTAGTGTTGTTGGTCTGTTCTTGATCATTAAATTCATTTCCAAGACTTAAAAAGTGAGTAAAAGGCAGATTCTAAAAAACAGAACTCAACAACCATGTGGAAAGTACGTTTCAGGCTCTTCCTAATGCACCCTTCAATCTTAAATAAGAAAACTGATGGTTCTCTCCCTTCTTCAGAAAAGTTAAACAGAGATATCATCCAGAGTCTCCAAAATGGGGCTTCAAAGAAATCCGTTTTGCAAAATAATAGAAAAAGTGATGCTGACTGATGGATGGGAATCAGTTAAACTGATTTCTGGGACACATTATGCATTAGTAAATCAGAGACCGTGTGTTCACTGAAAGAAGTGTAGGAGGCATGTTAAAAACTTTTTTTGCTTATTCCCTTCAAAGTTAAATGTTATATTTCAAAGAAACCTACAAGAGGATTAGCTCTAAGATCTTTTTATGAACACTAATACTGAGCACTTACATGAAGATCAAGAAAATAGACATCTCCACAGGAACTCCTGCAAGTTATTTTTTGGTTTAGAAGACACTGCTGCTTTTCTCTGCACTTAACAACAACCCTCTGCTGTTTCTGGAGCTCTCCTGCCCAGCCCATACCAAAGGCATTAGTTCCAACACTGATCGTCAATTATAACACTACAAAAAAAAAAAAAAAAATCCTCCTGTTTAGCAAAAACACAGTCCCAGAAACTGAGAGAACTTTGGCACTGAAAGTGAAATGAAACACATGCCTCAACCGGGGGTCCTGGGAGGTGCACACTTCAACGTGAGCAAAAAGACAGGTTTGCAGCTCTGAGGGCTCAGGCTTGCAAATCACCTCAGTGCTATCTCCACCCTCCCAAGTGGCTGGCTCAACAAATTAAGTTAAAAAAAAATAAATTAAAGAAGATAAAATTGCAGGGAAAAAAGCCTCTCAACCTGAAAAAAATGTGAGCCCTTGCAGCTCTCGGGAAGGGGGGACTTGTGCAGCCAGATGAACTTAACCAGGCTGCTCTTTCTCAGTGTCTTGACTACAGATGTAGGAATCTAGGAAGGGACTCCCATATATAAAAACCTCAACGCCGTCTGGGGTTTGGTGCATTCAAGCCAAACCTATTTATGCTGCAGAAGTGTTTTTTTTCCTTCCCCCTCAAACGCAACCAAAAAAAGATGTGTTTCCTCAGACTCATTTACAGGGTGACCCTGCTGGTACCAACACGTTGAAGGCACTGTTAGAGGTTAGAATGCAAAATGATGAAGACAGCCAGAGAGCAGCAATATGTTGGGGAAGCAATGTTTCAGTTGATAATATAAGACTGAGCTGAAGTCTGCGAACACAGAACATGCTGTTCTGTCAATAAACCCTTAACCTCTTTTCCTTCTTTGTTCCAGCTCAATTACAAACGCGCAGGATGGATGTATCATGGTAGAGCAGGCTTACGTGTCAGTAAGTTAAGGTAATAAAGCTCAGGTTCAGCCATGAAAACCTCCACGATTTCAGTAAATTGGAAAAAGTATAAGTGAAGACAGAACGTGTCCTGCATTTTCTGTCATTGTAATGTAGTTGAATTACAAAGAAATCCTCATTTAGGCAGCCCCAGATGCCAGGTTACTTGCAACAGTGGACAGGTTACAGCACAAAGGAACACATATTAACTGAAAGTATTCCTGTTTCAAAAGCATAGCATTGCCATAGTCTATGCATTTTAACAGAGCAGTTTGTGTTTGTTGTACGTTCATCCTACAGCTTGGAGAAGATGCATTTTCTCGGAAGCTAGAAGTTAGGCAGCATTCTTAAGATGAAGGGCATGCTATTATATTAATACATACTCACATAAAAACATGACCTGGGACAACTAAAGAAGAAATTAAGAAATAATTTGTAAGGCTTATAAATAATTGAAAAGAGAATGTTCCAAAGTTTGATGTGTCATAAAAGCTAAGTTTAGAAGGTGAAGAAATTATTTCAATTAAACAGAACAAATGTCAGCAATGAATGCCTAAGCATTTTAATGAATTCATCTGTAATATTATAGTGCATGCTGAGGCACAGAGCCAGTGGGGGTATACACATGCAGACAAGTTATTTGTGAATATAATTTGAACTGCATAAGAAACACCTACTCAGACTGGGGAAGAGTTTCTTGAAACAAAATCTGCAAGAACTCCAGAAATTTCTCTGACACCAAAGCCCAACTGCAGAATTATGATACACAAAGATGAAGCAGCAAAGGGGTCCAAAACCAGGGAACCAGTTTGGTCCAAGCAGATAAAAAAAATTCCTTTAACTTGATTGCTAATGTATATAAAGCAGTTTTGCAAGAGAGCAGTTCCACTGACTTAGATGGCAGCACTTCCTATCCTGCAAAGGAAACAAGAACTAAGCTTCCTTCTTGCAAAATGATGTATTAGAAAAGTTCCTAGTCAGCTGAAAGACAGCACACCCCTCTACCAAAAAAATTCAGAGGCAAAGGAGCTATACACACAACAAACACAATGGGTAAATAGAGCTGGTACCCAAATTGTTTTTCCTCAAGAAAGAATGACTGGGAAAAAATTAGAAGGCAATTAAGTTTAAATTTTTTTTAAAACCCCCAAACAAAACAAAAAGCCACACTGATGTGCTGCCTGTTGCTAGCAGTATCTGCATTTCAAAGACTGTCACTGCTAGGACCCCAAAATTACTGTCAGCACTCCAGAATACAACTGATCGCCCACTGGTTGTTTTATGGTTCTTGAAGCCATTTCTTATCCTGTCTCTTTCAATGAATCTAATTCCCTCAACTTTAACTTACCACACGTTTCAACTAAATACTGGATTTACTGTCATATTTGGTAAGTAGTAAACACATTGCATCAGTGCTGATTAAACAACCAGCAATGGTGTCCAGCACTCCAGCGCTTTGAATCCAAAGAACACAAGCTCTGGGCTGTATCATATGTATGTTATCAGTATGCTGGGTTGCACACTGTTTTATTGATTACCATCTATGACACATTTTCTATTTGGTTAATTGTTTTTCCCTCATAGGAAAAGCATGCTCACAAGCTCCAGTGATTAGCAGCACCACAGACGCAGCTCACGTTATGAGCTGTTACCTGCAGATGTTACGCTCTGAACTTTCCCAGCCATATGTTCTCCTTGTACAGAGCCATACAGGTCTTCCACAGCCCATGTTTAGTCCTTTGATGGATTACTGACATCCTGCTCCTTAAGCCTTTATTTCACTATCAAGCCGTCTCTAAAGATATCTATTACCTCAGTTGAATAGCTATAATAGTTAGATTTCATATTTTTGAAACCTACAATTAAAATCTACAAGTAAAGCCTTAATCAGTGCATATCTGAGATGTGAAAAGCCTCGCCATGGTGATTTTAGGTCAAGATTAACAGAAAGGACAATGTAAGCACGCACACTAACCAATCCAAAGCGTTAGGGATGCAATCTCTTCACATCTCAGGACATGAACTGAACTAGCAGTACTTCAGAGCCAGATTGCAGGCAACTTTGTGTTCTTGCCTGTACTCCTGGAGAGAGGGATTAGGAGGTAGACCATGCATTTGGCAGTTTACGGCAATTCCTGAACTCCTAGGAGCATTAAAATGGATTTTGAGTTAGGACAATCAAACTGACAAAAAAAATTTCTATAACCTTGAAGCACTTAAGAGGAACAATTAGCTTGGCATTTAGCACCACTATTTAGCCTTTCCAGATGTTTTCCAGGCATTTTGTCAAACTAAAATTAGAGTTTCCAGGTCATGAAGATAAAGCCTGACTTTTGCTCCTCAAAGAAAGAGGATTGAAGTGGACCGTGAAGATATATTTTTTCTGTATAGACCTCACTCCTCCTGTCCTCAAAAAGAGAATTTTGCGTGACTACCTGCTGTTAAACTGCCTTCACAGGCTCATGAGAAAGCTCAGTTGCCTTCCTCTGTCCTTCAGACACAGCAGGAGAAGTGTCTGCAAATAACAGCTTTCTATTAAATTCTTTTGGCAAATGAGCAATCTAGCCAGCTACCCCCCCACCCCATGAGGGTACAGGGAAAGAGGTTCCCCTAGGAGACTGTCAGGTGAAAGATAACTCACAAAATTGTGGAAACAGATAGTTGCTAGACAAGATCAGGCCTGTTGGAGGCTTCACACAGCACAACAGGAATACCAAAGGCTTGTAGAAGTGAGAAAACTGAACTGTGAACAGAGAGCAGACTGCAGTAACGACAAATAGGGAATGGTGGAAGCTGCTAGGGAATCAGCACAAACAGCAAGCAAAACACCATGCAGTTATTCAGCAATTTGTAGGAAATTGCAACTTCTGACAAAGAATGTGAGCTATGGGGACAAAGAATTATTATGGATCTGACAGACTACAAATCAAACCCTTATTTCCAAGATTCAAGTGGTGAACAAGTCAGTCAAATCTTTGAAAAAGAAACTAGAAGGTTTTACCATTGCGCAAATAGAGGAATAAATTGTGATACTTAAAAACAAAAAGCCATTAGAAGCATAGAAAACCAAGGACAGAAAAAAGAAAAAAAAAAAAGAAAGAAAAAGAAGAGAGACCTTTCAACAATAACAAACACATCCAAAGAATAAGGAAACCAAGACAAAATACTTGGAAAACAGTTATTGCAGATCTGCAGCTAGCACAGGGCTGGCTTAAATCTTATTTTACCTTCTATAGCCGTTTACATATACGCGAAATGGCTATTAAAGTCTACTGAACACCGTGGTCATTCCTTTATATGATGATAAATGGTTACAGAAGGCATGAGAAAATGTCACATTTAGTAATCCAAATTCTAATGAGTGAATGGTGTTTTAAATAGTATTAACTCAAATGAATAAAATTTGAAGTGATAAGCAAGCAAAAGAGAACAGCGTTCCATGACTTCAGTGAGCTTTCCACCAAACCAAGGTATTTGCAGTAGAAAGATATGAGTCATATCTGGGCAATAAGGATTTTCCACAACCAAATGAAGCACTGAAGCAGAGAAAAGCCAGTTTCTTTATCCTCCTGAGCACTGGAAATGAGAGCAACCTGTTCCACATAGCCAACTGCTCAAGTTGGAGTTAAGAGATCAACAAGCCATATTCAGCTCCTGGTTGAGGACTAGAAGGATTCGCAGCAAGTATTCGAGCAAAGACAACATACTAGCCAAAAAAAACACTGCAGCTAGCCTTTTTACAAGAAAAAAAAATCATAATTTTAAAAATCATGGAAAATACAGGTTGGAAGAGACATCCATAGGTCATCTAGGCCCACCCCTTGCTCAAAGCAGGGCCACCTTCAGAAGTAGACCAGGTTGCTCAGAGCCTCAACCTATCAAGATTTAAAAGTCTTGGAGGTTAGAGAGTCCACAGCCTCTCTGGGCCCCGTTCCTGTGCTCGAGCACCCTTTGTTGTGAAGGATTTTCCTTTAATCCCATAGGAATTTCCATTGCAGCTACTTCTGCCCATTGCCTCTTGTTCTTTCACTGTATATCTGAGAAAACTCCATCTTCTCTTCAGCCCCCCTTTAGGGAATAGAAAGGCTGCAAATAGATCCCTAGATCCCCGCCTTGGCCATCTCAAAGCTAAACCAACCCATGTCCTTCAGTCTCACCAGTATTTTTCATGGTCCTTCCCCCGACCATATTAATAACCCTCCATGGCCTCACTGCAGTCTGTCTCTTACACTGGAGGGAACGGGGAAACATCAACACTGGACACTAATAATATCGTATTCCCCTCCAGTGAACAAGGCTTTTATAGAGGTGGGTTAGCAAGCAGTTTCCCTTTTTCATCAATAGGGACACGTAGGTAAGAGAAGCGGCATACCCAGTGGTGTCTGGTAAATTCGTATTTGACATCCCAGTTGCACTGCCTTGTTGCACAATCATCCTTTACACAAGGATTTCGAAGGCAGTTAGTAAACCTGATACAAGTGGAAAGCACCTCAGAGCCTCCCACAGAGACAGCAACCCCTCACAGAACTAATTGTGCTCAATATCACATCCTAAAAGCCACAAAACCAAAAAGAAGTGCTGGCTACTTTTAGGAATACAGCATATGGGGAGATACAGAATAAGTGAACAATAACTTGCACTTTTTCCTCATTTATCATGGATTTAAATTTTAACAAGACAGAAGAAAAAAACTCTCTCTAAAAAAAAAAAATCTATAAAGGACTTCACTAAGTTGAGTGACACTGTTCTAATTACACTGGATAATCTTGAAGCAAAGAAGTTTTTCCATATCATGCCTTTAAAGGATTTAAAGAAAAGCAGAAAGCCACAAATTACCTTAAGAACTGAATCACTCTTGAAGATTAATGATATTTAGCCAGAAAAGACTTCAAAGACACAAAGCATCCTTCCAAAATCCAATTCACCCAGCCACCCAGGAACAAGCAGGTTGGTTCTGCTGAACAACTGGCGAGGAGGATACGGATTTCCTTGTTTGTGGCAGTCAAACAAGAAGCTGAAGCCGGTAGATTTCCACAGCAATTCTGCGGGGATGACTTATCCGGAGGAAAGAAGCAAAGTGGCATCTGAACTCCATAAGGAAAAGCAAAGGGGTTCTCTAAGGGCAATTTGTAAGAACTCCGCAGAGTTCAAACCCCTTCCCCAACATCCTGCTGCAGGTCAAGGAGATTCCCCCCCAGTGCCAATCACCAGGAGGCTCCTCTGCCCCTCGGACCCCAGGAACCAGCCGCTGAGCCAGCCCATGCAGCTGGGCCGAGATGCACCTGGTTGCTCTGGATCTTCTGCAGGATCAGCTCAGGATGCTGGGTCTCATAAAAGCAGTTCAGTTCCGTTTATTAACGATGAGAAAACCCATGGGAACCGTACCAAAGCTTTGGTAGTTGTCAGTTACCTTGACACCACCCATAATACAAGCCAAGGAAAAAGCAAAGAAATAATTGACTTACTGAAATCTAAAAAACAACCGCCCCGTTTCCAATGTTGTGAAGGACGAGCAAACAGAAATAGAAGTGTGATTTTTCTCTTTTATCCCCTCATCCTAGGATCAGATCTAAGAGGCTTCTCACTCTTTGTTATCCAGTTTTAGATGAGACAACTGTGTGGTGAAGGCTCTGCTCTTTGAACAAGCCTTCAGTCCTCACGTTTCCCTCGCAGCAGGGAATATAGGCTAAGGAACATGTCTGCTGTAACACTCCATCCCTCCCGTGTGGCCTCCAGCTAGATTCAGATCTTGGTCCCTTTCTCACCCTTTAGGACTGCTGTATTTAACTTTACTAGGGGTGCAGTTTCAGCAGGCTTCCCCAGCACCACCCTTCTCCCCTCTTCTAATGACCATCCTCACCTCTTTGGAAATGCTTAAAGTAGAGATTGATGATATCCCGGTGAGAAAGCTATAAAAAGGAAAATAAATAATATTATTTCCACAGGCAGGTTACAGACTCAAGAAGTTAGGGCTGGATTAAAAGTACCTCTGACTTTTTAAATCTGTTTCACAGCCCACACCAAACATCCTGCTGCTCTGAGCCAGCCAACCAAAAGATAAATTGAGAAGGAAAGAAAAAAAAAATACAGTGTAATCACTAAACAGAAGAAAACTGTAAATACAGCCATAGAGTACCTCTCCAGCAATGTAGTTCCATGCAGATAAATTCATTTCCTTTGCACAATAGAGATCAATAACAATACCTCGAGATAAATGCTGCAAATAATATACCACTGCGGGAATAAACCAGTAGATTGGAAACAGAAAGAATTATTTATGTAAAAGAGCTACATTGTTTATTATTATTTAGTTTGTACAGCAGGTTCCTGAAGGCCTCTGAGGAATGATAAACTGCATATTTAAGGGCTGCTCATTTCTTATACCACTGAAAGGCAGCCACCCTGTGACTGCTCTGTTGCCTCCCCCGGTAATTTTTTCCAGCATTTTTACAGTATGTGACATTTTCTTAAAGTTATGGCTGCAGTTCTCATATTATAGGAAGAAAAGTTTCTGTCCTTCATAAAGTAACAAAAAACTTGAAAACATGAATGCTTTTAGAAGGAGAAAAAAAAAAAAAAGACACAGAACCAAAACCAAAAGACCCATCACACCACCCACTTGTTCCCGCTGCAGGAATGAGACAACATAGACCAAGGACCACACAGCTATCAAGTACTGACTTATAGTCTTGATACAGGCAAGTAGATCCAGAACAGGTTCATGTAATATCAAGTATTTCCACAAAACAGAAGATATGTTCAAACTGAGTTATAAGAAAGGACTCTGATAGAAGGGCAATTTCAACAGGGTCCCTAAAGCAGTTTTCCAGTGATGGAAATCCAGTTCTTTAATAAAAACAGAATAAAAAAAACCCAAAAAGAATAAACACACACATCCCCACCAAACAAAAACACACACAAAAAGCCAATGTTTCTCATTAACAGGGCCAAGGATTTTCAATACTGTAACAAATCTGGTTTATAGGATCCTGGTTTTAATTCAGTCATCTCCAGCTCTGCTGGACATTGGAGAAATGCTATTTTGACACAAAAGCTCTAACTTTGCGCGGTACACAAGACTAGAGATGGCAATATTGGGCCTTTAGAGAGCTTCTACTAAGGTTGCAAAATTCAATGAAAAATTGTACAGATCTTCCTTTTTGATAGGCACAAGGATTATCTTCCATCCCTAGAAAAAGCTATAAAGTGATATTCTATGAGAATACATTGAATTGATATTTCAAAGGGCTTCTTTTGAAAGAATGATTTATAGATCACAAAGACCAGTGGGTCTTTTATCAAAGGAAATGGATTCCTTTTCAGAACCACAAAGAAAAGACTGATGATGTCCTAGACCACATCTCCATTTTTGAGAGTTGTGTAGTGCCGAAAGACAACAGCTAATACCACAAATAACTCGCATACTAATTACAGATTAAGTTTTCATAGTCTTTTATGGAGGCTAGAAAGCAAACTTACAGCACAGGGAAATTCGTGATGTAGTTTATCTTATCCCCTCAGTACACATTAAGGATGACAAGGAGGGTTTTAAGTAATAAGTGCACATGACAAAATCGCAAAATGGATACAAATGTGTCAGTGTGTTGCTTTATTTTCTTACCAGGACTAAGAAGGTGCATATATATAAAAGTATGCCCTGTGTATGAATGTTAAAATACTTCCAGCTTGATCCTATCCATTCCTCAGCTCAGAATTGAAATTCCTATGAACTCCTTATTTGGAGAACAGCCTGTATGAACAGGCTTTCCAAAATTATTATTGGAGGGGGGGTGCAAAAAAAAAAAGATACCTTTCTTTTTAAACTGGCTCCATTATTACTGATTTTTTGTAAAAGCAAGAGAGTATGGAAGAAAGCAGGCAACTCACACTGGCTTTTACTGTTCCATTGGCATATGCTGTCCTCTAAAGACACAACAAATCTGAGGAGACCAGAAGCAAACAGCTTCCCAGCTGGGTGGGACTTGCCGAGGGCTGCACCTTTCAGTCCTCCACGTGGTCAGCACAACTGATCTGGTTTCATCATTTCGTGTCCATCTGCTAAAGCCTTATACTTCACCAGAGGCGAGAGATTCTACCATCAGTTTCTTGTAGACATTTCCTCCACCCCTCAAATCCCTAACCTTTTTCCTCTGTTTGTGACCAAGGCTCAGTCGTAACCCTTGGGACTGAACAACCGAAGAAGGTTAGACGTAGCAAGCAAGAAGCAATAGCACATTGTAATAAAATAATACAACCCTACAACAGATAGGTTTTTTATTAGCTTAATCAGCTAGACAGCATAATAAAGATTTAAATAAAAATAAAATATAAAAATAAAAATAAAAATTAAGAGTGAATATTTTTCCAAAGTCTCTTAGACTCCCAGAAGATTCAAGGACAATGCTATTTATCAATCATTTTACCAGTACCTGTTCCTCTAGTGCTGTGCCACTCTCATTGTGCAAGGGGTAGAGCCACAGGTGACAAGAATCCTGCTTCTCTACTGTTTTCTTTTTTCTTTTCACTGTTGTTGTTCTTGTCATCTCTATGCTTTGTTCTTTTGAGTTAGTGTGGCATGTCTCCAACATAGCCTTGGAAAATAATTATAATGTAATTTGGGTTTGGTGTCATTAAACCTGATTAGCAAGGAGTGCTCATGAAAATCCATAATTACCTCACAAAACAAAAAAGGCTTTTTTTGCCAGGGAACTACAAAGAACTTTACTTCCATTTAACTATCTGGGCTACTTGCGAAAAGTTATTGTCACATTGGTTTCCCTCTGCACTTTTCTGTGCCTTGTAAATATCATAAAATATCAAAATCTGCTGAAAACATCAATCTTCTCTCAAAGCCGATTTCTAATACGAAACCAAATATACAGTCTTTATTTAAATACAATAAAGCCTTAGAGAGTATAATGCATCTTGATGGATGTGCTAGTGCGTTGTGTGTAAGGCTGGACTTTGTGACTAAATCTATAATGATAAAAAAAATTCCAGCTGGACAATAGCACAGCGTGGCTAACATCCACAAGCTAAACTGTTTGACCTCCCAAAAGAGCAGCATTGCAGAGGATATTGTCCGGTGGTTTTGGGACTCCCTGCAACCCCACTTCACCATGTCTTTTTCTTTGCATTTATTGGTTTTTTGGGAAGGGGGGGATACTGCTCTAAACTTCGCTAGTAGAGGCATAATAAACATTAGACCAAGACATACACCAATACGCATTCTTCCAAACCCTCATTTTCATTTAACATTTAGTAGAGGACAATCTCTGCCTGTAGGTTTTTTGGTCTGTTTTCAGCTGTAAATTAAGCCAAGATCAGCCTTTGCATCAGTTGCTGCTTGAAAACCTCTGTAAGAAGCAGGAAAGAAAGAAGCAGGGAAGAAAAAGAGCTTTTCTCCCCTGCGGCATCAGGAAAAGGGTCTAGGGCGGCTCCGCTGCTGCACTCCATGGGCAAGCATTCCCACAAACCTGTCCCCTGAGCTTTGCTGAGTCCAACTGCATTCTTGTTTGATTTTTCCATTAATACCATCCTCAGAGAATGAGCTTGCCTGTAGTTGGCATAAGCAAAACCCAGCTTTCCTTTGCACTATTATTTTAAGAAGTTCCCAACCTCTGTAGCTGTGTTAAATTAGAGGCTTGCATGGCCGCAACCCTGGTTTTAAGCTAGTGGGTGTTCTTGAGCTATCAATACCATAGACTTCTTGCCATACAGCTCTCATATCTGTATCCAGAGCTGTTCACCACGGGGTAAATATTTCCCCATCTTCTACATAGGGACAAACCAGCAACGCCTGTTCAATGGTTGCATGTGGTGCACATGCTGAACTCCATTCAGAGAGTTCAGTGTCCACTGTACCTGGATGACAGTTGGGTCTGCAGCCTCAAAAGCTGCCCTTGAAGTGCTCCAACATGCAAATTTAGACATATGGGTGGAAACACATGCTGTAAAATAATATTTGAGGAGCGCTCCAGCCCTAGGCATTGAAGGTAAAACTCATTAACAATCTCAGTAGTAAAATGAGAAACATAGGAACTGGACCAAAGTCACCTTTGTGGAAGAAGTAAGAAGTAAATAAACTCTGTGTTGCTCATATTACAAGCAGCTAAAATTCCACTCACACATTTGCCCTCTACATGCAGTATGATCATAATATCTAAATTACATGAAAACTAACAAGCTCACTTCAGAAGGTCTCACATTTGCCTCTCCTGCATAGATTTATGGGTACACATAAGTGCAACTGATAAAATACTTAATTAAACCCCTGTGCTCTTCCCCTCTATTCCAGTTTTGATTAACCCAGTAGAAACTAAAATCTGCATGTTACAACTCTGGCCAGTTTCTTTTTTGCTCCACCATATCAGAGGCTTAAAACCCAGGTTACAGCTTAGAATCATAGAATTAGATAGAGTTAGAAGGCACCCATGGGGATCATTGAGTCCATCTCCATGCAGGGCATCCTAAAAGTTAACCAGATATCCAAGAGAATTGTTCAAATGCTGCTTGAACACCAACAGGCTTGGGGCCATGACCACTTCCCTGGGGACCCTGTTCCAGTGCTTGACCACCCTCCCAGTGAAGAGCCTTTTCATAACATCCAACCTGAACTTCCCCTGACACAGCTTTAAGCTGTTCACTCTCATCCTATCACTGGACACCAGAAAGAGATCAGCACCTCCGTCTCTGCTCCCCATCATCAGGAAGCTGTAGACAGCAACGAGGTCACCCCTCAGCCTCCTCTTTTCTAAGCTGAAATAACTTAGTATCCTCAGCCACTCCTCATAAGTCGTGGCCTCTAGTCCTTTCACCATCTTTGTTGCCTAACTTTGGACACATTCTAATATTTTTATATCATTCTTATACAGCGGAGCCTAAAACTGCACACAGTACTTGAGGTGAGGCTGCACCAATGCTGACATAGTGGGACAATCACTTATTTCAACCATATTAGCTAGCTATATTGTGCTTAACGCACCCCAGGATAGGCTTGGTCCTTTCGGTCGCCACAGTACATTGTTGACTTGTATTGAGCTTACTGTCAACCAAAACCCTCAGATCCCTTCTGAAGGGCTTCACTCCAGCCTCCTGTCCCCCATTCTATACATACATCCAGAATTAGTCTGTTCCAGGTGCAGAATCCAGCCTTTGTTCTTGCCAAATTTCATGCAGTTGGTGATTGCCCAGTGCTCTAATCTGTCCAGATCTCTCTGTAAGGCGTCCCTAGCCTCATGGGAATCGATAGCTCCTCGTAATTTAGTATTATCAGCAAACTTACTGTGCACTCAACTCCTGTGTCCAGGTCACTGACAAAAACATTAACGAGAAATAGCCCTAAAACAGAGCCCTGGGGAACACCACCAGTGACTGGCTGCCATCCAGATGCCACCCCATTTACTACAACTCTTTGAGCCCAACTCTTCAGCCAGTTGTTCACCCATCATATTGTGTACATGTCTAACTGTATGCTGGACATTTTGTCCAAAATGATACTGTGAGAAATGGTATCAAAAGCTTTGCTAACAATAGAAAATAAAAGAAAGAGAGAAAAAAAAAAAATCACATCCATTGCCTTCCTTTCTTCCACTAGGAGGATAATCTTGTCCTGTAAAAGGATATTTAGTAAGGGATGACTTTCCCCTTATGGACCCATGTTGGCTTTGACCAATGATTGCATTGTCTTTCAAGTGGTGTTTTCAGTAACTCCCAGAATAATCTTCTCCATAATTTTACCAGGCACCAAAGTGAGACTGACAGGCCTATGATTGCCAAAGTCTTTTTTCTTGCCCTTTTTGAAAATTGAAATAACATTCATTAGTTTCCAGTCGACTAGATTCCCCAAACTGTTGGTAAATAACAGAGAGGTCTCGCAATCACATTAGCCAACCCTTTCAGTACCCTGTGATGAATCCCATTGGGTCCCATAGATTTATGTGTATTCAGTTGCAGCAGCAAATCCTGTACCAGTTCAAAGTCAACTGGGAACTTATCACTCCCCCAGTTGCAGTCCTCCAACCCAGGGCTCTGGGGGTCCCAGGGCCCATCATTGGTGTTAAAGACCAAGGCAAAGAAAGCAGTAAATGTCTCCGAGGTGACCAATCTCATCAATTAACAGACCAATGTTTTCATTAGTGCTCCTTTTGCTGTTAACATATTTTAAAAATAGAGTTTTGGTTTTTTTTATCCACCACAGTACTGGCAAGCCTTGACCCCAACTGAGCTTTGGCCAAACAAATTTTCTCCCTACAGTGGTGGCCATCTTGGCCACCAATCATCATTTCACCCATGAGACCATCTCTATTGACAAATGACAGGTCCAGGAGGCCAACCTTTCCTACCTAGTTCCCTTAGTACTTGTATCAAAATGTTACCCTCGGCATGCTTCAGGAATTTCCTGGACTTGTTCATGTCTGTTGTATGATAGTCCCAGTTAAAATCTGAGAAACTGAAGTCTACCATAAGGATAAGGGCAACTGATCTACAGATTTCCCTTAATTCCTTATAGGATAATACATTGGTGTCATCATCCTGGCTCAGTGATCTATAGGTGACTCCCACAAAAGCGTCCACTTCATTAGTTTTTCCCCTAATCCTTACCCAGAGGCTCTTAACCATGTTGTCCCCAACTGCAAGCACTGTACAGTCCAATGGCTCCTTTACATACCATGCTATTCCTCTGCCTCGCCTGCCTATCTCTCCTGAAGAGCCTCTAACTGCCCATCACAGCATTCCAGTCACAGGACTCTTCCCACAAAGTCTTATTTATAACAATGACATTGTAGCTCTGGGACCAAGCCAAAGCTTCTAGCCCCTCTTGTTTATTTCTCATACCATGTGCATTAGTGAAAAAACAGTTCAAATGTGCTCCAGTGTACTCAGTACATGGTGGAGCAGGGTGAAAGCCCTCACTAGCACACCATCCGCCAAACACTGTCATGCCATCCCATAGCTTACCACCAGTAAGCCTAATTTTAGCCCTTTCCCCATTGGAACCTAGTTTAAAGCTCTTTCAATCAGCCCTGCTAATTTTTCCCCCCGTTGAGAAAGGTGAATCCCATGAGGGGCCAGCAGGTCTGGTGTTTCCCATGCTCAAAAACCTCCAAATTCTGCCAGCGACACCAGCCTCAGAGGTGTGTACTGATAAACTGGAGCCACCCGTTTCTTTCAGTGTCATTCCCTACAACTGGGAGGATAGAAGAGAACACCAGGTGCGCTCCTGATCCCTTTACCAATCTCACCAAGGCCCTGAAGTCTCTTTTGATCTCCCTGGGACTTCTCATCACAACTTCATTAGTACCCACGTGAAAAAGAAATAGCAGATAAATAATCTGAGGGACATACCAGGCTAGGAAGCTCCCTAGCAACGTCTTTAACCTGAGCCCCAATGAGGCAGAAAACTTCCTTAAAATTTGGCTCTGGTTGGCAGATTGGGCCCTCTGTTCCCCTCAGAAAGGAACCAACTGTGACAGTAACCCGCCATTTTTTCTTCATGAAGGTGGTCATGAAGCTGGGCATAGGCTGACCTTATCTCAGTGACTGCTCAAGCACAGATGTATCATCATCCACCTCATCGTGTCCCTGTCCTTCCAATTCCAGAGACTGTTATCTGTTGTATAAGGGCACCTGAGAAGGCAAGGTAGATAAGCAGGAGCTTCTCTCACTGCCCCAAGCAGAGACTTGTATCCATTCACCTCTATCCCTCAAGTCACTACCTTCTGCCTGGTGACAGGAGGGTACAGGATGCCCCTTGCCATGTGTCCTACCTAGTTGACATCTCTGTTCCAGAGAGGGTAGAGTGTGGTTCTACCAGTTAATCCCCTCTCAGACTCCCAGATGCTCCTCAGCCTGTCCACTTCCTCCTGAAGCTCAGCCACCAAGCCGAACAGTTCTTCTCCCTGGGTACACCTCCCACAGGCATTCTCACTACTGCCCTCAGCCACCAGTAGAAACCCATGGCATACCCTGCAATCCAGAGACCTGGAAGGCTGCTTTTCCAGTGAAACCAGTAGAAAGACTGAAGCCGAATTAGAATTTGAAGCTGAATCAGGCACTACTTTGCAACATTAAAGGTGAATATTAGAAATCTGTAGAATCACACAAATCAAGTTGATGGAAACATCCTTTACACTTGCCACTTCTCTGTCATCTAATAGTATTAAAATCAAATTAAAAACCCACCTACTGGATTAGTGATGAACACAGACAAGGGACGGTCTCTTAATTCAGTAGCAATGGAAAGTTTAAAACAACCTTCAAGTGTCATCAGCAAAGGCAACGCAGAAATTCTTCTTCTTTCATGACACGATTCTGTCAATTAGCTGAAAACAGCAATTACCAGTCCTTTTCTTTATTATTTGTGAAGAATCAAAACTTTCCGAGGATGATAAATGGCTCTTCAGAAAATGCAATGCTCAATTCTGCTAAATTTGCACTTCTCTATTGGGTCTTGGTTGGTGTGTAGGTTTTTTTAAACCATTCTTTCACACAGCCTCTGAAAAGAAAGAAGTAGGGGCTGCTGGGGGAAAGAGGAGAGAGAACACACACATCATGGAAGGAAAATGCCATGGACTGATTTAAAGGAGAGTATAGAGCTTTTCTCATTTAACTCACTGACCAGGGCAAAGACATGTTCCCACACCTTCATTAATTAAATGGGAAAGTTGACATTGTTAGCAACATTAGGAACAAAACCTCATTTAAATTGCTCTGAAATAAAAACAGGGAAGAGAGCCGATGCATTCAGAGGATGACCTTTAAGAATTTGGGCTTTATTAACTTTTCAAACAGCACAGCACAAAATTAAGACAGGAAATAAACTTGCAGTGCTATTTGACTGCAAAAATATATATCATCAACATGCCCATAATTAACAGGATACCAATGTTTGTCCCATTGTCTCTGCTAATAGTGGTGTAACATGCAAATGGGATTTCTCCTAACAAACATGAAGGGGATATATTTAAGTTTGTTCCACCTCTTAGGCATACTAAGTAAAGCCAAATGAGCCCCTTTTTGCTCTTCGAAAGGGATGCCCTCCATGCCTGCCCTCCCAGGCTCACATAAAACAGCTGCAGAAGTTAAATACAGGCTGCACTTTAGAACAGAGTCCAGTCATCCTTTCCCATCTCACTAACTGGGAAGCTAATTGGGGAGCTACCAGTGACCCACACAGGCGTTACAGAAAGCAGTTCAGGTGCTGTCACCTCTTCCATACAACACCATAGTGTTAGCGGATCCCATTCCTCTGAAGGGAATGATTTTCCCCAAGACACAACAGCAAAACTCTACCTATTCCAAGTTGTTCAAAAGGCTGAGCTCCCATGCCGTCTCTCAGTGCCTGCCGCATGCCAGCCAGAGACGGCCACACCGAACACGATCATACATCCCTGACGCTGCCCTGTTCCTATGGGGTGGGTAACCAAGCCTGCTCTTTGAAGTGTTTCGGGATTTGGGATCTTGGAGTAGAAGGAAAAATAAGCCATCTAAAACAAGGCTTCATAGGCAAATGCAATAGATCCCTTCTGTCAGGGCAGACCACCCCTTTGGATTTGGTGGGCTTGATTTGCATGAGGGGACCTCAGTGCAAACACTGAAATCAGGCTGAGCCGGGGTGCCACCAGCAGCGCCATAGGTGGGGATCAGGGTCAGCACACCTCAAGGTCAGAGCAAGGTCTGGGAGACAGACAGGTTACCAAATCACTTGAGTCCCCACGAACTTCAACCTCCTCTTGGGTAAACCAGTGATAATATCCATCTTTAGGAAATAGGCTTAGGCCCTTCCTTAGACTACAATCAATTAACTAACATCTAATTTGCTGCCCAGCCAGGGAAGCAAGCTGCTCCTACCACAAGTGGCTCCCATCACAGCCAGCTTAGCCTGGGTCTGGCTGGTCCACATTGCCAAGGCAATGCCTGTTCATTCCTAGTGGCATGGTACAGCCCTTTATAGGGCCATAGGCAAGTTTTTGGGTTTTGAACACTCACACGGGGACCATACGTAACAGCATTTCGGCTACTGTTTTCCTAGAAGCATTCTGCAGCCTGTTAGACCTCACTGCTGGGAAATACTGGCCTGATATTCAGCCTAGACTCAATTTCATTCTGTCTTCCCATGTTAGATCTTCTCAAACAATATCCATCCTTGCATTCCCAACCTGTGGCACCTGTACGCTGTTTGGTCATCAGCTGACAGGTTGTAGGGCTTTTAATTTCTCATGTCAGATCAGCTTGAAAATCTGATAAGAGCCAGCCCTGCCTTATGATAGAGGCAAGATGCAGTAAGAAGTTCTTGACAGGTTCCTGACTCTTCCCAGGGCAGAACAAAGGGCACACCCAGTGTGACAAACTCTTCACATGTCACTGCCAGTCCTACAGTTCTACGATTAAGTTACTTATTTTGAATCTGTTCCCCCATTACCCCTTTTCTATGCAGTCAAAGAGGCTGAAGTAACAGGGAATGCAGCTTACTCTCTTGTAAGGGACTAGGGGGACTATCTAACCTCCCTTTCTTTGTATTAAGACATCATTTAGATTATCAGTTTGCTTACAAAGTCACAGAAGAATCAGAGAGATGCTTAGCTAGCTGACTGTTTTGGTCATATAATAAGCATGGACAAAAAAGTCTCATCATCAAGCTGTTACATAATTACTGCTGTGCCACAGATTATGTCACCAACCTACTAAGGGTTAAGGAAATAATTATCGTGGGGGTGAGAGACTTAGTAAACAGCAGAAATTCAAGGATGAACCAGATTTGTTGATCCCAGCAGAGAACTACTATTAAGATGTAATTTTTCCTTAAGTTCCCCCCCCCCCTTACTGTTTTTCAGTATTAGAAAGGAAATTTATACTTTGCAGTTTTCTAGATTGGCCAGTGTATCTTACCAGCAGGCAGGTAAGATTAAACTGTCCATCATAACAAGCTGTCCTTTCCCTGTTCTTATATTATCAAAGCCTATTGAGATTAAAGCCATAGGAAACTGGAGGAAACGCATTCATTTGCTTCAAGTTCATGGGTTTAAGAAGTTAGATACTTACACACCTGTAGTCATCTCTAATAGAAAAAGCAAAATCCCAGAAGTTCCCTCAACAGTAGCAAAAGAGTTTGAGAAACATTATATGGATTTGCTGAACTCACTCATGAACATCATAAAATATCATCCCAGGATGCCCTAAACCAGCAGACAGTCAGAAAAGAAACATTTCTGGGGCTGATGTGTTTAAAGAGGAAAGCTACTTACTCCACTTGGCGAGATCGAGAGAAAGCAGCTTTGAGCAGCTTTCCCTTCCACAGGGCTCTTACCCAACCTTTTCCGCACATACCAGTCAGCAGAGTGGTCTGAAGGTGAGGGGCATTTCAAAATGCTTCACTCCTCCACACACCATCACCCAAACTCCCCATTTTTGACTAAGAGTCAATACTGCAGCTTTACCACATCAATTATGCATAATCCATCATACTGTTCTCAATAGTACCTGTGCAAGGTGCTTCTAGATTCATTATTGGTATGCTCCTTCCCAGGTCTGAAAACCAGGAAAGTCACTGTATTATGCAGCCACCTCATGTTTGTTCTCCAGTCTAATATTTCTATTCTCCATTCACTTCATTAACGCTCTTCAAACTGCACCTACCATGCCAGCTGTAAATCCTCTAGGACCAGAACATCTACTCCTCCTGTGACACTGCACTCCTTGTCAATTATTTGAGCCAATTTATTTGGAAAAGGGTCCTTGTGCTTTCCTTGAGGTTGAACAGAGACTATAAAGCCAGGGATGGCCACACTAGAATTTGAAATAAATAAATACAGCAGTATTGCCAGCTAACTCAACATAGGTATTGCCTTTTCACAGGCAAGACCGAGCACTCCAAGAGGATTTGTATCTGTCCAGAACCAAACTTTGGCGACTTGGTTCCAAGTGGTGTTGAACACCTGGGGTAAGTCACAAACACCTGTGCCACAGAGCAAGCCAGCCAGCTGATATATAGAAGTAAGTTAGCCAGCACAAGCCCACTGAAGTTGCAAAACTCCCTGGGGCATCCTGACACCATGATAGTGGGAACAACCTAATGGACAAAGGGAAGAGTAAACGGCTGCATGGAGAAAGCTGCTGCCGGGAGCTCTCCATGGAGCTTTGTCAGAGCCCAGGTACACCTCACAGTTTTGTTTGTAGTGTAAATAAGATCTATCTCTTCCTTTCTGGAACTGTGCTCAAAAGCAGAGAATTGACCCTTCCAAGCTCAGAGCAATACGGGGAAACAAGGCCCTTTAGGATACCAACAGCTTTTTGTGCTGCCTCCACAGACCAAACTCTACCTTTGGACACGCACTGACACAAAGCCCTATTAACACAAAATTGAAGGAATTTAGGGGAACATTTTTCTCAGAAGCCTTTACTAGATACCCTTTATCATTCCTAGTAAAAAACACTTTTCTTCTACTCACTAAAGCCCCCTGCTACTTCAAAAGCAGAACTGCCTCGGGACAGATGTGTCCCTACAAAGAAACCACAGAACACAAACTTCGTGTCCATCCCTTCGCTGATAAGTCATGTCCTCAGGGGTGACAGTCAAATGCAGAGAAATTAAAAGCTTTCACCGTTCAGAGAACACAGTGAAAAGGCAGAAAAGTGAAAGAGTGAAGGGCTGAAAATATTTGCTCCTCAGAAGTGTTGATTTTTAAATTCTCTGCTTCACCCATATTAAGCAGCAGCATGAAAACTTGTATATTCAGATGTATCTTGCAGTCAAGAGGAACAGGCTCAATAAATCCAGCAACCAGAAAACAAGGACAGGTAGGCATAATTCTTCTTCCAGCACTAACATGCTAACTGATAAAGTATATGACTGCTTGTGGTTCATTTCTCTCCCCCTTTTAAGAGGGATAGCACTAGCAACCCATCCTTATGAAACCCTTCAGCAGCTTTAGACTGCAGAAGCTGAGGACTGAGGGAAGCCAAACCTTCCAGTTTCATAAACAAATGGGAGCTGGGTGAGGATCTAACCCTGTTGTATTGGGGCTGGCTGAGCTGGAGTTAATTCTCCCCATAGCAGCCCTCGTAGTGCTGTGCTCTGCACTGGTAGCTAGAAAGGTGTGGATAACACCCGTGTTTTGGCTACTGCTGAGCAGTGCTGGCACGGCATCCAGGCTGTCTCTCCAATGTTCCCCCCCACCCCTCACCGGCAGGCTGCGGCTGGGCAAGATCTTCGGAGGGGACACAGCCAGGACAGCTGACCCAGCTGACCAAATGGATATTCCGTACCATATGACGCCAGCTCAGCTAAAAAGGCTAAGTAAAGGGAGATGGAAGGGAGGCATTTTGTCTTCCGGAGCAACCCCTAGGCACACTGAAGCCCTGCTTCCCGGGAAGTAGCCAGACATCGCCTGTTGATGGGCAGTAGAGAATAACATCATTTGTTTCTCTTTGCTTTCACGTGCAACCTTTGCTTTCACTTTATTAAACTGTCCTTATCTTGACCCACAAGCCTTTTGTTATATTTTCTTTCTCCCCTGTCCAGCGGAGGAGGGGGAGTGATAGAGCGGCTTGAGTGGGCATCTGGTGCCCAGCCAGGGTCATCCCACCACACCTGTACTGTTGTGGCTGTTGTTTTTGCAGGGTAAGGCCTCTAGACAGGATCTAAATCTAGATGCTTCTGTTTCAGAAATGTCAAAAACCACTTTCCCTTTTGCTTCACTGTCCATGTAGCTACAGCTTTCCTCTGAATCTGTGCCAGCTTAAAACTCAAACAAGAGCACATCCCATTGATGATTCATTAGTGGCAATGCAGAAGACCAAAGGTATCAAAATGGATCCCTCCATTTTCTAAAGTCACATTTCTAAAGAGAGCACTGCTAAAATGTGTGTACCTTTGTCAAGATGAGACTAGCTTTCAATACTGGTACAGCAAGATGTATGGGTGAAAAACATTTTCAGGAAAGGATTAAATTTCCCAGAACAGACAAGGACTGATACTACAGAAACCATCTTATATATATATATTTATTTTTTTTAAACAAACAAACAAAAACAACCCCACCACCAAACACCCCCCAACTTTGAAGAACGGGAGACATTTATTGGCAGGATTCAGCAAATGATACGTTACTCACTGCAAAACATATAATCGCTCACACGAAGCACAAACAAGGAGAAACAAGAAACAAGGCGACAAAGCCTGGAAGAGACTCTAGTGTAAGTTCACGGGGAGACTTTACACAGCGGGGGGGCCTGTATGAGATTAACAGAGAAGCTGATTAACAGTAAACCACCTCTCTAAATTCACACCAGTGTCAAATCTAGTGAGCAGAGACAATGCCATAGCAGCAATCCACATCAAGTCATAATAGCCAGAGCACAGGATCCCAGGAAAAATCTCAGACCACAAGGGCCACATGCTCAGGGTGCACTGAAACTTATCACTAACCCTATCTGCCCATTCAACATTTTTCAGCAGCAATCACCAGTCTAGTCAGTCAGTCTACCTGTTAAAGTACAGACAAGAGGAGAACTAAAAAAAAAAAGCTTTCTGGGACAATATATTCCTAAAAGAAACCCAGCAGTAAGAAAAAAAAATTCCCCATCCAGCCCTGTTGAGAACCAGCCTCCCTGCATAGGTGTTAACAGGCAATAATCAAGAATTTTAATTCCCTCAGACTTCAGGTGTTCAACACTAATCAAATATACTTACAGCAACATAAGGAACGAGCAAGAAAAAACAAACACCGCATTGTGACAGACATCCATAGCACTTTCCTGGTCAGGTTAACAGCTGGACAACCAGCAAAGACACCAGCTGGGAGGTAGCCAGGCTTGTTATCCTGCAGCAAAGCTGCTGTAATTTAGCAGGCACTGAGAGAAATCAGCAAGATTTGAGACACCCGAGAGACCACAGATATTTTGTGACAAAGGAGGAGAAAAATCCCGATTTCTCAGGTGATAAATGGAAGGGGTAGAAGAGTGGTGCAAACACCTGCAGACATCAGCAGCTCTGCAGTCACCAGCACTTCATACCTTTTGTGGGAGCCACAAATTAATCCACAAGGAACACATATGCAGGAGCCGTGAATCCAACCTGAGCTCTCTAGCTCCAAAATGAACTATAAATGACTAATTAAAGGCCAAATAGTATTATCATTGCTCACATTGCCCAGTATCTTACACCATGAGTGGTCCCTTTGGCTTCAATTAGTTGCTATCCTGATGGGTGCTGACTAAATAGCAGATAAATGCCCAGCCTTGGCAAATTCTGAAATACTGCCTTACTGAATGAGTTTTCCTACCAGATGCCTGGTTGCTTTGCAGCTGGTTACCTCACTCGAGGTGAGCAACCCAGAGCTTTGAAAGCTCTCAACACCACCTTTCTTGTTTGAGAAATCTGCTTTTTTGTGGAGACAAATGCTATGAGCCATACCCACACAAATCTCAGCAGGGCCTGGAGGAGCAGCTGGCTCAGGTGCAGCCTCAACAGAGACACTGCAAAGTTCACCGAGTGCCTTCCCTCGCCTCCTGACAAGGTGCTTTTTTTTTTTTTTAATCCCGCACTGCTAACAAACAGCAGCATTTGGGCCGTGACCTGGGGGAATGCACTGGAGAAATAATTATTTTAATGTTTCAATTTTAACTTTTAAGAGAGGTAGGATAGCTGCTGTAGTGTCAATTATGTCTCAGTGCAGAGCCTGCTCTGAAGCCTCCAAAATGTTTCAAAGAGGTATTTTAGAGCTACTCATCTTACATATACCTTCTGCATTGGGCTGTGTGAATGTCAAACATTCAAAATAAAAATACCCAAGATATTTATAAACCCTGAGGAAGGAAAATTCATAAGAATCATCTGTTATTTTTAATTCTGTAGCTTTTTGAGTAACTTCAGTAGAAGGGGAAAGAACTCTTATTTTTTTATGGCTTCTTGTAGCATGTCAAACACAGACTGGATGCTTTGTATTTATTGTGCAGCCACTCCACCTTGCACAGGAATAAGACACAGGTTTGCATTAAGTCTTCCCCC
>JANZLQ010000009.1:11199774-11221733 GCA_026212715.1 Elanus axillaris | reverse complement strand
GGAGGCATTAAAAATATATATAGTTAAGCTACCTAGCAATGAAAAACCATAACATTTGGAAGGTGTAAAACTCTCCACATTGCAATGGTTTAAACAAAAACAATTAAAAGGAGATTTTATACTGGGTACTATGCCAAAATAGAGCAAACATTAATTAGCAGCTATTCAAGAAGGGTACTCTGAAAATGTTAATTAAAAAGGGCTTTCAATTAACAGAATACAATTTTTAGGGAGATGCCTGAGAAAAAAAGATTAAGCCTTTGCTTTTGGGTTTATCGAAACGGTCATGAGGTCTAGTCTGGAAGCCATAATCAGACTATATTGCTCACTCCTGATCTGCTGGAGCTCTTTGAGGGGAAAAGGTGATCCAAGCCTTCCAACACCGGAGAGCTTCTGAAGATCCCTGTTACCAAGAATAAAACACTCTTAAGCTGAACTTGCAGCCCAAGGTGAGTCACAGAAGAGAGAGATCAGCATTTTCTAGTCTGAGCATTTGATCAGAATTGTCGTTTGCTTCATGAGGGGCTGACTCCAATCCAAAATACAACCCTGCCATTCTGCAAAATGCATCCCGCCCCTCAGCCCTGACACGACTATGGCATGGTCATATTCAGATACTGCAAGACTTTCTTTAAAAGCAAGTCCATCTGCAGGCGAGATGTCATTTGAGAAGCTACATTCCGCTGTAGGCAATGTGTTAGAGAAAAATACACTGCAGAGCTAAGTTCAGGCACCGTGAACATGTTTCAGCTCTAATATGAGGGAAAACAGGGCAGAGGAAGAGAGCATCTCCTCTCGGGGGAAGAGCAGTCTCACTGATGAATGAGATAGAATGATTAATAGCTAAAGGAGAGCAGATCAAAGGCTGAAGACTAAAATCAAAGTATTAATACAAGCTGCTCAGGCAGGTGCCAAAAGCACAGAGTATGGTACGCAGCCCAGGGCAAGCAGCAAGCTAGCCTGCTTTTGACTTCTCTTTAAGATGGGAGAAGAAAGAAACCTGAACATCAGACTGCCACGCAGAGGACCGCAGGAAAAATCCGAAGCCACAAAGTCCCACCTGAGCATGTTGCATGCGGGTAGCAATGAGGGTCCCGTGTCCTTGCCATCCCACAGCCAACCCAACCGAGGACTAACAAGCGGCTTTGCTAACAACAGGCATTTCCTGACCCTTCCTTATGACAAAGATCGTTTGAGCCTCAGGACGCTGGCACGCACACGTGGGCAGGGTCTCGGGCCTGAGAGCTGAGCACCTCCCCAGGCAGGCTTTAGGAATCTTGAAGACTTACTGGGGAAGGGCAGAAAGTTTGATTTCAAGGCTGTCAAGGGAACTTGCACTGGAGTGCTTGACGCACAAATATCCTTTAAACAGTAATGCTGACATGCACTGGACTGTTAATAACAAATACATACCAGGGGGAAAAACCACACATCTCCTCGATGCTGGTGGAGCGAAAGGCTCTATGAATGTCATCAGATGCGACGGTGCAGGTTACAAAGAAATGTGCACCTCAGCAAAGACAAAGTACAGCGGTGTCTTCAAAGGAGAAAAAACACCATGTGTGAAACATAAACCTCACATAGGTCTTGGTACTGAAGTTTAACAGTACTGTTTGAGCCAGATGCAGCTGCTCATTGGCCTTGAGTTTTGTACACAAGAGGCTCAAAAGCTAGAGAGCTGTCTTGCCAGGTAAGCATCCCTGCTAAGTAACCCTGATTAATCCATCAAATTATGACAGTGTTCTGAAAGGATGAGCAATGCTGCGAACTTCACGGTTCAAGGCTTCACAGTTGAAAGAAATCATCTCTTGTCAGCTTTCCACAGGCTCAGTCAACTCCACAGATACTGTATCACAGAAGTTGAAATCCCGTTTCAGTTAACAAATGCCTTGTTGGCTGGGTCTAGAAGAGTGCCTGGGAAAATTTATGAATGAGGTATGGCGTGCCGAATGAGCCCTCATGCACGGTAGTGCCTTTGAGGGATGCACAGAGAATGTGAGAAAAATATTCGACCCATTGGAGAAACAGGAGGTGAAGCTGAAAGGCCTTAAATGTGGTCAGAGTCAGAAGTGTGTGACATGGGAATCAAAATGTCTGCTCAAGGGGATTAGAGACCAGAGCAACGTGGCACGTGGGATGCGCTGGCAGAGAAATCACCAAGTGTCACCGCAATCTTTCCTGGTTCCTGGATTTCCTCAACACCGCTGGCACAGCCCTGAGAAGCAGAACTGCCGCATGAGGTGGTGACCTGGGGCTGGGATCGGATACCCAGAGCAGATTTAGGAAAAGAAAAAAGCCAACAGGGAAAGGTATGAGCAGCGACTCTCTAGCTGGACTATAAAAACTACAGAGTTTTGAACACACTGATACAGTCAGAAAAATAGTCTCTATTATTTCTCATTTCCCTTGTAGCCTACACACAGATGTTTTCATTAAGGTACTAGGTACCACTCATTATAATGGTGTCAGGATGTTTAATTGAGCATCACCGTTTACAGCACGGGAAGAGCACTAACTAACAGGAAAAACGGAGGTTCCTTTTCGAAAACACAGTGACTAACAAATTGTTGAAACTATACTCCAAAAAAAGCTTTTCTTTTTTATAGAGGGAACAACATGACTCCATTGTGACAATATGGATGTTTCCCCATTTTTCTTGGACTGCAGACACCAAAACAGTTTTCAGTGCAACAGCTTTTATCTGGGTATCTTTTAGTCCACTGAAGCAAAAGCATCCCAGATTTGTCAGATTCACTGAAGTTCAAGCTGAACAGATAATAAAACTTGGAGAAAACCAAAGCATTTTTTTCTGGCAAAGCAACAGGGCAAGTTCTTGAGTAACATCTTGGAAGTAAATTCACAAAAGAAAACCATGTAAAGGCAGACTTGACCTGTACTTGAAAGTTAATTTTCTGCCAAGGAATTATTCAAGGTTTCTCCAAGATACCTTTTAGCAAAGACACTACTGATGCTATAGGTATAAGATGCATCAAGGTACAGCAAGGTATTCCAATTAGCTTTCGCACCTTTCAGGCATCCCTTGGCTGCAACAGGTAAGCATTGGACAGCCTGAAGAGCTGTCTGCCAAAGGGGACCCTGCTCTAAGCTCTCCCTCACACTGGTGATACTGCAGTTTATCAAGGTGACACGCTGAATCTTCAAAGCAGGTCCCAGGTCCCCAGTTTTCCTCCTTTCTTGCTAGTCAGTTCACAGAGGCTGATTGCATTTACAGCTTTGATGAGCTCTGTGCATTTGAGAGAGCACAAATTAAAGATTGTTTCGGGCTGTGCAGGGATATAAGAAGCCATTTTGACACTCTGGTGTTTTACACCCACTGTAGCCGGAGGATCACCTCTGCACCTCTCAGACACCTTCTTTCCCAGATCACGTGTATCGCATTAGCAACTCACTCCTGGATCGGTAGTAACTTATAACTTGCACGTAATGTATGATACCTGCTTTGGGAGCTCTCTCAGACTGAACCTGCTTAGGTCTTCCCGCAGGGATCCCTGCTCAGTGACTGTGGGACAGAGCGGTAGCGGCCCTGTGTGTGCCCCCCAGACAGAGCAAAAAGGATGCTCCCTGCCCTCCCGCCCTACTCTGGTGCCGTAACCCCACGGCCGTCCCCCTCCAGCCTCACCCACCCAGTCCCTACCTCCTTAGAGACACGCAGACGCCTGCCTGCACCAAAAACCCACGGACCTGAGCCTTGAAAGCAAGATTTCCACCCCAGCTGCTCCATGGGCAGCACTTGCTCACGTGCAGAGCCTCCTCCTGCAGCCTGACAGCTACGGATGGCTGGGAACTACCCCCCACCTTGAGTTGTGAAGCCCTTTCTAAGAAAGGCGAGGTCTAATTGCTGCCCTTGTGCTGCTGAAGTAGCAAAACCCTTGGCAGGGTGACTGGCAAACGGACACCAAACCAGCAGACAGGACATCCACAGACTTTCAGAGGTCTATTATGTGAGATGCCTGACACGTTGTCTAGAGAGAGGCACATTGGCTAAGGACAATCTCTTATTTAAAAAAAAGCCATATTAAAAAAGCCCTATAACAATATCTTACAAAAAAAGGTGAGGGACCTGAAAAGTACAGAAAAGAAGGTGTAATGAGAGGTCTATGAAAAAAATGGGATACCAAGAGAACAGAGTGAGTATGTAAGCTTATTGGAAGTTGGTTTTCTTATCACACGTGAGCCTCGCATGTTTTGTCAGTAGAGCCTGTACCCGCATCCAAGAACAAAGCAAAACCCCACAAATCATCTGCAGTGCCACTAGGTACCTTCATCACCTGAGCTTAGGTTAGAAGATGGTTCGTATCAAGAAAAAAAAAAGAGAAATACATTTTTGGCACAGCACACCAGTGCGCTTACATGTCTTGCCTGAAGCCAAAATGTCAAGCAAGACTGGGGTAGGCAACCTCTCAGATTACCTTGTTTTCAAATTTGGTTTCCTGAAGAGGATCCGTGGTGCTCTGTAGGGGGCAGAATTTATAAGCAATTTCATCAGGAAGTTTCTAAAAAACATCTCGCACAACTGCTAACTGCCCCCAGATCAAAAGGGTGAGCAGCCAACTCAGCTGGCTATACTCAGAATTTTACTGATTTTTGCATGACCTTGTCTGATGGGAAGTAGGGCTATACTTCTGTTTGGAAGGAGGCGAAGGGATTGTTGTGCTTCTGTGTTTCGTGTGGAAGAGCCTGAAGCATACCCAGTGACACTACATTTCGCTTACCTTTAAACTCTGAATCTACCTCTGGGGACCATGAAGTTCGTGCTGAGAGAGAAAAACAGCAGAAGAAAGCAGCTTCTGAACGCACATCAAAATATTTGAAAAATCTGATGGGGATGTAGAGAGCACAGGAGCTCGCAGCGCAGCCTTCTTTTCAGGAGTCTTTCAGAGAGAGGCAGATCTGGCAAACTAATGTTACTGGGACGATAAAATTTATATCACGTTGGGAAGGAAAGGGAAATAAGCCCAGTAGGAAAAGCAGAGATGGGAAAAGATGTTAAGAGTTCTTCACTGCAGCACTTCACCTTCTTGTAATGTTTTCCCCACATGTCTATGTACCAGTGTCTTTTGATCTGTGTGTCCTCCTTTATGTCAGTTCACGGTGGGCTGTAAGGAGACACGCAGAGCGGAGCAAACCAACTAGCTCACGTGCAGACTGGGAGGGGATGGGGATTCAGACTCCAGGGGCCAACACAGCAAGAATAAAAGGTGCCTTGGCCTTTATCTGCTGGCATCCTGATGCTGTCCGTAGCACAGAAATCTTTGTACCAGAAAGCATTTTTATCTGCATTTTGGGAATGCCTGTTCTATTCATCTGCCCGATGTGGAAAGCGCCAAGTAGACTGATCAGGTATTCGTGCCAACGACTGAAAGGCACGTTTGCCAAAACAATAAGGAGGAATCTAAAACTGGTGATGCTTCAGAGGAGAGAGAACAGCAACAGCCCACCGACACTAGAAGGCCATCTGGAGAGAGGAAGAAGCGCTCTGAACCCACCAACACTCAGCGACCACAGGGTACTTACACAAGGTTTGCACCCAATGTCTGCATTAGGCTCAGAAAAATCTCTTTTTTCTTCTTCTTGTATTTTTTCCTTTCTTTCTCCTCCTTTCTTTCTTTTTTCCTTTTTTTTTTCTTCTCTCCCTCCTTCCCCCCCCCCCCTTTTTTTTTCTTTTTTTAAATCTGAGACAGTAACAAGCACATGAAAGTAATTTCCACGTTCGCGGCACTGCCTACCTTCACCTGCCTAACCTTTGCCAACCCGTCAGCACCACCAGGCTGCACAGGTGGTGGTAAGCAAACCATCCATCCCCACTCTCCACCAGCAACCCGTTGCCTGGACTTTTTGCACCAGGAGGGTCTCCTGGAGAAAATGCTGCTCGTGAGCTATAACCAACAAAGCACACAACCACCTCCATCTTGAACCCAAACTCCTGCCTGACATCCTGCTGGCTAAAATATATAGAAGTAGTTAGCGCCGATGGCAAGCCTTATCATGTGTTTGGGAAAGATGAGGAAAATCAGAAATTAAGATTCTTGTACCGAGGGTCATTTCACATCTGACCCCAGGGTGGTAAAGAGTCTCAGTTAGCAGAACTTAAAGTCCTTAGAAATTATGCAGGTGACTGACTGAACAGAACCCCATTACTTCCTTGTGCAAACGAGCTGCTGTACTGGTGATCCACCTGAGCCCTGCCTGAACCCACTCTGCCAAGGAGCAAATTCCAGCTGCTGGTCTGTGTATTAACTTTGCCTTCATCTTTCCACAAAACAGTGCCCTAAATTCTGGTAAAGCTGCTGTAACTAAGTGCGGAAGAAACTTCAGATTTTTGCTCAACCCCTAATTCTTCAACCTGGCCGCAGAAGAAATGCTGCGGTTTGGCTCCCAGCGGAACAAGGCTGGCTGCGGCGTTCACTGGGCACCTCCTGCTGCTCAAGCCCTACCAGCGTCAGCATCCCTGCAAGCCTCAGCCCTTTGTTTAGGTCTCTTATAACAGTGCTGTAGAGGAAAGAAAGATTTTGTCCAAAATGAGGCTTTTTGTTGGATTTTTTTTTAATTTACTTTTATTTTAAGGAATAAGGTAGCCAGTTCCATTGAGAAATATCGAACATTTTTGATCGTTGATAACAAAGGCATTTGGAATCTCATTGTGGCTTCAAGTGTTTTAGCATCTTGAAGCTTAGCTCAGTGTATTCCTCCAAAGGTTTGCTGGTGCAGAATTAACCAGAACATACCTCATTCTCTTTTACAGGCAGCATCCTTTCTGATATCTTCAGAGATAACTGCAGGGATCAGGAGGATTATTGTGGCATTAACTGCTCTGATTACATTCCCCACAGTTTAATAACAAGAGCAGTGAGACTGTGGGTGTATCAACAGAGTTTTGGATTTGTGAGCAAAGAAAGTTGGGGCCTATTAGCAGAATGTGAGAAAAGAAAAGGTCACACACACAGATGTGCCTCTCAGGATACAGCTGACATGTTCTGTGGGGCAAGAAAAGTGATTTCTCAATACAGCATCATGAGTTTTCTGATAAGCAGCAATAGGGACTGTGTCCGGAAAGCTGTAGATCCATCTTGTCAGATCCAGAGTGCTTTGGCTGTGAACTTAACCCATAAAAATTAAGGCAACCACATTCTGTAACATCTGTCTTTTAAAGATATTAGCTACACTGCTTGCACACTTTATGTTCCTATTTGTTTGCCAGTGTCTACATTGCTGGTTTTGGCACTTTGTCGTAGCTGGTATGAGGCTGTATTTTGGATTTGTGCTGGAAACAGTATTGATAACACAGGGATGTGCTAGTTACTGCTGAGCAGGGCTTGCACAGAGCCAAGGGCTTTTCTGCTTCTCCCCCCACCCTACCAGCGAGCAGGCTGGGGGGGCACAAGAAGCTGGGAGGGGACACAGCCGGGACAGCCGACCCCAACTGACCCAAGGGGTATTCCAGACCTTAGGATGTCATGCTCTGCCATAAATCTGGGAGAAGCAGGAGGAAGGGAGGGATATTCGGAGTGGTGGTGTTCATCTTCCCAAGTCACCGTTACACGTGATGGAGCCCAGCTTTCCCGGAGATGGCGGAACACCTGCCTGCCCATGGGAAGTGGTGAATGAATTCCCAAATTCCTTCTTTTGCTTTTCTTGTGTGTGTGGCTTTTGCTTTACCTATTAAACTGTCTTTATCTCAACCCACGAGTTTTCTCACTTTTAGCCTTCCAATTCTCTCTCCCATCCCACGGCATGGAGTGAGCAAGCAGCTGCGTTGGGCTGAGTTGCCAGCTTAGGTTAAACTACAACATAACTGCACTAGCTCCTGGATTTTTTTAATCAATAAGAAACTTGTTTTCATTAGAAATAAGAAGCTAGAAAATGGGGTCTTGGCAAAATGGTGGCTGTTAACTGCACTGTTGTTCCTTCTGTCTAATGTCTTCCCCAAGGAAGCCTCCTGCCCTCCACGAAAAGTTTTTGGTTGGTACTTCATGGAGGAAATCAGAAAGGTAGCTGAAGAACCTTACAGTTAAAATTATAAGCTACAAATGAGTTTAAACATATTTTTCCCAGGCACATTTACTGAAGATAATACAGAAGAAGTTTACAATTCCATTGTTCCAGCTCCCTGTACTTGTTAAAGTGCAGAAGACAATCTGTAGCTGCTTATTTTGTATCTAAGCAACTGTCAGACTCTATATCTACTAGTAAGAAAGGGTATAATTATATGCTGCTACTTTAATTAGCAGCAGATGCCTATGTTTATGAAATAAAATGTAAGATTTTCTGAAGTGCAGTCTTGCTTATATGCAAATTGCAAGAGCACTTTTGTAGGCTTCTAAAGGCTTTGTTTGGCTGTGGCACCTTGCTTGGGGCAGGGCACGGGGCATGTGCAGCCAGTCGCTGGTGGGCTGAGAGCCCACCTGTCCCGAACGCCTGGCTGGGAGAGATACAGGGCAAGGATAAATCGGTGTCTAATGTTTCTTTTTGACACTCCCAGTGCTGGCGTGAAGAAGGTGCTTGTCCCTGATTCAAAGACCAAGAACCACCAGTGCACAGCCTTCTTTGTGCTACCTATTTCAGTGGCCCAGGGGCTGCCTTCTGCAGGATGTGGTCACAGAGCAACCAACACAGGGAATAATCCTTAACATGAATCTCAGATCTCATTGAGGTCCTTCAGCAGCACATAGTGATGCAATGCAGTATTTTTCTTCAGAATGAAGAACAACAGGGGCTACTGCTGAGGGTCCTTCTTAGCATTTAAGAGGAAGAGAGTACCAACAAAACAAAACAAAAAAGCCACAGTTTTCCAGAAACCCATGAAGACACAAGCAGACAGAATACAGATGAGAATAACCTTGTCCAGGATAGAAAAGACTTGTTAGATGAGTCTAATTTCCATTATTCAGTTTTTTTATCCTTGTTTCCATGGAAACAGCACTTGTGCAATGATGCTGTCCTGCAAGGGAGTGAGTGGATGCATACATGTGTATGTACATCTGTGTGTTCTTCTCCTGGTCTCCAGCAACTTTGAAAAAAATTTGCCTGCAGAGCTGAGGCTCAGGATAATTAGATGCGAACAGTTTTGTGAAAGCATCAAGGTAAGGGAGAAGTGATCTTGTAAGTTGTCCAGCCAAAGAAATCTCATTAGGCAGTAGAGAACCTGCAGGAGGGGAGAACGAGGCCACCCCTCGTAACTGCTGCATCTCCAGGAGGTGCTTCAGTAGGAAAGCTCATACTTGCTTGGACATCAAACACTGTGACACACTGCCTGCTGCAAGGTACAGATCCACGGGAAACCTGTTCTTGGGTTTGGAAGTCCTGTTTAGAAACTATCAAAACATAAGACATCCTGCCTGAAAGTTTGGGATGCCAACAGAAGAACTAACATCTGTCTTGCCTGTTTGTCCACCTTTTGGGGTGCCTTGCCCTGCCACCTGCACCCTTCAGAAAAAGAAATGAAGTAGTCAGCCAATTTTGGCCCATCTCTTCAGACCTTCAAAACGAGCTACCATGCTGCCTCTCACAGCCATGTATGCAAGAAAAAGGACAAGTCAGATCATCAAGCTAAATTAAGGAGAAATGCTGAACATCCATCACTACATTCCTCATTTCAGGATGATATAAAATCCTTTTGCATACCTTCATATTCTTAGTTTTTATGCCCCTCTGTCACTGTTGGTAATCCAATTACAAGAACTAAGTTACACAAGACTGCACCCTAGTAGACTGCAAGAGCATGCAAGCGTATAACCCATACCTTTGTCTTCCTTTACTACACTTTCTAATCTCTAATCCACTCTCTGCAAGAACTGGAAGCCATTTCCCTGCTCGCTGCGGTAGAGGCTGTCAGCAGAGACACACACCAGATGCTTTCCCACAGAGCCCAATTTTGCTCTCGCCCTTACTCTGTGGCTCTCAAACAGAATTCAAGGTCATTCTGACTGCAAATTTCTGTTTGTAGTTGGTCTTCCCCATGCACAGTGTTAATGCACAGTATGGAAAGCAATGCTTCCACAACAGGTATCGCCCAGAGCATGTACGGAGGCAGAAGGATCTGGCTGAATGAGACACCTTGCATTTATTCAAAAGCTTTAGGGACTAGTTTATTGTGTAGCGCTTTTGTGACAAAGCCCTGTCAGCCTCATCTTGAACGTGCTTTAAGAAATCACCCATGCTTGAAGTTACCTGCATAAACCCACTGTTACCTGTATTAATCAACGCCCTAGAAGAAAACTCTACACCTATGGTCATTTTCAAAGTGACCTGTATGACTGCTGAGCCATATTTCAGGATTATCCTCTTCACAACAGGGGCCTTGCACCTCCTGCTACACACAAACAGACAGTTTTAATAACCTGTGTGCAGGTAACGTTCGGTCACAGGTAAAAATCTACTGAGTGTGCTCCAAACGCCAGCACATTTTCTGTGATTCAAATATTATTGCAGCTGTGCAGGGAACAGATCTCCTCACACCACCCCAAAAGACACTGAGCGCAGCTCCAGGGAATAGTACCCCAAGGCACAAGAAGTTTCTAGTTGTATTACTCTGAGTTTCCAGCTCACCTCTCCACAGTGGTTGAGAGGCCACATGAAAGGCAGCAACCGCAAAGCCATAAAAGATAAAAGATTAGCCCAGGTAAATTTACCCTGGGCACATGCTCTTCCTCTGCCATAACTGGCCTGTTACAGCATGTGTAATATTCAAGGTCCTATTATCAGCTCTAGATCGTGGCAGAAACCAGTAAGTCTCCAATAGCACGGTCACCTTTGGGACCCTTTGCTTTTGCCACCCGACAGCATAAGCAGTTGTCGAAAGTGGTGGCCCTTGTCCAAAGGGGAGGAGAGGGAAGACTCCCATGTCTCATCTGACCTTCTCTTCAGAGATTAGAAGAAATATTTCATACTAGCAAGGTTATTAACTGATAATGTAGGTCATTGCAATCAGTATTTCACACAAACTACTGTCCTTCTGCCCCTTAATTAAAAATAATGGGCACGAGGTGTTATTTCACAGAAACTTGGAGCTGGGGTGGAGGGGCTCCATTGTTAAACCCCGCTGACAACCCTGTAGTGAAATACCACGTGCTTAACATAGCCAAAGGTGGGAAAAAATTCTCTAAATCCAGAAAACTCTTTTAGAGACTTACAGGCAGCGTCCCGATTTCCCTAATATCTTCACAACAATCTCTTTTCGTAGCACAACAAAACGTTTCCTTCCATCAGCTTGCATCATTTCATCTTGACCCTTAACAATGCCGTTCAAAATTTTCCATGCAAAGCTGGTGATGCCGTTGAGATGGAGGATTTAACAGCAGTGCGGTGCAGTACGTGTGGGACGCGTTGGGTTTATGGTATTTCTTTCCATATAATGCCACCTAGCGTTAAGGACTGCCAGACACTCTCGGTGACTTCCTTATATTTGGGGACTGGAAGTGCACTGCAAAGTTTTGTTTGCCTCAAAGCACAAAGAAAAGAAGTCTTTCAACGTGGCCATATGACAACACTGGAAAACAGCAACGCAACACAGGGTTTTTTGCTGGATCTACAATCTGTATCTGTGCTAGATCACATACTCTTTTCCTGCTTATGGAAATTAATACTTGCTGGAAACCACTGACTAATGAAAAATTTACTAATAGAACATGAAATGCTCCTTCACTAATAAAATATAACAAGTGGCAGCAAGAGGCTGAAGACAGACAGCTTTCTGACTTACATAAGGAACTCCATTTGCTTTGAGATACTCCTATCTACCACCAGTTCTTGGGCTTTTGCACCTTGACCTGCTGCCTCTCCTTTCCTTTATAGGCTGCGGGGTTCACATCACCCCTTTTTGCCTACAACACCGGAGACTGGCTTGTAAGCACCTACCTTGATTCCTCTACTCGGATTCCATGGACGATCCTGCTCCCTTCTAAGACCTAACACCTCCATTAACAGCCAGCCTGTGCCAACGCTGTCAAATCCATCCGATCTGCTGTGCCTTCCCTCCTCTCTTTTAAAGACCTCTCTGTCCATCATCAATCCCTAGCTTTCACCCAGCTCTCCAGACCCACTGGATGTCCACTGGACATCACCTTCCTGATTAACTCATTTCCTTACCATTACACTTCCCCCCTCACCCAAGGAGGGGGGAGAAATGTTAGTTTCCTTCACCTTCAAAAGCCTTTTCTGAACTCTTCCCTCCCAGCCCATACAGCTAAAGCCCCATCTCTTTTTGCCTGCCCTTTACTACCATTGCTCGCTCTTCTGTTTCAGTTAATTCTTAAGCCCTTTCAACTTGAATTCTGTTTTCCTTGCACCACCCAAAGCGTTACGGTTTATAACTTTATGCTGTCAAAATCTTCCATGCTCCCTCCTCTTCCTAAACTCATTTGATAAGCCCAGTTTCCTCAACCATCAGCTGTCCCTCAGCATTCCTTCCATTTTCTTCTGCCTCTCTCTCCTCTCGGAGAAATACTTTGACACCTTCCCTCTCCGAGGGTATTTCATCTCCCTGGTGCAACACCTTCTGTGGGCGTTGTAGCTGCCCCACAGTGACAAAGCTGTCACTGCTGACACGCTTTTCTCCTGCCAGCAACACGTGCTCATTTTTTCTACTCCCACTCTCGGAATGGGCCACAGTAAGACCTGGCATCCACTTTGCTCCACTGTCACGTCATCACAGCAGCTGTTTAAGCCTCATCAGGTAACTTTGCCCTGCACCAAGGAGCCATCTTACCGCATCAGATGAGGGGGATGAGTTTAAACCACGCTGGGCAGATTCAGAGACTGACCCAGTACACGGAATAAAGGTTGAAAATACCCCAAAGCTACATAACTCTTGCAGAGCAATAAAGCAGTTTAGGATGGCGGTGAAGTCTTACCTATCCCTTCACCTTTGCAGCACAGTGCTCCGAGTCCAGTTTGGGGCTGGTCAGGATGGCGGACGTGGGCAGCCGACGTAGTCGTCTCTGCACTTGGCTGGTTCCACAGGTCAGGCTCCAGGTCATCAACCAAGGAGCAGTCATGCTACCTACATGCACTTAAAATTGGCAATGCTTAATTAAAAGCGATTTGCCTGTCCTTCCACCAACATGAGCTCAAAAAAAAAAATCTCTTTTTGCATACAGTCGCGCCAAAAAAGATGCGTTGGCAAGGCAGCGCGTTTCTCCATCAGGCGGTTGCAGCCTGCCCTCTGCTGCGGTTTCAGCACACAGCACCACATCTCTCCGCGGCCTGGACACGCTCGTCTCCCGACAACACCAACGGCACCGGCCAGCCCTGCCACAACGTGAATTTACAACTGGGAAAAGTTTAGTTCAAACCGGCAACAACGAAAGAGGTCCGACAAGGTGCAGCAATGAGGAGACTTAAAAATCCTTAGTAGGAAATACAAAGCAGAGGAACAAAAGTCATGCAGGCGCATCTTCAGACAGCGCTGCCGTTCGTTCTCCAGACGTAGGGTGGCTTAGACTGACACCCCAGTTCTGCTTCCCCCCCTCCGCCCCGTACGGCCTTGCCGTCACACGCTGAGAAGCGGGCAGACCGATCGCAACCCCCAGGTCGGCACGATGACCTGTGAACACCGAACCAGCCACAACACAGGGCAGGCTTCCCTCTCGGGCAACCGCGCCGTCCCAGCGGAAGGCAGCCTTGGTAAAGCCCGGCCCACCTAGCTCACGCCACACGAGGGACAGAGGTCAAAGGCTACTTGAAGGCAAAGGTTATTTGAGGACAGAAGTTACCTGAGGTCAAAGGTTACTGCTAAGGCAGATTTCCAGAGCGAGACCGGCCTGCCCTTTGTCGCAGGACAGGAGTTTCTCGAGGTCAGAGGACAGCCATTACCCGAGGTCAAAGGCCACGAGGTCACATGACCAAGGTTAATCTATGTCAAATGTTACTCAAGGGCAGCGGACAGAGGCTACTTGAGGTCAAAAGTCACTTCAGGTCAAAGGTTATGGCAGTCACAGGACAGCGGAACCTCAAGGTCAAAGGTTATTGGCGGTCACAGGACAGCGGAACCTCAAGGTCAAAGGTTATTGGCGGTCACAGGACAGCGGAACCTCAAGGTCAAAGGTTTGTTGATGTCAGAGCCAGAAGTTGGTTACTCTACGTCAAAGGTTCCTCTGCGTCAAATCTGGTTATTTGGTGTAAAGTCTCACCCCTGGATGCCAGAAACGAGTCTCCAAAGCGTTTCCGAGGCCCAGATGCTGTCGGCTGGGTGTCAAGCAGGGGCTGAGGCCAGGCGGGCTGGGGGGGGCCGTTCCCACCCGCTCATTCACCCCCTCACCCTCTGAGCAGGGGGCTGCACACAAGCTCCTGCTGGGAAGAGCCCTTCGGCCGCCCGCCCACCCGCCGCACTTGGCTGGCAAAAGTGCCGCTTGGAATACGGGGCCTTGACACCAGTGACCATACCGGCAGGGAGAACGGCACTCCAGCGCCCAGGAGTGCTTTAACTTAAAAGCAAAAATCCAGTCAGACATCGCCCTACAAAAGAGCTGAGTTGATCTAAGGCAAAAGAGCTGAAGGAACTGGTAGCAGTGATTTGTGATAAAGACTTGGTGCTGATTTTGCAGTGGCAGCTGTCTCCTCCTTTTCATGCATCACAGTACGAAGTTTTCCTTTACAGCCTAGTTAATAAAAATTGGTGGACACTCCTCCCAAGTATTTAGAAACATCACTCCATTTTATTTATTTATTAACAGAAAAGAGAGAAAGATACAACTACTAAGATAGGGTTGTTACCATCAGAGACTGTTACACTCAATTAGGGGAATCAGCTGCAAAACTAAAGTCATTGTTTGGGATTAACAGTAACTGTATGCTTGCCAGTAAAAGTTACTAGAGTTCCAAATTTGAGTCCAAACCAGAAAAATCTCAAACTGAATGTAAAGTTTTTGTCTACTTGCCAGAACTTAAAAGCATCAGGGAAAGTACTTAGAACAGTTGAGGCAGGAGGGGGAAGTAAAAGTTACTGGCTTTTTAAAATCTAGCAGTATTCAACTATCATACAAACAGGATGTCAACTTTTTAAAAATAATAAGCACTGACCATTTTAAATATAACTTTCAAAAGTCATTAAAAAAAATCTAAAAAGCAGGTGGCTAATGCTAGTCACAAGTGACAACAACAACAAAAAAAGCCCAAAAATCTTCCCCACAGACAATACAAAAAAGCAATTTTGAGTGTTGCTCTGCTGTAAGAGCTCATCTTTTCATGAGCCAGAACTTTCAAAACAGTTTTTTTTAAACTAAAGGTAGTGAAGTCTTGAAAATTCAGGTAGCTTCATCCAGTCACATACAACAAAAAACTTAAAAACGCACTCAGCTTAGTCTATTGTAATGTTCTGTCAGGATAAATACGTGCCCAAGAACAGCTTCTGAGATGCAAGTCACTTCAGAACCAAACACATTTTACTAACAAACAAGTTCATTTCTCAGCTAACAAAAAGAAAAAAATCTGTTTTCCAAAGAATTTTCATGCCATTTTCAGCTACCTGGCAATGGGTGACATTGTTTCAGACCATCAAGGTCCAAATACTGCCTCAAGGCACTTGGAAAGAGAAAAGGACTACTTTTAACATATTTCAGACAAGATCCCATAGATCAGCCCTAAAAGCACTCAAAATAATCCTACTTCCTCTTCAGGACAATAGTAAAAGAACCATCATTAGCTGGCAATGTCAAATTAGTGGTCAGAAAAGATGCTTTTTCATACAGGTTGAAATCACATTTAAAAGGAAAAAAAACAACTGAGGAAAGACCTACTAGCCCTGCAAGAGTGTCTTATTTCACTGATAATCTGTAATTAGTTTGTTTTGTAAGACTTGCTTTTCTCATTAATTGCACTGAAAGCTTTTGTGGAAGACAAAATAAATGCTTGACTTCGAAGTCTCCAAAGGGACACAATCATAAACTTTTGTCTCCACGTAGCAATTGCAATAAACACGGTATTATACAGTCTTTTTCTAAAGAAAAAGGGGGAAAAAAAATCAACTCTTTGGAGTGCCCATGGAGGCCATTTATCCGGTGGGAAAAGTTAACTGCCCTTGCAAAAGTTAACTGCCCTTTAATCGCTTTGCCCAGCATACCCATGCTGCTGTGAATCATACGAAACCCTGTCTAACATGAGTTCACAAAAACAAACTTCGAAGCAGTTTCTGAAGGCAGAAGGACCTTACCATTTCCTCCTCATTTAATCAAAGGGAAATACACTCCATCGGCTTTGGAAATAAACACAACTACCAGGATTTAAACACAGCTGTTATTACAGAGCAGTACCTGTACTGTAAAGCACCTGCACTGTAAAGCAGCTGCACATACACAGGCTACCGTTTCACACAGTAGCCGATACGCCGAGTCCCTTTACCACAGCACAAACTTACTTGGGGGCCCATAACTTATTTCCATCTTTTCCAAAGTTAACACTTGTCTGAAGCCAAAGGACTCAAGAGAAAAGCCATGAAATCAGGTTTTCTAACTGATTTTTTTAATAAACTATAGAAGAACAAGGTAACATTTCAACCAAAGTCATGACAGCTGCATGCTTAAAAGCAGATACATACATGTGTCTGGATTTTTCTGTTCTCATTAGGGGGGGGGGGGGAAGAGAGAGAAAAACGGTCATGTGAAAGCTGAAGGCAATGCATAGATTTCTATACATATTCAAATAATAGCAGACTAAAGCAAGCAGTAACACAACTGGAAAAAGTGTTTTACAGTGATTCCAGACCTACAAAATTTTAAAAGGAAATTTCAGTTCCAGGAATCTTTATGCTGAACCAAGTTACATTTTTATACAGCATTAAAGTAAGTTTTATAAATTGAGGCACAAGAAACAAACTTAATAGCTCAAATGTATCTAACGGGTGAACTGAAAAATCTACAGGCTGTAGTGTACTAGAAATTTAGAACTTGAAAGGTTGCATTAGACTTGCACTTGCTCACATTGACACAGTGAAATTAGTGGAAAACTACTGGTTTTCCAGTTAGAGTAAAATCAGGTTCTGATTGTTGGTTCCAATTATCTTCCTAACTTTTTCACATTGTCCTCACTTGCCTCTTATGTAGTCTCAACAGGGAAAAAAATTGGTTCCTGTGCCACCTCATTCAGGAATATTTATGAAGAAATAGAAAGCACCTGTCCTTGGGCACGATGGTATCTACCATGCTGTATTCCTTTACTTCATCCTGTGCCCCTACATCACTGAGGTTCTACAGGGTTAATAAATTTGTTTAGATTTAGATACTCATGTTCTACAAGGGATACTTGTTTTTACCTTTGGATGCACATGTCCTACAGGGGTTGGGGAGTATTAAAGACAGGGAGTCTTAAGAAAGTAACTGGAGTGATCGCACCGCAAGAAGTTAAGACAGAAAGGAGCTCATATGGATACATTTACTGCTTTCTCTATGAGGAAAAGTATTCAAGATCCAGCAATGTTTCCACCCAGATGCTACAGTAACTGGCACCCTATAAACCCCTACATTAAAATATACCTCAATATTTTAATCAGGCACTTAAACAGAAAAACAAAGCAGTAACATTTAACATAGGTATCGTGATAGTTAGTCTGTAAGGCTAAAACATCTTGTATGAAGCACTCAGGAAATAAACCGTCACACAGAAGCAAGTAACTCCTGTCAAGGGCTAAAGGAATAGAGAGCTCCTCACTAGACAAGCATGTTTAAAAAAAAAAAAAAAGACTGAATGATGGTTAGTAAATATTTGGTAGAAGCTATTAACCACAAATTTCTGTATATTCTTCACTACCCAATGCAAAATGTAGTGCAAGGTTAATCCTTTGAGAAGATGGATCCAAAAGTAAACATTCGATGTGCTTTAATTTACAAGACAATATTTTCTCCCTGCCCCCCACCCCCCGAAAAAAAGTTTCTCCACCAATAACAAGCTCCCTGAGGGAATACATTAATTTTTGCAAGGGGAAAAAAGCAATTATTTTAAAACAATATGAAAATCAATAGCTGCCCTATTTTGAGCAATAACATGTTTCTGATCAACATTTCTTTGGAAAGCATGGGTTAGACCAACCAGTCACTGGTCCTGTAAGGAGGACCTTCATCTCCTTTCTTTTAAGTAGTATTCTGCAGATGAGAGTAACCATTCTTTTAAAACAGTAATGAACATACTTTAGTCCAATACACTTCAAAGTTATAGAAAAACTCTACCTGCAAGAATCCATCTACCAACATTTTAGTGGTTAATTATAGATACTGTCACAAAAATACAGAATCAAGGAAAAGAGGAGGAAATTCAGTTGTAAGGCTAAACACTTGTGAAGTTACCTTTATATGCAAGTCAAGGGACAAATGAAAGAATCTACAGACACACAAATCACTTTTTTATGGTAAGGAGAATGCCAAGTGTTTAAACCATTCTTAAGCAATTTATTTTTTTTTACTGACGATTTACAAGGCCTTGATTATTAGACAAAATAGCATATTTTAACTAAACTAAACAAAAAAAACCCAAACCAGTGGAGTATGGAAGGAAATGCTATATGGTTCCGTAGAATATATCACACCCTGTGTACACACTGCTTCATTTTTCTCATCTGAACCCATTTGTTACTTATAGGATTTTTGCAAAGAAATATTTTGGTCTAGCCAACACAGTGTACAGTTTCAGACCACTGAATTAGGCTCCAATTCTGGCATTAGTCTACAGTCTAAACCACTGCAGCAAATCTTTCAAAGTGTTTAGTGTAATCAAAAACTGATCTAGACATTTTTGAGCAGTTAGCAATAAACAGGAGTTATAGACTGCATACAGTTCAGAATGGTACATTAAGTGAAGCTAACAGTTTTAGTATGCTTATTGCCAATTTCTCCCAAATTTTAACAAGCAGAGCTTCTTCTCAGATACATTATTGCTGAGGGTAATATGGCTGTTGAGGAAAAGGGTATCCAGGTTGTTGAGGTGCCGGATATGGTGCTTGTCCAGGGTTTTGAAACACAGGTGAGGGTGCATATGGCAGATTATACTGACCATACATATATGGATTATAGCCCATTGGCATTGGCATCTGGCAATATCTGTGGGGGGGAAGCATACTTTAGTTGCAAAACACTGATGATGAGAATCTGCAAATAACAGCTCATTAACAGATACAAAAAGACACGCAATCACCGCAAATGCTCTCCTTGAATTTCCATTTTTGTGCAGTAGAAAGTGTGGTAACTTCCAAGGATCAACCATGAAAAAAACTGTAACGCTTGAAACAGAAATGCAGACAGAAGGTGGAGTAAAGGCAACTTGCTGGAACTAGAACTGATCTAAATTAATTCTCTTATGTTTAATATCATTGTACATATTTTAACATTTGATGAGCATGCAACTGAAGGAGAGAGCAGCTGCCTTCATTTCCTCATGATGACTCCAGAAAAATGGAAAAAAGCATCAGAAGAAAGCACACTACTCAGCTGGAATTTTTTCTGTATTTTTCATCATCCGTAGCAAGATACAAAGATTTGAAAAATGAGATATGCCAACAGTTTTGAGACAAACACCACCAACTGATTATGCAAAGGATGGCAATAGTCCACAAACCACAGTTATGGAACTGCAGTCCTATCTCCCTTCTCCTTTAAAAAAGCCAAACTACAGAAATTTAAAATTAACCCTCCCACAAATGCTACCAGCAAACGATTCCAAGAAGAATTATATGATAAAACTAAAAAAGTCATCATGCCTCAAAGACTACACACATCTTCAATTACAACAATAACTGATTTTAAAATGCCACATGCAACAAACAAGTGCTTTTAGATAACAAAGAACCACTTAAGTACTCCCATAGCTTACCCTGGGTAACCTGGATAAGTTGGGTAAGGAGGTCCCTGTGCCTGGGAAGGTGCAGTGCTTGCTGCAGGTGCGCTGGCTCCTGGAGTAGGAGCAGGAGGAGCAGGAGCAGCAGCAGGAGCTGCAGCTGTACCAGAGGGTGCTGATGTAGAAGAGGAACTGCTTGCTGCAGAAATCACTGGTGGTGGTGGCCGTGCTGGTGGCTGTGGTTTAGTCCCCTAACAAGAGAAAGTAAATTAAGCTTGAGCTTCTTTCTGGAAGTCTTGGAATCAAAAACTGTGGTTATAGAATTAGTTGATTTTTATTTTCACTTTCATTTTAAATGGACATTCTATATTAAGTCTATACAGATAATAATGTGAAGCAACTAAGAAGCAATAAGCTTTCCATTTCAAATCTATAAATTATGAACACCAATAGGCCATAATACACCTCTCTGCAAAGTCTTTAGACTTTGCCCTCTATTTCACTTCAACACATTTCCCAAAACCCCAATATATTAAGGAGTGATATACATAAATTACACATCAGTTTGGAGTTGCACAGTATGGACCCTCTATTCTCAACCCCCTAATTCCGTAGCATTTATTTACCACCATAGTTCTGGGTGCTGGAGTAGGAGTTGACGATGCAGCTGGCTTACTTCCTCCAGCTGCTGTGGTCTGATATGTAGGCAGAGGAACAGAGGGAGCACTGGGTTCCCTAGCAATGCTTTGCTGCAAATCTCTATTAAAAACAAACACACAAACATACAGCTTAGTTTAAGAATTGTTTGTTAGACATGTCAGCAAGCTAAGCTAAAAAGATGCAACAGACTAAATCTAGTATTTAAAGCATGATCACTGAGCTAGCTCAAACTAAACGTGGAGTCCAAATCACTTCCACAGAACCAATCCTCTAGCCAACACTCCAACCAACGGTTACATTTATTTTCTAATAATGTCTTTATATTCCAACTCAATACTGGGTATAGATCACCAAATTAGCCAAAAGCCAAAAGCTTTAGGATCAGAAATTATGGAACAGTCAGAACATTTAGCAACTTGGAAGCTTTCCTGAGAACCTAAGGAAACCTCAAGGCTATGGAAAAAGATGAAGTAATTTTGACATGTAAAGAGAAGCAATACATAAGAAAAACAATGTCATGTTTGTAGAATGCCCTAAATTAAATAATAATGCATGCAAATACCATACATCTAACAGATGAAAGAAGAGTCTGCTATATAGTTTGCAATATCATTTATACCAGGGTAAATATAACTGTCAAAAAAAACCCTGGAAGAAATCCAAATGGCTAAGCACATGAGCTTTAAAGTTCTCTATTCTGTTACCTCTAGTGTTGGAATTACTCTTGCTAAGATACAAGGAGGCTTTAGTGTCATGTTGCACTACAAGCTGCCATTAAACAGCATAATTTTACAGTCGGCTTGTCATGAAAACTCCAAGGAAGCAGTTCTAAGTTACATATTCACAAGTATTTAGTTAAATTCTCAATGCAAAGGTTCAATATTTGAGATTGGGCAGATTCTTCAGAGAGACTTTAGGAAGCATTTAAAGTTTCAGAAAATTTTGCATAAAAATGATAGGTAAGCAGTACATAACAGCTAGAATTTGATACCTGGCATTCTGAAACAGAAGACAGGGGAGACTGACAAAGGTATACAGCCTACTTAGCAACAAACTACAGACACCTATTGTATAGTGTGCAAAGGTGAACTCCAAAGAAGAACAAAACTGTCAACTTCTGCAGGAACTTGGTAGAAAGAACAAGACTGAAAAAAAATTCCAAGAAAACTGTCCTTGCAGTTACCCCTGCAGTAAAAAGGAATGATGGAGAAAAAGATGGAAATACTGTCCTGATGCTCTGGTACATACATGTATGCATATCTCAAACTATTTCTTGCAGATGGTGGAGTAACTGTTCAACACTGTATTATACTGAAACTAAAAAAACAAAACTTAACATCTTAAAAGATGACATAACAGATGCAAGTAACAATTTTCTTCTTAAAATCATGCTGCAAAGACCAATGACTTACAGAACAGTGGTACCATTCAGAGTGAAGTATATTTTGACCGCAAAGTGACCAAAATGCATTACATGTGAAACAAAAATCTATTAGAACTGATCCTCCAATGGCCAATCATTGGGG
>JANZLQ010000009.1:11170487-11189134 GCA_026212715.1 Elanus axillaris | reverse complement strand
CTGAACTCAAAACACAGCACTGTACCAGCTACTAGGAAGACACTTAACTCTATCCCAGCTGAAACCAGGACAAAGCTCCACCTCACTACAAGTCAATAAATGCATAATGGTAACTTTCAAAATGTCACTGAGATAGTCTCATATAAGTCTCTCAACTCTCCTGCATATCTATAAATAGATATTGCACATGGATCCTACAAAGTCAGTTGAACCAGCACTTTTACTGCCCGCCCCCAAGGATCAGGGGACTTCAAGAAAGTAGTTACTTTTAGCCATTTTTTTCCTACCTTACTTAAAACACGTGAAGACCTTACTCACTACAACATCCGTATCTGAGTCCCTCTAGAAACCAGATATAGAAGCAAAAAACTATAAAGACTAAAAATATAGCTGTTTGTACATTTTTCAAAAATTATTTGGATTTAAATCATTATTTCAGGAGGTATGGAGCACGCAGAATTTTAATGTTCTGGGCATTTGGTTTGGTTTTTTTTAATAACATTACTTAGGAAAATTTATTAACACATCTGTTATATTATCTATACTGAGATAAGAAGCCTATGCAAATGTAAAGATAGAGATTTAACATGCCAAGCAATACCAAACTGCTCAAACATCATTACAATACATCTTTATGAAAGCTACAGAGATACCTCTCATCTTTGCAGCTGCTAATAATTTGATTCATCTGATAAACATGCTCTGTAATTTTTTAACATTTTTCGTTCTTAGTTACATGAATTTTAGAACTCTGAGCTAGCTTTTCAGGATTTAAAGTTTTCCCATATTCTTCAGAGAAGAAAAAAAGTTACCTACCTGCAACCTCCCAATTTCTTCACCAAATTTCTTCTGCTGTTTTGCCAGGATAGATTGATGATATTCTGCATTGGCCTGCATAATGCAATGCTTTGCAGCCAGAACAGGAAACACCTCCTGGAAATAAAAATACTGACCAGGGGAAAGTCCAACCACATTAACCACCACAGACAACATGGGATGCAGGAAGAAAAAGGAAGAAGAAAAGGAAATTAGAATCACCCAATTAATGGTTTAGATAGGTTAAAACATTAGAGGTAAATGTCAGAGACCACATGACTTTGCATGGATTGAATCCAGTCTTGCTTTTTTCAATCCTTTTTTGCAAAATTCTCAGTGTCCATTATTTTAGATGAACTACAATTTAAATTCAAGCCATGAAGTCACAACATCTACTTCAAAGATTAGAAATGCATGCATACATTAGTAAGGATAGTTGCAAGAACACACCCAAATGCCCCCAAGACAAAGCCAAGACAGTGTTCTCAAAAGAAGGAGAAGGGGGGGGAAGACAAGACCCCCCCTTTTTTTTTTTAATTTAACAAAGCAATTACACTTAAAACAACAGCAGGCCTATCAGGTAAGTAACTCTAAAATTGCAAATACAAAGAACAAATAAAGAGGACCAATAACTATTGACATGGAAAACAATTTAAAGAATTTAAGTCATTTTTAGGCTCTTATATAAAAGCACTTATCTTTGCAGGAGTACCAACCAAGACATGAAGAAAACACTGTGCTTCAGCCCACAGAATAGGCATGGTCTTTGATCAAGGATTTGGCCTTACTGTTTTATTTCTTAAATCAAGGAGCACTGGAAAACCAGAGTGATGTTTTAAAGACCTCAGTATATAAAGACCTGCTTCTTCATATTTGTGCAAACTTGCTGCCCCCACAGAGATTTAAAAAAAAAAAAAAAAAAAAAAGAAGAGGGTAAATTTGGAAGAAAAAGTTTTCTGGGAGGCCTTGCAACTGGAGTCTGACACATCAAGTCAACCTCTATTTCACAGTCCTAAACATGTAACTGTTCTCAGAGCTGGCGTTCAACTCAAGGAACCAGCAAACCTTATTACTTTCTTTCAGATAATCAATTGGCAGATTATTATGCAACTGGAACAGGGAGCAGATATATGGCTTAGAAAGGTCCACAACAACAAAAGACAAAGCAATGGCTTTATTATATCTCATTGTCTCTCAGCAATCAATCATAAATGTATTACCTAAGTGAGAAATTGGCCCAATCTGTAAAATGCCACAGAAAGTGAGAGAAAATATGTGCATACTTACAAGACTCTATCAAGTTGCAATCAAGCAAGATATCAATTTAACTTCAAAAAACTGCTCCCCTTCCCCCCCTCAATAGATATAAAAAGCCACTGACTGGCCTTCTAAGGCATTTGTGTAATTCATTGCTTAAGAATAAAAAAGCATGCTTTTACTCTAATACAATAGCCCTTACCCATACAGTTCTTAACATTATCAAGATTCTATTCTTCATTAGAACCGGGGGGGAATTACCTGATTCCCCCCCGAAAGAATAAAAATGCATTTAGCAAATAGTTTGGCAATTATTTGACTAAGATTGCATATTAAGTTACAGGACCAGATACCAACCACTTCCATTCATCACTGGTAAAAATATTTTTACTAAGTTTTCTGGTGTGTGTGTTTAGTAAATCTAGTATTTTTCACATTTTCTTTGTAACAAGACAGACCAGTGCAAGCTGGAATAGTTATTTTAGAGGTTTGAAACTATTAATGAAGGAAAAATAACTGCAAATTAGCAACAAGGGATGCTTCCCAGGGACATTCACAGAAAAAGCACTATGGAAGACAATCTCCTATTTAGCTAGATAAAATTTCAAGAATCCAACAATACCAAAAGTAAATCTTACTCAGCTTCTACATTTGTAACACTGCACAAAGGGTTTTCTACTATTTTATGATCTGAACCTGACTGATAGGTTTGATACACTGAAAAGCTGCTCATTTTTAAGTACTTGTTCTGCAATATATATTCAAAGAGCATGAAAAAAGATCCTTCTGCAACTTCCAAAACCAACAGCACTCAAATCAACAGTCAGGACTAAATTGAGATCATTTACAAGTATCGAGATTGTTTTGGGTGGAGGAAGAAGAGAAGGCAGGCAGAAGGACAGAGGATACCTACTGACTTCAGACATATTTTCCATTAACAAGTAAGTGAACAGTACCACTCTATTCATACTGTCAACATAAGAGCAAGTTTCATGTGAAAACATTTGAGACTAGAAGCCAGTTAAGCCCCATTACAAAGTGTTACTTTGAAAAACAGACAGTAAGGCATTAAGAAGGCAACCCTAAATGCTACCATAAACATTACAAGTTCACTTGAAACAAAATGTGTTGCAAGTAAACACATTTCATCTAAAAAGATTTTACTTATTTTAAAAAAAACATACTATCTTATACTATCTTTTGCCTACTAGATTCCTCACTGTTTTTCAAATTACAGGTTCATCATCAACTTTTCCTGAGGATATATTTTAAGTGTATTTCATCAAGTACATTGTAAACAGTAACAGTTATTCACAACAACAGCAGATCCCAGATTATTTCCATGAGAGTTACTAACCTTGGGCAAAGTATCTTTATACTGACACTGTTTGTAAGCATCACCATAGTAATCTGCAGCTTGATTAGCTAGTTTAGCTATGATACCATCTTTCATTTTATCTGGGGGAAAGGGGAGAAAAAACAAAGAACAGTTATGATTATCAACAGTTTTTACAAGCAAACAGGTAAATTACTTCATTTTCAAAGAGTAACAACTGCATTCTAAGGGTATAGCTTTCCATTATAGCTCAAAGGTGGGATCCCATTCTTCTCTCCTGACATCCAGCAGCGGTTTCCGGATTTTCTACTTCAATCAGGACACTGAAGGTTCAGTCAGTTGCACAAGAAATCTTTTCGAAGCTGCCAGCGTTTATGTCGAATTAAGAGTGATACTTTACCTCATACCAATGGCAAACTGCCAATAAAAGCTGCAGTCCCACTCTAACTCTGTCAGCTTGTTCCCAGCCCTTCCCTTGTGCCAGCACAAGCACTTGTGCAGCCATAGTCAAAGAATTTAGCTGAAATATAGTTAGCAAAAAATAGTTAATTTTCAGCAGGATCTGTTCTCTAACCCAGCTCCATGTCAGGACTCTCAAAAATTTGCAGAAATGCAGCAGAAGAGAAAGGACTGGTGCTTTCCATGGCAGTCCACAACAGTTAGTTTACACTGAGTATAGAAACACCATTCCTAGACATAACTAACTACAGTTCCTCCAAGTGGTATCCACTACTTCTTATCAGAGACACATGTGCCTAGCAGCAGTGGTATCCCCTGCCTCACATCCTCACCCTGCTCCTGAAGCCAAAACTGTTAAAATAGGAACACGCTGCATCTATCCTTATCTCCTTTTATAATCACCTCTGCCCTGCATTAGCAATTCAGCCTCCCACGAGAAGGCAAGCAATCCAAGCAAATATTGGCCATCCAATCTAAATAGCTGCCCTTACAAACAAGTATCCTTTGATTCAGGTGATTTTTATGTACTGTCAGATTGATGAGCATGAAGGGGGAGGTATGGGGAGATTAGGAAGTCTGCAGAGTACACTTAATTGCCAAAATTAAATCAAAAGAATTCCCAAGTAGTCTACTCATTCCAGCATATTTACACACCTATCTACAACACTTGAGGCATGAGCTATGATGTAATATTACCTTCTATGAGGCAAATGCATTTAAGGTATGCCAGAAAGATCTTTTCACTGTGGATCAGGATTTAGATGACAAAAGGAGCTTATGAGATCTAGCAACTTACTTCTCTGCTAGAATGTTTCTGTCCAGTGCACTAAATATTTAATAAAACCAAAACAATTAAAATCTAAATAGACTGTCCTTCTAGCCCCACCTAGTGTGTGGTAGTTGCATTTTCCTTCATAGAAGAGCCTGAGCTCTAAGAAAAGAAAAAAATATTGGCATATTAATTATAACGGAATGTTAGAGGAGACTCATTTATCCATGCAGATAGCTCAGAAGAGATCTTTCACCTCAGAAGCTTTAATTTTTTCCTCACATCTTTAAACTATTGCAAGCCTTGAGATAGGATGATGAATATATGCAGACCTAAAGATGCTTAAAGATAACATTAAGAAAGGCTCAGAAAATTAAAGAACTGATCTGTAGTTATGCAGATCTGACTGACCAATTTGGGTTTTGCCAATCACTTCCGCTTTCTTTCAACTGAACTCAGTTCTATGAGAAATAACATAATCAGTGGGTAAGCTGCTAAATAAATAGCCTGTCTCACATGAGAGAAAAACCACAAGATTGCAAGTAAGGTAAATAGCAATGTAGCAAGAAGCTCCATTTGAGTTTTCAGATCAAACTTTGAAGCATTTCCAGTCAAAAAATAGGTTTCTGAAGTTAATCATGTTGTCAAACATGATTCTTCACAAAATGTCTTTCCTGCCAGGAAAAAGAACCTCTCTACTCTGGCAAAATCTACAGCCTCCATAGAGATGACTATTAACCTTACTGTCCTTCTAACACTGGCAGACTTGTGGTCTTGGGAGTAGCCACAAAATCTTCAGCTCACTGGGCACATGTGGGATTTGGTTCAGCCTTGCTTTATCTTTTTCACATTCTGAATAATAAGAAATCAAGAAGGTGACAGAAAGACCTTCTTCCCATGCAAAATAAGGTAAGCATCTGCTTCTGATCTGAAGGGAAGTTTCAGGTATTTGTTATACAAATTTATTTCAAAGCAACGTCCAAATAGCCAGAGACTAAAATACTGCTACCAGCGTGATAAAGAACGCAAACACAATTTATCAGTTGGCTGAAGGACAACAGCTTCTCATTGAGATTCTCCTAAAGGCGGGAAGGCTACAATAATTTTCAGGGATCTTCCCTGTGAAGAGAAGAAATATTCCAGTTAAGATAACCCTTGTCTACCTCCACTGTATTCCAAACAACATGGGGAGAAGAGTTGGTGGGCAATCACGACCTCTATATCCTTAGTTCTACTTTTAGATATCTGTAACTTCTAGATGCACAACTTCTTGTAAATACAAGGAGAAGAGCAGAAGAGCAATGAGTAAGGCATCTGGTAGCAAAGACAGTACTGTTCCACAGGAAAATTCTTTGAAGCATGTGTTCTTTAATAGTTCTATTAAAATGTGCAGCCTCTGAATCAGTATTTCACAATCACCTTTAACAGTTAGGGACATAATTCTTTGTTCTACCTGCAGAATTTCATAATGAGATAAATCAGGCATTGTTAAAGTTAGAGTGGGCCAGAGAGGTCCTCTTTTAAAAATAGGAGCAATCAAACAGAATTTGTTTCCCCTAAACTCTTAGGGAATGTCCTTTGTTTCCTAGCACAGTCAGATCTTTCTTCCTGAATTCTCATTAAATCATTCCCCAGAGAGATGAGGAGGGGCGTAGTGGTAAAACCCCTATGCACCATTTCTAGTACTCTCAGTTCTTTTACAGAATGTCTTTTGTTCTGAAAAGGGGGAAAAGGAAAAAATATAAACCAGAAAAAGCTTTTGTAAAAATGAAGACCAATGGTTTTGGACATAAAAAGAAAGGAAAGGCAAATGGGACAACTGCACTGTCAGGTGAACCTTAGACAAATTTTTAAGTGGCATCTGTAGTTTGTGTTTAATGACCTGCAAAGCTGAGGGTGCAGGTGTGGAGAATCGGTAAAGGCAAAAATATAAGGCCCTTTACAAGCTCTTATTAACTTAATACACTTGTAAGTTTTTGTGGAAGTTGCAATGAGTACATAAATATACAAGCTGAAAATTAAGATATACCTCTTGTAGCTTTCAAAAAAAAGACTTCTTGGGCTTGAGCCAACATAATAAGACTGAGAGTTCCAACTGTGTCTGGAGAGATGTCCACTGTAGGTTCTCGATTCAAGGCTGACAAAACTGTGTCTTTAATGTGTTGGAAAGCACCACTCGCAAACTAAGTAAAACAAACCAACACATTATCATTCATGTTTCCAAACAGATTTTTTTCTCTTACAAACATAATACATACAACAATTTAAAAAAAGAAAGGGGCGCTTTTTTGGTATATGGTCTCCCATTTATTGTTTAGCCACTAAAAAGAAAATTCCTTGCTACTCCTTGTTCTTGACGCTACTTACACTGAGACATATATTGAGACAGACTGTAAGTAACAGTATATTGGCTATAATTAATAGCATAAGAAAATGGAATTTTTAATGCATTCCACAAAGAAGAAAGAAATTATTACTGTATAACTTGCTAAAACTGAAATTTATACTAGCTAAAATTATTAAATCTTAAGCTGAAGGTTATTAGTTACCAACACACTTGGGGGAAGGGGTATAGGGAACTGGAAGTAAATCCTTCAAAGCCGGTAAATAAATATGAGCCAAGACCAGGTACTTAGCCAACCAACCTTTGCAATTAAAAGGGGGAAAATATGTTTGGTTTTATATATATATATATATATACATGTATGTATTTATGTATGTGTATATATAGCTTTAAAATTGAGAGATACTTATTTGATGTTCTAAGATTAATAATTCTGAATGCCTAAGCATAAGCAGGGAGCCTCTGTACCTGATAGTGCTTAGCTGCAGCTTTTAGACCTTCATCATTATCCAGATTCTGTTCTGCTGCAATCTGGCTTGCCAATGCTCCACAGTTGAACAAAACACAGGTCTTCTCATACCCCAAACTTGCCAGAGCTGCAATCAAGACAGACAGTTACCCATAACGTGAAGAAAATAAACTTCAGTAATCTAGCATCCTACAGATGAGGCCAACACTACTAATACCTGTACTTAAAGAAATCAACAGTTTCAAGCCAAAACAAAAAAAAAACAAAAAAAAAACCAAACCAAAACACTAATCATACTGCACTGTGAAAGTCATTTTCATTCAAAAGGCTTTACATAGTCTAATTTAGTACTTCCACAAAGCATTTCCATATGATGAACTACAGGAAGTGGCATAAAGCATAGAAGTGGTAGAATGAAAAATCTACACAATACACAAAATAATTTAAAAGTCTTTCTAACTAGAGTGCAGCTTTTTGGCTCCTAAAGATACAGAAACACACAAATTACTGAAGGATAATCTGAAATAAGAACTTCCGTGCATTAATCACTCTGCAATAACTGCCCAATTACATGCTCTTACTGTATCTTGAATGAAAGATTAACTACTCTTCCCTCATTGAGGCCAAAGATTTTTACATGCACTGTCTTACTATCTACTGAAACAGAGGGAACTTTTTGCCTCTCAAAGATACTGTTTCGGACTGAAAATGCTGACAAATATCTTGGTTGTACATGTACTGAAACAGCTAAGAATTTACTTGATTAAAACTTATGCTCACTAGACAGCATAGTAGCCTGTTCAGACTCAGCTCCTGTAATACTTCACAGTCCCAGAGGATGGAGCCCACACTTCTGGAATCAGTAACACCTGAACAGGAACCATTTTGAATCTATTAGTTGCTTTCAGAAGGTTACTGATCATATGCAAGTGCTGGAAAAATCTAAAGACTGCAGATATTAGTTTCCTACTACTGTTAGAAAGTGTCTAGACACTCCTCTTGGAGAATACAAAAAACTCAACTAGTAAATTTTCCATTTTAGAAACCCAGGTACAAACTTCTACGTTATCCTTAAAATATGAAGGTACCAAAGAGGCACATTTGTTTCATTTCACTAACATCCAGCCTCCTTATACAGCTACATATTTATCTAACCTATCTCTGAAGTTTCTATATTCATGCTCTCTGACCTGCACTAAATTCTCAGACAGCAGCCATAAATCTGACATGCCATTTTCCCCATTTTTTTTCCCTGAGAGAAGTGAGTTACACAATCAGTCTTTCATCAATAGTCATTTATCTATATCATCTCTTTTCAGCAGTTTATTTTCCAGAATTTTTCTAAAAAAGACTATCTTACACAAATTAGACATCATTCAAAGTAAAGAAAATATGGCTTTAAAGTTTCTGAAGTGCAAAGCTATTTTAGATGCAGAATTACTTCATACTCTGCACTGCATCTGAAGTGTGATTTACTACAGTGAGAACAGCTGTTTAGCAATATAGATTTTCCTCAGACTCATCTGTTTATAGCACTACCTATTAACTTAAGCCAACATATTTCAGATTACATGCCATGCTGTGAACTGGGTCACTTTTCAAGCAGCCACAGTATCTGTCAGCTACCCCTGTGATACAGGCTTGGGACTCAGGGGAAGATGGGAAGGAAAGAGTTTGTCACCACAGCGAGAGCCAGAACTCTCAAGTCACACCCCTGTATCTTGGCCCCATGGAAGTCAAAAGAGTTGTAGACTGAATTTCCAGCTGGAGACAGGATTGCCTCCTCTTCGAAGTCAACAGAAATTCTGCTTCCTCAGTAGATGAAAATTCTGCTTTACACTGAGAAACCCCACTACTAATTCTGATCTGAAATAGATACACACACACTATAGTTAATCTGGAGAGCAGCATCTGGATAATCTGTGATACAGCACTGTAAAGATATATACTAAAAGACTCATTTTGTTATTTTCTTTGCAGTAAGATCTGCTTTAAAGTTTCAAAATAAAATTTATTCCATTGCTTGTTAACTGAGCATTACTCACATCTCAGTTAAGAATTTCTTTGATATTTCACAAGGATTGTTGCATAAATCTCTGGCCATCTGCCTCAGATTATTTAAACTAGTATATAATTAACCTGCAGACAAGCAAGCTTTCTCAAGCTGCTGTAACATCACATTTATTCAAATTGTCTGGATAATCATCAACATTGTGATTACCGATTCTTTTTCTTGCAATTATTATAAATCTCTGGTGATTCACAAACTACATTTAAATCAAAATTAAACATTCTAAACTTTACTGTGAAACAGGTTCAATCACCATGAAATGCTAGCCCCAAAGAAGACAGAACCAACCAAGTTCTGAGAAAAAACACAGCAACTTCAGGAAGGTCTCCACTTACCCAGAAGGACTTCTTAGAAAATAAAGCAAGGAAAGGTGTGCACCACCTGCTTATCCATGGGAATCCGGTGTATTGTTACACATGTAGTTTACACGAGCACAGTTTTAGCAAGTGTACTCAGAACATGGAAAACTGCAACAACTTTCAGCAGATGCTAACAGAGAACTACTTTAAGGACAGAGAAACTTTTAAAAACCTGAAAAGAGAGTAAGTACGCTAACATTTTTTCAGGCTTTGTCTGAAGCTTAAAAATTGCAGCGGTCATCTTGCAACGCTAGTGGTGATGAATGCTTAGGCATAAATAGAAACTAAAGAATGATGACACATGACTGAACAGCTCCTCATTTAACTCAAAAGGATTTGGTCTTAGTTTCTCTATTGGCAAATGTTCCAAATCCATTTAATGATCCTGAATTTGCAGTGCAGGACTGTCCCCGTTTATGCCTCTAGAAAACTAATATTAAACCTCAATTTCATAGAAATTCTTTGCCTGGGGCCCATTTATTCTTTACCGATGTTGAAGTGATTAATCTGTTACCAATATAGTTGAACTCATTTGAAAGCTATATTGAGGATACTAGAAAGACTATTAGCAATTCAGCCATATAAAAATATTCCCAAACTCTAGTATCATTAATACTTGCACCTTCGGTACATTCACATACCCAGTTTGGCAGATCCTCCAAAAAGTGATCCTTTATCAAAAGCATCCTTCCACGTAAACGTTACACAGACCTGAAAGTTGTGAAAAAAAAAAGATCTTTATCTCTGAAATAAAATAGACAATCTTCAGAAGATATCCCAAATTCACTTATTTATCCTTTCATATTCCAATCGCATAAAACATTTAATTCACTTGTAACATTTGATGATTTCCTGAAAATTCCAGAATGTTTCTAGAGTTATTTAAAAAAAATTATTCTACTAAATTATTCTACTTTTTTGCCTTTCTCTTAGTTAGCTCAAAGCATTTCAAGCAGACAAGACAGAAAATCTCAAAATAATCTTTCAGCTCTGCTCATATACCGAGTGACAAATAAATTTCTTTCCAAACCAAGATATTCCTCTCCCAAGAAGTCTGATAGTCTGGTACAGTCACAGTCAAAGGAAACCACCCAACCAAGCAGTTCCCACTGTTGCAGATTACTAGCATATTTGGAACTGTTTCATAATACCAAAATTCACTCACTTTTATGAGTGAACCCAATAGCAGCATTACAAGGAGATGCATTCAGGAAAGAGAATGCAGGTAAAACCACTGTGTTTTATACTCCACTTCCAGCATATATTTCATAGACAATGCAAATACTTCACAGAATCTGTTTTGGAGTTCCATAATTTGATTCCTTAACTCAGCTGACCAAACCAGTTGTAGGCAACTGGTATAAAAAACAGAAAAGATAGCAAAATTCCTTGTTTTAATGTGGTTGGGGAAGATCACTTCAGAAAAAACACAATACTGCTTGATAATGTATTTTCCTCTAGCAGCAACACTAGTTCAGGAAGCTCTGGTCCCCAGCTCTTCATTGCTGCTTTCACTGACTACTTCTTCTCTTTGATGGAACAGTTTACACATCTGCAGAACTTACTCTTGAAGTTCTTCAGTTTTCCATATCTTGGGGTTTACAGATGCCCATAAGTCCTGGGTTCATCTGAGATAGAGTTAATTTTCACAGGAACCTGAGAGGGGGCACAGCCAGGACAGCTGACCTGAACTAGCCAAGGAGCTATTCCATACCACGTGCCATCATGCTCAGTATAGAAATGGGGAGCGGGCCGGGGGGGCTCTTGGCTTTTGGTGGGGGAAGTGGCGGATTGTCAGGTTCTGGGTGGTGAGCAGTTGCACTGTGCATCACTCGTTTTGTATAGCCTTTTATTTGTATTGTTGTTGTTGTAACTTCTCTTCTTGTGTTGCCCCAGTAAATTGTCCTTATCTCAACCCTCAAGGTTCCGGGTTGTTTTTTTGTTGGTTTTTTTTTTTTTTTTTTTATTTTCTCTTTCTGATTCTCCTCCCCATCCCACCAAAGAGGGGCAGGGGGAGTGAGCGAGCAGTTGCGTGGGCCTTTGTTACCAGCTGGGCTGAAACCAGGACACCATAGCAAAACATTTGCACACTAAAAAAAAACAAAGTGCAGTTCTTGGCTACAACTGAATGCAGCTACATGCAAAACTAAGATCGGTTTGAGCTGCATTAAAACTATTCCCTCACTTGTAAGTTCTGTAAGTCTGAAAGAAATTTTTTCTTTTAATCACAACATTACCATTTAAATATGACTTGATCAGGAAATAAATCTAAATTCTGTCCTATTTGCAAACACCCCCCAAGAAAACCTACATCTTTTTCCACCAACATATAGGAGCCTAAAGATCTGTTCCAGTTTCCACCTGAGGAAGACTTCTATAGGCAGGAGTTAAGCTGAATTTCCCCTTAGAGACCAGATTCTAAAGAAATATGGTAGGAAAAACATCCCAAAACTTAATGACTACTATATCTAAATAAAAATTATGCCACTTGTAGATGCAGAGGCAGCAGTTCAGTAGTAAGCTCTTAAATGGTTTATTCCGTTAGCTGTCGTGAATGAAACATCTGTTCTACTTCAAAAAACAATATCATATTCCATCTGTTACTGAAGGTTTTCCCATATAAATTATATTTTTAAAAGCCTTTAGAACATAGTATGAAATAGACTTCTTGGAAAAAGGAGAGCTGAAAAGGAAACAGCACAACACAACTCTTTCTGACCTACACCACAGTGACCACCAGCCAAAGTCAAAACATTTCTGATCCGTAAAACAGAGGCAATTATGGCCACTAGAAGTGAAGTTTCAGTATAGACTATACATGATCACAGACTAGAAAATTAACAGAGATTAGAAAAATAAGGCTGGAAGAGATTAAATGCTTTGCCCAAGAGAAGTACTGTTTAGTGGATTAGATACAGGCTTGGAAGTTGTATATCGTAGGTGCCATGTTTCAGTTTAATGGTTTGATAAGTCATCTTACCTGATTTTCAGAGAATGGAAACTTTGGTTCAATTGAACACAGCTGATCATAGTATCTACAAAAAAGATAAAAAACAGAAACCTCTATTAGATAAAAATCAAATTAAGATTTTTTTTTTCTTACACTGGCATGTAAAGAAAAGGGTGCAAATATCTCGCACACAAATAAATTGTGAAGCTCATTCATAACTATGAGGGATTTGCAGGACAGACAGAAATTCTGCCTAAAAGGATCTTCTTAGTAGAGGAAGAAGTTCAATAGGAGGTAGCCTTCCACAGATAACGTAGAAACCCTGTCTCAATCAGAAGTAGAAGAGTATCACAGATAAAGCTGACCCATTCCATTTTCTGACGGAGAATGGATTAGAAAAGAGCGTCATGCAAAGGAGACCCTGTATACATACAGGAAGACAAAGAGAACATTAGACATTAAGTCACACTGCAAAAGTAAATTAAGTACAGCACTTCACATAATATTAACAAGGTACACTGCTCTCTTTTGATCTGAACATTATATCCCACTCCCTTAAAATTTCTGAGTCATCTGTTTGAACTTCAGTGTCTTCAAAATAGATGCCAAATCTTGCACAGTATCACCTGGAGAGCCTAATGCCTGATAAAATTCTTTAACTGTAAGGTTAGTTTTCAGTAAGAGTATGTTGTACCAGTCACAGTGAATTAAAACTGAACGTTTCTCTGTGCCAATATTTTGTCTACTCCCAGTGGAAGATGTTTAGGAAAGAATGCCAGAAAGATAATATAGCAAGTATAGCATAGTCACTCACACAGTCTATCCAGGCAACAGTTAAGCAATTCAAAGCTCTCCAGTGTCGTACCCTACACCTACACCACTTGATAAACATGACAGGCTGGATGCAGAACGGAAAACCTTTAAACTGCCAACTGCTGGGAACAGATTACATGTGAAGCCTGTTTCCCATACTCCTCCTGCAGCACTTGCCATAGGGGCATACACCCAACGTTATACTGGACCAATTCTTTTTTTAAGAATTTATATTCTCAGTATACAAAACACCTTGTAGTTTCACGACTTGTGAAACAGGCTCAACATTGTTCCTGTTTCCTTACATTACATTATTAAATATTAATCACGATTGATCTAGACTTGAGGCAGATGTACAAGGCCTATATTCTGCAGGCAGTAAGTACTTGTTTAGAAATTCAAGAAGCATTTTTAAAAGTCACATACAACAAAAAAAATAGCGTTAGCATATTCTTCAGTGAATTATATCTGCCAACGTATATAATACTAGAGGCTTCTGACTTCAACTGAGCCACTGCAATTTAAGACACAATATACTAAGCCATATCAAAAGCTACAATAATCTGCAACAGTAACCTAGCAGGACTTCCACTAACAACCGAGTTGAAAGAAATTGCTCCTAAGGTTAAAAAAAAAAAGTCTTAGATATTTACTGACAGCAGTTTAATCAAGATTACTTTTTACTTTTAACAACTTAACAAGAATGTGAAAGGTATAGTTAAAAAAAACACAAACCCTAGCACTGAAGATCATTTCAACCGATATATTTAATTTATTTAAAAGTACTTCCTTCACTGTAATATCACAAAGAAAACGAGACTTTCCATGCTGTCTCCTCCTGCCTCAATTTGTTAACCAAAAGCCACCACTAAAGCCTAGTCGTCTTTGTCTTCCCACATTCCGCGATGACCCTGTCCTCATCTGCCATGAGGGTAGAGTCAGGAAGCAGAGCTTGTTAAATGTCCTTCTGAAGTCGGGCGCGCCTAAGCATCGGGTGTTTGCAAACAGACTATTCTTTGTATGTTACCAGAACCACAAAGAAAAAGAAAATAAGCCGAGGAGCTGTATGTTCCTCCCAAATATGCACATTGCTGCATTTAACATCAATGCGTATCAAGAACACAGGGCTTTTTATTTGCTTGGTTTTAAACAAGTTCAGAACTTATGTTACTATTTTCTTTGCTATTTTAAGTATGTGATGTCATTTATTTTTATTAAAGAAGCTGAAATTCTACTCAAGATTTAAGAGCATTTTAAAAGTCTGCAGACCAAAAAAAAAAATTAAAATAATTTGCTTTTGTTTAGCAGTAGCTAAACATGTATAAATATAATGGTATACATATCTAAACATATACTAAAATGGTAAACGAAGACTTAACCACATAATAGCGAAAAGCTAGCAGTACAGAGACAGAACATCACTATCAAATGGAAGTCCACCTCTGACACAAGTCAATTACACACAGAAGGATGAGGGTAAACTTAAAGGTGTTATTTAAAACAAAATTTACAGTAATCTAGCTATCAAGACACAAAGAACAGAAGTCCCCACGCAACACAGATGAGTGTTGTGTGTTTGGCTGTGCCAGAGTAATGACCTACAGAAAACCATGCAAACACACCAGCTGCCCAAGTTCCAACTACAGCAATGAAAGGGAGCGCAGATGTCAGCAATACTCATCTAGTTCTCGAAGTACAGCAATCTTTCACCAAAACACACATTACACACTCCTAAATGCTAGTAAAAATGAGTTACAGTAGTCAAATGAGTTAGAAGTCAAGGTTTCAATTACAATTTAATTACATGTATTGGATTAAGAACCTCAAATCCTGTTCCTCCGTCAAAAAAAAAAACAAAGAAAAATCTCCTTCAAAATTACATAACAGAGACCAAGATCTGCCTTCACTCTTCTACATAAGAGCTGGAGTCCTGAACTCACAGCTGGAAACCAAAACTGCAACTTTCAGCCCTCACAGAATTTGACCATTCAAAATAAAACCATGCAGACACTCCCCCCACTTTTTTTTTTTCTTAAAACTGCAGGAGTTATTAGCAAAATTAAATCAATTGAACTCACACCACCATGCCATCCCTCCAGAAAACGGAAATGAAGTCCAGGCTATCTTTAATATTACAAGAGGAAGCAAGGAACCGAACCCCTTGAAGCTATAATTATGCTCAGAAGAAAAAAAGAAAGAAAAAAAAACAAACCACTAAATCAAATCTGCCATGACAGAATTTAAGGGGAAACATCTGTACTCACCTATGTCACCTTCAGAGCACTCAGATTCTCACAAAACAAAGAAAGCTTGGAAGCAGGCTGAGGTCTTTCCAAGTTACACTGTGCCGCTTTTCACTGGGTATCTCAAATAGTTCTCCAAGAGAAGCATTTGCATTCATCAGCCTAACAGCATGCCACGTGCTTTCAGTTTCACTGGTCAGTGTTTGCCTAGGAAATGGGGCTGCACCTGAGTTCATTTCTTCCATTAAAAAAAAAATCTACAGTAACTACTCAGCAAAATGAGGCTTCTAAAGATTACAAAACCATGGGCAAATCCTAGATTAATTAGAGGAGATTAAGCCCTCATTTCTTAACAGTTAAATGGTCTACAGTGCGCTACTAGGTATTACGGTCTATAAAAAGCTGCAACGAAGTCAATGCATGCAAAGGGTATCCACATTGTAATTAGCAATGCCAGCCTTGTTTCACTAACAAACCAGTTTTGAACTCCAACTGTAACAAAAATCTTGCTAAAGTTGTTACTTAAACATAAGACTGAGTACAACTCTTCAATAGCAACAGGAAAATACTGGAAGTGGGAGAGGTAAGGGAATTCCCAGCGGAAATGCAAGGCACTCAGGCGCTTATGCTCTTTCAGTCATAAGCTCAGCTGGACAGTTCAAACTTCTAGGTGTGCAGACAGTCTGACTTTTTAAAATAACTGTGCCTTCCAGAGTATTAACAGAATATATGTCAGTATATTCTTACAGCATAAGAACAGGATTATTTTCCAGCAACTGTAATGAATATAACTGCTCAGACGGGGACAAACCACACATAACTTGTTAGAGATATGGGAAAACTTGTATCTGGCTGTTTCATTTTCTCTAATTTACAGTTAATTCAGACCTTCATCTTATCTCACTTCCACTGCAAAAGGAACAAATATTCTCAAATGATACACTTAAAGCAGGTGTTTTATGAGAGGAGCTTCCATGGTGCAGGGAATATGACTTCACGTTCACAGATAAGGTGGCACGGGTGCAGAGCCATATGCAACACCTCCTGACGGCCACAACAGCACCCAGGCCAGCTGAAGTAATCTGCTGATCACCGGCCAGCAGCAGAGAGAACAGATCACTGCATATGGAATTGACTCAAAAGGAAAACTGGCGATTATGCAATTGCAAGTGGTTTCCCTTCAGTATTCAATGAGAAGACCTGAGGTGAAGTTGCATACTATGGCTTGAATTAATTTAATGACCTGCTGGCACTAAAAGAGGGAGGTCCTACTCAGCCCCTCAGCTTCCAGCAGCACTACTTTTATCCTCTTTTGCACCAGCTCTGATGTTCACCTGACCTTCCACTGAACTCATTCAACTTGCTCACCTGTCAAAAAGCCACATACACCTTTTGCCTTCCAGAAGCGGTGTAAGAGCAGGACCTGAACAGAAGAGAGAGCTGCCTTCTTTTGGCAGTGTAGGGCTGACAGGTAGGGTGAAGTCATACAATGTGGCTGGGCCAAACAGGTTTTTCATTAGTTTCTATCTGAAATTCCCAATTGGCACCACCAGAAAAAGAAGCTCAATTCCAGCGTTCAAGGGAAGATAATAATACACCTTTCAATTTGCCTAGCAGAGTCCCTCTTTCAGTTCATAGATGCTTCTTATTTCCCTGACCTTCAAAAGGCAAACACAGTAGTACCTTCAAAAGCACACACAGTAATCAACTGGAATGGAACAGGAAGCTACAAAGATACTGTAAAACATGATCAGTACAGTCATAGCTTTCATAGCCCAAACACCCAGTGAAGCGTTGATAAGCTGAAGAAACATCAGTAACTCATTTCATAAATCTTGCCTCCTTCTTAGTAAAGTCACTTGTTTATCTGCCATTCCTCTTCATTTTTTAAAGTTTATAAATAAGAAATTCTAGTCAACATCAAATATATTTATACTGGTTCACAATGTAACAGAAATGTGTCATGTCTACAAGCATCATTTCTCCCTACCCTAGAAAATCCCTGTCTTTTTCCCTTCTTTAAAAAAAGAAAACAACTTGCTGCCCCTATGTAGAAACTCATATTCTGGTACTGCAAATCTTTGATCCCAGCTTTGCAAATAGAAGCATGTACTTAGTATTAATCTAGTGAATGAATCACAGCACCCTCAGCGAGTAGATGGGCTACAAATAAGTGAGCTCAAAACGTTTTCAACATAGAGAAAGAGAGCAATATAATTACCACAGTAAGTCAATACTGCAATCAATAAATGTTCTAGAGAGATGAGAAAGAGCGAGTGCTTTTGTAGATGACGGAGCAATTAGTCCTAAAGCAGGCTTTAGGCAGTTTACCAGGCAGAAGGCGCAGATTAATCTTTTACCCCTCTAACCTACGATAACTCAAGCACAACAGAATCACCAGTAAACTTTCTGGCAGCAAACTGAGCGTGTTCAGCAGAAAACAAGGATGTGACTTTGCAAATAGGTTAAGAAGGGGCTAAACACAGAAAACAGGAGGAAAACGTGACAGTAAAAAAAACCCAAAACCGAAAAGAAAGCTGACAGCTGTTAACAACAAAACGTAACACTGAAACAAAAGACACGCCTGCTCTCTTCGGAGAGGCCTTCTTCACTCCGGCCTTTCCACCTAGACCCAGCGGCGACCGGCACGTTACGAGCCCTCGGAAGGGGAAGCTGATCGGGACGAGACCCCACCCCCCCGCCCCCAGCACCGCCATCACATGGCGGCCCGACGCCCGAGGACGCGGGGTGCTGGGGCCGG
>JANZLQ010000009.1:11147152-11163342 GCA_026212715.1 Elanus axillaris | reverse complement strand
CAGGTGGAGATCTGCTCCCCCGTGGACCTCCCTGGGCTGCAGGGGCACAGCCTGCCTCACCGTGGTCTTCCTCACCACGGGCTGCAGGGGAATCTCTGGTCCGGCGCCTGGAGCATCTCCTCCCCCTCCTTCTGCGCTGACTTGGGGGTCTGCAGGGCTGTTTCTCTTACATGTTCTCACTCTCTCTCCACCTGCCATTTCTCTCTGTCCTACAACTTTTTTTCCTTCCTTAAAATGTTATCCCACAGGCGTTAGCACTAGCGCTGATTTGGCTCAGCCTTGGCCGGCGGCAGGTCCGTCTTAGAACCGGCTGGTATTGGCTCTGTTGGACACAGGGGAAGCTTCCAGCAGCTTCTCACAGAAGCCATCCCTGTAACCACCCCCCCCCTGCTACCAAAACCTTGCCACAGAAACCCAATACAGCAATCCTCTCTATTGACAGTGAAGTATTTTATTTTCAGCATTTCAGGTGCAGAAGAGCCTGTAGTACGTCGTGGTTCAAGTGTTAGAACTCCTTTACTGCACAAAGCAGTCTTGTTTTTTGAGAGGACAGTAATCAACTTTGTCTCTCTCGCGGGCTGCGTACATGTGCCCCAGCAGAGACAAGCTTGTTGCCTGTGTGTGAGGCGGGAAGCATCTGTCCTTGGGCTGGGGCACGTGCCTCTACTCACGTACCTGCAGTGGTGGACACCCAAATGTGCAGTTCAGCTCTTTGCTCGTTGCTCGGTTATTTGCTACCTACTTGCTAATTCAGGTAAACACTGAGATACTGCGCTCTAAACATGCACTAAGGTGATGTTGAGGGGTTTTGGACCAAGGTGAATCGAAAGCCAGACATGCTTTTGAGCACGCTCGTATGGGCCGATCTTCCATACTCCCATTAGTGCGTATTGCCGTTGTCAGTGTATAGACGGAATCTATTACGTAAAAGCGTCCTACAGTCAGGGGGAAGAATTTGCCATTACGTGCCGGACAGAGCAGACTCACACTGCTGGAGCGGTATTAAGAGACGACAGCAGGAGCCAAGGTCTAATTTTAGCTCCAAGGGGGATGACAAGCATGTAAGGAGGAAAGCAAGGACCTGATTTAAAAGCCGTGAATTCAAGGTTTCTCCTAATGTGGGAACTGAAGGAATCGTTCCCCAGGGGCGCAGTCCAGGAAGAACAGCTGTGGTCCTTATTCTCTGGAAACAACCCACTCCGGTGCACAACCGCCTGAGACCTTACCAAAAATGGAAAGATCAAACAAAAGATCGAAGGCCCTGGGATCAGGGTTATCCCATGGTCCGTGCAGGGAGGGGTTTATGACTTCCCAGTTCATCTCCTTAACACGCGTACTGACAGGCTTACAAAGAGCCACCTCCAATAACAATAGAGGGAATCTGCTTCCGAAAGCAGCGAGGATCCTCTTGTCCTGCTGTTAAACTTGTCCATAATATGAGGGGTTTATCTTATGCATTCTAAACATAATGGATCAGAACAAAGTTTCTCTGTTACACGTAACAAACACCAGTACAGGCAGCTTTTTTGCAAAGTTTGGTCCAGCCACAAAAATTTGGCGATAAAGAGATGGCAACAGAATTTGCTGACAACACTGCCAGAGGATTCCTCTGAAAAATGCTTGCTTTGCAGTGTTCAAAGGAGAAATGATAGACAAGCTTGCACTGCCGCAGTCTGCAAAAAGTGAGATGCAAAAAATGTGGTTTAATCTTCTATTTCATCATTCTCCTGGCTGTATACGAACACATGTGGTGGAAGCAGACAACAAAATCCAGCATTAGCTGTGTGCTTTTGCACAAAAATGGGAAGGAGAGGAGGATTTGATTGAGGGCATTTTTACAATGCGTGCCTTTTTCTAATTTATTTTTTTTTTATCAAAGCAGATAACTGTGGCTCAGGTTGCTTCTAAGTGTGGTAAGACATCCGTAGGACATCCCAGAGTCTGATTCGCACATTAAAGGGGAGAGTTTGAGAGACACTGGGTGAGCCAGTTTGTGTTATGAGGCTGCACTTCAGTCGGCACCTTTGCAAAAGTTCTAGAAATTAGGGCAGATTACGATGCACTGTTTGTCATATATGATTCTTCCTGGCATGAAGTGCCTGGACATGGCTTGACTAATGCCAGTACCTAAAATGTTACTGTAAGGAATTTAGCACGCAAATGATGTTCTACAAGCTCAGGATATTATCCCTAATACTTCATGAATTCTCAGGGTGCTCTGCCTGATGTTCCCTCTGAAGTTCCAAGAAGTTCTTACTGTCTTATACACAGACTGGAATTTTTGCAGTGAGTCACTTTTAGGGGGGAAAAAAAATCAATTTTCTTAACTGATACTTTCTTCTGCGGAGTCAGACATTCAGCTGATTTGTACGTGCAGCCCTTCTTCCATTCACACTGACTGGTATGAACTGTAGTGTCACGTTCCTTTTGGACTGGCACGCCTAGCAGCTTAACGCTGTTTCCTTTCAGATACAGAGATGTTGACGTACACAAATAAGATATTTCAAGGAAGACGAGATAGTACATTCCTGCTTCAAATACTATGTTTAAATGAATGCTTAATTATTATCCATTCTCTGTGCAAGCATTGACAGGCTTATCAGTGGTCACTTTTGCAATCAGCTGGCACTACCTACAGCCTGCTTAGCTAGGAGTTTCCCAATGACTAGGCATAACTGACATTAAATTGTCCTTGGAATCGCACTAGGACAGCAAGTGATTTTCAGAAAGCAAAAAGCAAAGACTAACTGCTTCTCTACCGATAGAATCCTTCATCCTTCTGTAACTCTGATAACACCAGATGGGCAGGTGTCCGTCCACTTTCAGGCTTGGGTTTTTGTGTATGCTTTCTGTACCCTTATGTCTACATTTCTTTCTAGCATCTGCTTCCTCCACTTTTCACAGGGTTCACAGAATGTGCTTCGGGTTGGTTAGCTAGATGTGAGTCATCAGAGCAGGTCAATTCATTTTCCCATGGCATGGTTTGTTCCACCTCATGACTGTCACTTTTTCATTTCCATCTTACCAGTATTACCTGCTTGGCATGGCAGTTTATCAGTGACTAATGAGGTACCTATTTTCAGGGATGAAGCAGGTAAAGCATTTTTTCTTTACTATGTAGATGATTCAGTATGACTTCTCATTCAACGTACCTAGTGTTTATATGCTAATTATTTAAATGGTCTGTTTTAATGGACAGAAATGTATGCAGTGATTCAACGGTAACCGTCTCCGTTTGTGCAGAACTCACATAAGGTCTAAATACATGCATATCAAAGTACGTGCCCAAAAAACAGCTCGGTGAGAGGTGGGAAATTTTACTTGTGATGTATTATTTGTTAAGACCAAAGATAAAAATTAAAGATGAAACATTAAGCTTCACCAGAAACTTAAGGAAATTTTTTTCAGAAGTGCTATAGTTGTACCCAGCCATTTGCACTTTCGGGCTGTGAGAGCATGCCGCCACCATATCTCATCACTGACAAACAAAGTTTGCTCCAACTAATTTCCCCTCCTGTTTTCTCATATAGTCACACAGAATAATAAACTGTGTTTGACAATGGCATATTAGCCAGATTATATGCAGGGAAACAGAGGAGTTAAGAACGGTGACTCCAGGAAATGGAAAAGGGAATGCTGTAAAGAATGGAGGACTGTGGGGCAGTTATTGCAAGCTGTGGTGATGACTCAGAATACTTGTGAAAAAGCATCAAGCTCGGGGTGTCCGGATTAAGTTGAGTGCAAAATTTTTGGGGCTTTTATGTGTTCAATGAAGAACGTAGGGAGTGTGGTTTCATTTGCCATAATACCTAGTAAATAACTATAGGTGCATACAAGGGTCTTTGCAAAGATGCAGGAACACTTTGTAAGTGTTAATTGTTAGACAATAATTGAAGCAATTATATATGAATAGACCTATCTTAAATATACCAGAGAAGTTATTTGCCAGAAGAACTCTCATGCCAGGCCCAGGGATTTCTGTTTTAACATATTGTGGCCATTAGCTGTCCCTGTCTCTCCCTTTTTACTTCTCTTCACATTCCCAAGAATACCTGTACCAGAAGAGGTCTTCCTCCAAAACGAAGAACTTCCTAGGCTGGTAGTGTTTGCTAAGGATCTTTCCGTGTGCGAGCCAGCATGAAAGCCGTCTGAGGTGTGGCTGAGATGTTCTTTAGTACTCGTCATGCATCGTGCTGAAAAGCCCTATGGGAAACAGAGCAATTATGGTACAAGTTAGGGCAACTCTTAGGGTAGCTGGAATTCTTCCAGGGACCAAACTGGCCTGTGGCAACTTTGGAATGGAGATAAATACATCTTTCTTGCATTTGCTTTCTGCTCTGTAGTGCACCTGAAAGGAACTGAGCTGTCTGACACCACTGCCTCAGTTTTCTACCGTTGTCAGCGTTGCTGTGCTGCAGAGGAAGAACACAACTGCATGAATTCCTGTACAAGCAAATAAAAAAATGTTGTCTGAAGCAACATACAATTGTAAAGATCCAACAGATCAAGACAGATGGAAATGTACAAGGTTACTTACCCAACGCACAGTGCAGAGGTTCCTGACGTAGCCCCCCCAGAACTGCTTCTCCAAGCAGAAGCCTGGAGAAGCGCTGCCCCAAGCCAAGGAGCTCTGTATCGCAGCAGGGAGGTACCTGTCCTGCCCTACTGTACGACCCACAACATTGTTAACATCCAGGAACAAAATGCACTTTTTCCCCTTCTGTTTTAAAAAGTCACTTACAGAAGGGAATGAAAACATTCTTAAAAACAAGTACCATGTAAATCACGTTTCTACCCTCACCTTCAGTACTGCCTAAAAAAATAGGGGGTACTGACAGGAGCGATAGGGAGTTCATTTTTTCCAGCCACAAGGTAAAGCTAAAAGTAATAATATTCAGGCCATGCTTTTGACTTATTTCCTGAGAGGAGCAGTGTAGCTCTTGAATCTACTACCAACTGCAAATGCCATGCTGACAAAATCCATTTCTCAGTGCCCAAAGATTACACTGTACAGAGCTATTATGTATTAATTTAATATTGGATTTTCTCCTTGTTGCAGCACCAGCGTTCTACTTTATGACTACTGACATGTCAAATAAAACACAGTGACCAGAATGCATTTGAAATTAAGTCAGATTTTATTGTATAATGGACTTTCATCAGAGTGGGACAAAAACATGGCTCATAAAGCCAACTGCTAGTTAGTGGTAATGGAAAGAAAGTCAATTTGCAATTAAACTATAATGGTGGTACATTAAATAGGAGTGAGTAATGGTAGCTAGACTTAATTAAAGCTGAAAATATTTAAAATATCCATAACAGTTCTACACTGAAACCATATGATGAGTTTTGCCTTGATTATTCTCCAAAGGCTCCCTGCCATACAACCCTTCAGGCAAAACACCTGCTGAGATCTACATGCTTATAAAGAGAGATCACAGACACATTTTTAAAGCCGATAAAGACTGTCTCGATTCAAGCAATGATTGCACAGCCATTGTCCAGTTCTGTGAGGTACAGTTTGCTTTACCTTTTGATGGGGTGTTCTTCTTTGTGGAAAAATATTTTTTGGATTAAATATTTGCTTACATGGGCTACTGGATGCAATTAGAGCTCAGGAAAACTTTTTGTGATGATTGTGTCCATGGATTTTCATATATTTTCATCACGCCTTGGCATGGAAGGTACAGAGTATACTCGAATCTGTGTTTTGTGATCCAGGTTCTGTGATCTCAGCTGTATCGCCTTACGAGACAGTACAATGCCTGAGGCCAGACACCCTGACTGTCCCCCCTCACTTGGGGGCTGCTGGGGCCGGAGCGTGCCTTGCACCTGCAGTGACAAGCCAAAAGCAGTGCTGGTGGTAGACAGGCATGGCCACAGCAGCTACAGCTACGTTTTCACTTTGGCTTTTGCCTGCGGCTGCGGGCCTTCCTTCTGCAATGCCAGCTGAACACCCAACCCTGCGACGCCGGGCGCTGCCTAGCCAGACTCTCTGGAGCTGACCCTGACAGGCTCTGGCTACAACTTAGGCTAGTACAAACAGCAAAAGTATTTTGTATTGAATAACACGCCTTGAACAAAATTCCTGGCCCCGCCAGGAATATGGTCCCATAACCATAAGATACCATGCTTCCTGAAATAGTGCCTTGGAGGCACAAACTCACATCTTGAAACACATAAGGTTGCACAAATATGCACTCAGAAATGTTTTCAAAGCCAAAAGGTCCTATTTCTTTTTCTGACATAACTACAGTGTATCCCTATGTATGGACATCCCTGTAATAGCCTGGAGGCACCCTGCAGTCTGCAGCACGAACACGGATAGAGTAACCTCAAATGCAATGTAGACATAGCCAGCGTATCTGCTTCATTCTCCGGGCTCAAGTTAGCATTTCTTGAAGCAGCATCAAGAGATCAATTACATTGCATCGAAGAACGAAAATGTTGCAAGTCTAATCTGTGAAACCCAGAGAGCACAGTCTTCATGAAACTTCCAGGAACCCAGGGAAAAGAAAGTAGTGCTACAAAATGCCAGGAACATTGCAACTTCTCTAAAAGGCTTCTCAGTTAGCAAAATCTGATTGATTGAAGAGTTTGCTTGAAGAAATAAAAGGGATGATCGGGAAGCACTTTCCTTTCATCACACACACTTCAGAAAAATGAGATTGGGAGAATAATATATTCTTATCCTCTGTTGAAGTAGTCTCAATTTATTTTTTTTTCCAAAAATACATATAACTGGATGTTAGTTTTGAAACTGTCATCATACCACAGGATTGCTTTCATAAATATGAGGAATTGTAGCCATTGCCAAGATGTGCTTCATTCCTATTTTTGGGCATACTTCAGAAGTTCATACTTAAGCAACAATCACTGCACTCAAGGGAAGTTGTGTTTAGGTAAGGACTGACACTAAGCCTCATCATAACAGGATTTTTTTGATTTCTGAATCTCAACCCAAGTCTACAGCTCAAGTTTTGAAACTAGTCCTTAGACTCCTAATGGTCCACAGCAAAACCACAGAGATGAATAAAAGTGAACTGTGGGTGGAAAATCAAACTCTATGTTGAAATATTAGAGGTTGTCTTTCAGGTCCATCTCAAATTTAAATCTGTAGTTCGGACAGACTGGTTCTACTGCTCTTACTCCTCCTTTACCACATAGCTTTGTGACAGAAGTGGGATACAAGTTCTCCTACATTCAGGACCAGACAGTTAAAGCATTTGAGCCAAAAGAACATTGCCATTCTCATATAGAGAAAGAAGCATGTATTTTTACACTTTAGAAAATGAGAGACTATACATGGAGGTAAGAAATGAGCTTATTTTAATCACAACCAACAAATCAGAGACCACAAATATATCCTTAAATGCACAGCATGAGGACCCTGGGTGCAGCCCCCGCGGCAGAGGTCTGGCTGCCTGTGCTGGTGGCCGGCACTGATGTGGTGTAGTGCGTAACCTCAGATCAGATGGCTGTGAAAAGCTGGTGGGTGAGAAGGAGCTGTGAGAAGCCCCACTGGAGGCTTCCCCCCTTTGCTTGGGAGCTGCATTATCTCTGCTCGGGAGCTGCTTGCCTCCCCTTACGGAGCAGCCTGCTCCGGCTGCAGGGATCCCCGTGCGCGGTTCACAGGATCCGATGTGAACCTAGAAGAACATCTGCTGGTGCCAGGATCCTTGAATACAAGTTACATTGTTGGGACCTAAGAATGAAGAATGCTGTTTTATTAAACAAAACAAGCTACTGGTCACTGAACTGATATTATTTTAGCTGAGGTTGTACAGCCTTCTCCTTGCAAAAGGATCAGGACAGAGATCGGCATCGTTTAAAATCAACCAACACGTTTAACATAAGCAGGTATCTAAACTGAATGAACTTAAACTCTGGTGGTAGATGATATTTGGCCAATCCCTCTCACTGTTACACATTCTCAATTTCCTACGAGCGCCTGTCGTGACACCCGCAAGAGTGAACGCAGGGGAAGGTTCAGGCGTCCACTGCGAAGACGGCCGGGTACCATGCTGGGGGTAGGGCTGCGCCTCTGCCGTCACTTTGAGCCCTGACATGCTTGATCGCGCTGGGTGTATGTCCTGGAAAAAACATAGCACAGGGTAGGTTTGTATGCAGAAATACCCATGTGCAGAAATTTTTATTTCAGTGGGAATTTACTTCTGAATAGGCTGGTTATTGTCTTCAAACGCTGGCAATGAACACAAGAATGTTTCTGCTGTGAGTCATACAATATTTAAAAAAAAAGGGGGAATTCATAACTGAGGCATCACAGACACTATGGTTACTCAGTTAAAAGCAGATTAAAAAGAGTCCACTTCTGCTGCCACAGATCTGCATGATATTACTTGGGATTTTATGGAAAAGAAGTTATATTGTTGCCTGCAGTATGACATATTTTTCTTGATTTGTCTATAGTGAAATAGTCTGCCAGAGCTGCAGTGTGGGTACGTGAGTTCTCTCAGTGGAAAGATAGAGGCTCCAAAAGGGGAACAAAAGCCCTATTCATAATTTGACTCTAAGAAATTTTGTCTGTTCAGAGTGCCTGTGTATCAAATCTGTACGTTTACTTCTCTAACTGTTTCCATTCTAGAATGTAGAAATGATGAAGTACCCAAATTTTTCACTAAAATACTGCTAAATTGGCACCTAAACATTCTTTTATGAAAGTCTTAACTGCAACTTCATGGATTTAATGCAAATTCCTTATGTATATGTGTCAAAAGGCACCTGCAAACTTCAAATAAATTAATGGCCATAGAAATTTCTGGGAAGTAAACCGAAGTTCTACATGGGTTCAATAAATACCAAAGAAAAGGTAGAAGTTGTTCTGAATAATTCTTTGAAACAGGTTGGGTTTTTAAATTAAATTTGCACAAATATGTTTGTATAACAATTTATCATTAAGTTCTGACATGTTAAGAAAACTCTACTCATTTTTATTAATTCAATTAATTATTGTTTCCACATACTTTCTTTGAAAGATCCCATCAGTACACATCACACCACTACCTCAACCTCTTCCTGCAAATAGAAAAAAAAGCAAAAGAGCAGGCCCAGTCCCTGATACTGGTCAGAGCCATAGGATCTGAATCCAACCTTAGTTTTCAAAAATTGCCTGAATTTGAGTTGCTTGGATTCATGCGGTTTTGTTACTTGTTTCCCAGTTAGATAACAATATGTGACTAAATGCTTTATTTTCTTGACAGAGTGAGCTATCTGTTGATTGTTAAAACACTATGAATTGAACTACATTTAATTTACATAGTTCACTTTAGAACCCATGTGATACACATACACAAAACCAACCTTACTGTCTTCCCCCGTAATCCACCTTACTATTCCCACTATTTTACTTGGTTCTTATTTATGGTGACGATGTCATTTCAGTGTTCATTCTAAAATGGTATGATTCACTCTGGCTTGGAGGGTCTGGGCAGGCCATCACTTTAACCATAGGAAAAGAAGGAGAATTGGTACACCCTCTGTACTCTTAGAAGCAACCGTCCCACTCGCTCCCTTCTGTCGGCTGGTGCTGAGGTACCAAAAAGCGTGGCTCAGCGTTGCAATGACTCCACCACTTTGCGCAAGAGGTTTGTGGGATTTGTGGCTGCTGCTTCTTGAGTCCCTGACACTGCAGATGCACATCTTTTCCCAGGTGAGGCACAGGCGGTCAGGACTTGGGGGGGGAGGTGTCTGGACCTCTTTTTCCAAACCCTTGGCACTCCTCCTGTACAGAGCAGGGTCAGCTCTGAACTGCAAAGCAATTCAGTAAAAACACGCCCTTGTGCAGCGCAGACCTGTAACAGCGGGTATTTGGTCAGAGCTGCTAGTGGCTGTAGTAAGTACAGTCTGCTTTAAACTGCACATTCAGCAGCACCAACCCAGACACCAGAGATTCTAAACTATTATAGACAAGGACAGTAATTTATTCTTGTCAGAGTAAAAGATCTAATCATCCATGACTTGGGTTTGTTTGTTTGTTTGTTTCCTAGGACACAGGTGAATACTTACTTTTTTTTCATATACATACTTATTTACAGATATTTCCCCCAAATACCAACTGATATTTGCATCCATACCAAACCAGGAGGTTTCTACGTGAGAGCGGTGGACAGCCAGGCAGAAAATACGATCTGCAACAACTGCTAGCTTGGCTTCTTTCTTGTGCTGCATAGCGTTATCAGGAATAGATACGGCAAAGGTTCAACCGCATGCCTTTGGACGGGAATACTTTATTCCAGGGAGGTTTACCACCAGAGGGAGCTCTCAAGCAGCCAGACAAGTTTTTTTTTTTTTCAAACTACAGAGAAAAAGCATGTCAAAATTAGGCAACAGCCAAAAAATTCAGTCAGCTTAATCCCAAAATGTAAATGCAAACAATTTTTTATGGGAAAAAAAAGCATTTTAAACTGCATGTCTGTAACTTTATGTACGCATTAAACTGTATGTACGTAAGGAAAACTTTCTCTCCTTTTGAGGAGGAACCCTGCAGCTGCTTCTTACCCAAGAAAACCTTTCTTGATCAATACTGGTAATGTAGGAGTTACTCAAGTAATAGATGACTGCTGAATCTAGTTCTATTTATAGCGGGGTTTGCATTACAGAAAAAAAGCAAGCCAAACCAGAGACCAGCAAATCAGATCAAACGTGTTTTTCCCTTTCCCTTCTAATTCCCACGCAGGGAGAAGTGGGTTGCTTTGTGTAAATGTGGGCACAGTCCGCCACTGTGCTAGTGTTACTAGGGTGAATATCAACTGACACTGCCTGGTTTGGAAAGTTGTTTTTATGTAACGAGACATATACCATTCTGCATGGTTTTTCACATTCTTCAGCACATTCGCTGCCTTGCAAGCTTCCCGCAGATAACAAAAACGCTGTGACTTGTTTTGCAAGAACAGAGATTTTGCCGGTCCAAGGCCAAAATACACCCAGCTATTTGTCCCTTGATATTGCTGTGCAGTATGCTCTGTGCTTGCTAGTTTTTACTTTTCAGGTCAAATGAATCAAGTATTTTGGATCCTTTTCTAGTTCTAGATCTTTTTCCAGTTCTTTTATTACAAAGTTCTTTTGTTACAAACAGCAGCATGACAATGCAAAGGTAATTGCATCTATATTGAAATAGTTCTTATAGGTATTTTAACCAGGAGTTTAACAATTTCTTAAGCTTAACAATCTAGAAAATTTGTATTGATGGACTGCTATGTTGAGCTATTGCATTCCAAATTTTTCCAGCATGACACAAAATCATTATACAGCAACATTATACAAAGGTTTTACACAGAACACTGGCATATCATATTCCACCACAAAATTTAAAGATAGAAAAGCATAATTGATCAAGGTCTAGCAAACTAACCTGCTGCACAAAACAAATGCAAACATTCTGTTGACAAACCACAGTTAAATACTTCTACCGCCAGAAACAAACATTTCTGCTGCTGTACAAAAATGACATTAAGGATACTAAGTTATGTAGCAGTGCTTTGAGTAATTATAGAAAACATGATAGACTGACATGATAAAAGAGAAGTGGCCACTTACATGTTAATTCTGATGCTATTTTCTTGATCTGGAAGTACTGTTTTTCATTACCCACAGTTTTTAATTTGTTCTTCCTTCTCTGTATCACCTGTACCAAGAAAATTAGCAAATGAATAATTAAAGATTTATCAGGATTAATTATTTAATTGTAGTAGCTACAGGTTAAAACACATTTGACAATAAGGAACAGATTAACGCCGTGGAGTAATCCCCCTCATGCCCCATTTCTGTAATCAAATTGACTCAGTATGTACAAGAAAAACACTAGTTTCACCTTCTGACTGCTTTACAAACAGGCCTATGAAAGCAATCTATATTAAATACATAATTTCAGGAACATTCATGGCAGAAGCCAAAATGTAGCAGAGTTCACCAAGTAAATTTTTAATACAGTTACATCTAATTTCATCTTTAAAGCCTTGTGAGAAAAATGGGCAATACTTCAACTAGCTTGGTACGCACATTGCAACATCCTCAGAAGAACTTTCCTTCGTCAATTAATTGATTTATATTCAGAAGATGTTTATTATTTCATTATGCTGATATTATTAATCTCAGAGGGAAGAATTCAAATGATTCTTAAAAGATAGCAACAGTGTTAAATTCAGCGTGAAAAGGTACACATCATCCTTTTACAATTAATGTAAGAAAAGATGTAAAATAAATACCTGTACAACACAGATAACAAAAAAATGCCACATTTCTGCTTAAAATAGCACAATGTGACAGTATTTTACCTCCTGACAGTATTAAGGAAATCTTCAATGAACATGATGCAGAAGTGCCGTCCCAGCTGCTGAGGAAGCCGCAGGAATGTAAGGACAACTTTCTCACGGATTTCTTCAAGAGTCAGCTTAGGCTACGTCAAGTGTAATCGATGGGAACCTTCTGAGTGATTTATGCTTAAATTCACTCCATTTTTTATTATTACGGCCTGCACTTGCTGTTTCTGATAAAGAGACCTCTTAATCAGAGGGTTTTTAAGGGATTTTTATGTTTCTTTCAGTGTTGGGATTATATCTTCTGTAGAGGAAGGATTTTTCAGAAGGGGAAGTCAGTCCGTGGAAAGGGTCTTTCTGCTGGAAGGACTGACGGGCCTGCGACAGAAGATCAATAACTGGCTTGCGCACGGTCCCAGCCTGATAAATCTACTACTAGGAAGAGAAAGAGGGTGGAAACAGAACCTAAACCACAGTACATGCTTTCATATCGGCCGAAGGAACGAAGAGCATGGCACTGTCCCTCCCCAGCCTGTTTCTCTGTATGATTCTTGCCTTTTTCAGAACAGGACGTTATGTGCACCAGTTGTGCAGCGTGCTTGTATGGGATGGGGCGTAGAAACAGGTCTGGTGTGCAATTCAGGTTGGAAATGCGCCTCATGGGATTAGCGTCGTTTACCTCAGCCCCTGCTGTAATCGCTCTCGTTGCTAACAAGTCATATTCAGAAGACTGAAGGAAATTTTGCTGCGTTCAATTACGGGGCTTAATTGCTTTACAAAATATTATGCCTTGTACAAATACACTAGAGTAGCGGATTTACGCTCACATGGTTGCATATCAAAAAGAAGATTGCATTCCAAAGGAAGCAATCTCCTTAACTGAGAATAAGAGGCTTTAAAAGATCTTCGGCTTGAATGAAAATGCCTTCTTTTTGGAGCCTAGCCCACACCCCTAGGTATAAAGTCCGCTAGGACTTCGTGAGAACATCTAACAACAATACCGTGTCCAAGCTGGGGGACTGCTCTAGATTTGATGTTCGAGTGCTACTCCTGCCTTGCTAAAAAAAAGGAATGCATATTCAGAAACTCTATTTGCCAAATCAAAATGCTACTTGTTTACAGAGGAAAAGAAAAAACATTTACTGATCCCACAAAAAAGATAATTCTTCTGAGTCCTAGGATTTCAAAGGAAATTACCTTGATCTTATCAGAACACCTCAGTGATAAAAAGGCTACCAATTTTCTAGTGCTATATCAATGTCCATACAGTATAAAGGCACTGGTCATGGCAGGTAGTAAGAGGATGAAATACTCTAGTCTAATCCTCTGATTTTACAGCGAGGCAATTATTCTCTCCTGTGTTTCCTATGAAAACACTTAATACATGAAATGGGGGGGGGAACCACATATCCCAGTGTGGCTTTTTGCCCTTAACATAGCTTTATGATGTCACCTTTGGGCTGACAAAATAGTTTCAACATTTCAAGTGTGTGTGTACTTTACTCTTCTCCTCAGCTTCAATGCTATTCACAGCCATTAGATTACCTGATCAGTTTATTTGTTTTGAATCAAGAGAAATTCAGAAAAGCTAGTGCCACGAGCTTTACTCCCTCTTTTTGCTCAGGATTTTCTGTCTTAAGAGATGGACATTAACTTGGACTATAATGAAAGTGAATTTTAAATTACTTTTGGTTCTTTTCAGAAAGTTTGGTGGACTGAAACTACATAGTCAAGAGTCCAGTATCATCTACTCAGTTCTCTTCTATCTAGCCAATCTCATAGATCAACAGTTACTTTGAAATCTTTTGCAGCAAGAAACTTACTTTTTGAACGTACACCACCAGCAAACCAGATTCCAGTGCGCTGAAAGAACATAACAATGCGGTTTTATTTTTCTGCTATTTATTTTTCCACTATTTATTTTTCCACTTCCAGCAGTTTCTTGAGCACCATTTTCAATAAAAGCAATTAGTAATTCCATACCAAGTTTTCATAATCTATCTTTGTAGGTGGCATTGCACACACAGGACAAGAAGTGTTCAGCTCCATCCAAGATTACAGTTCTTTATATGCACGCAGGGAAATCCATGGTGAAAACACGATGAGCAGTTCATAATCTTTTTGTAAAATTATAATAAGCTCACAGTACAATACATACATTTCTGTTTTAAAGGCATCCTTAATCTCTTTAACCATCTTTGCTATTGCAATGCTTAGGGACCGATCAAGCACGGGATCCCGAATTTGTCACATCACATCAAAATCAAGAAAACTCCGCTTGTGGTCTTGCCTTCTGCTATGCCTGTGGACGGAGATCTCCTTTTTTGTCAGATCATGTCCCTGAACTAGCCCCTCTGCTTGGTCATACAGATATCAGTGCAGGGGACAGAAAGGAAGTGCAGTATTCCTGAAAACAGCATTTGTGAGAAGCAGGCAAGGATCACTGTAGCACCAGTTTAGTTTGGTTTGCACTGCTGTGAAACTGCAATTTGCAGGTGTGGTTCCTCAGTCAGTTTTACCTGCCTCAATCCTGCAGCTAAATGAAGGGAGTACCTCACTTTCTTGCAGACTCACTCACCCTTCCCCAGCGTTAGGACTAATGAGGCACGCGAGACAGCCAGGCTGTGCCGTCTTGAAATCTAAGTTGAGCTTTCATGACACAATGGCTACCACTGAAAGAGGTCCCACCAGCCCTTGTCTCCTCCATCTAGCTTCTGGCTGTCTGCTTCTACTTTCCCTGCTCCAACTCCGGCACTTGCTTAACCCCAGAGTGAGGCATTTTAGGGATCTGAATCAGCAAAAGGCTAATTCTGTGGGGGGAAAAAAAGGGAGAAAAATAAAGAAAAAAATTATCTCCCTGAACTGTTCACATGAAGTCAAATATTAACGCCAGCTCTGGTGTAAGAAAGGGAAGGATTGTGTACATGACAGCAGGGGAAGAAACGGACTGCCTGCATCAACAGCGGCTTGCAGTTCAGTGTAACTTGAATCCTCCCAGTATCAGGAGGAGAGGAGGCCAGCATCGCCATCCACCGCCATTGACAGGGGACGTGAGACTTCCCATCTCCTGCGCTTCTGCCCTTCGGACCCGTGAACCAGCTCGACTCCCTGAGACCAACTCTGGCACTGAGCCCATTAAAGGAGCCCTAAGTGGTCCGTGAGCACAGGACTCGGCACCGGCGACAAGACTGGGTCCAAAGAGGGGCAGAGTGACCTCTCCTTTCCTTTCCCTGCATGTGAAAACCACAGCCGGACATTTTCAGAGGCCCGAGAGGCCACACGAAGGCCCTTGCTAGGACGAGGTGGAGCAGGGAGCCGGACAGGACCACCTCTCCCCTTTCTAACATCAAGGGCATTTGGGCCAGGTTAAACTGACCCCGAAACAACACCTCAAGTCACAGCCCTTGCGCGAAAGGGTCTCCGTTTTAAATAAAGCCGATTCCCGGTAGCCTGCGCCTGTGAGCGCGCCCTGCGCGCCCAGCTGGGTCCCCGGGGCTCGCCGCCTCGAAGGGGAGCGGAGGGGATGGCGAAGGAGGCTGCAGAGCACGGCCTGACAAAGCCGGGACCTCCTTGAAGCGGCGGCAGCTTCATCTCCCTCTCCGCAGCGGGGCACCGCGGTTTTCCCGTCCCACACAGCTCTGCTTCCCGCCCCGCGCGTTCTCACGCAGCCTCCTTCCCTCTCCCCTCGGCCGCCGTCAGCCGAGGCAGGCAGCAGCCGCCCTCGGGCCACCCGGCCACCTACGCCCTGCCTGGGGGAGGAAGGGAAAAGGCACGGCGAGGCGCAGGAGCCAGACCGGGGGGCCCACCTCGGACTGCGGGAGAGGGGAGACAACACCCTGAGGAGCCCACCCTCCCCGAGCGAGCCGAGCCGGGGGGACAGGGCAACCCTCCCCGACCCCTTCGCACCGCTTCCCC
>JANZLQ010000009.1:11133871-11145798 GCA_026212715.1 Elanus axillaris | reverse complement strand
CCTCCCCCCGAAAACCCAACTTTTCCGCAGCGGCCGAAGATGGAGCCTGCCGGTATGGATTATTTCTGCGACCAGGTCCAGCAGAAGGACGTGGGCCGCAGGATGCAGGTCGGCCAGGAGCTGCTGGAGTACCTGAGCGACCCGGCGAGGTCCCCCGATGTGGAGCAGGACCAGCAACGCCTCGACAAAGTGATCGACGAATTGACGGGATGGGTCAACTCGAGCAATTTTAAGGTGAGGCTGGACCGCGGGCTTGGTGCAGGCAGAGCATGATTCATCATGGCAGGGAGGGGTAGAGCTCCGGATTACTTTTTAATCGGATACGAGCAGAAATAAAACTCTGTTTATACCCCCTTTTACACAGCCCACCCCCCCCCGCCCAGGGGAAGTTTGGAAATTTTGGGAGGCGTTGGTTAACGTTTTCTTGTTTCTATTCCTCTGTCCTCAAAGAAGCAGTAATGCCTTTTTTTGTTTGTTTGTTTTCCTTGGTTTTGCTCTTATCGTTGGTTAAACGTTTTTGTACATAATACTAAAAAGAACCAACCCACAGAACTATTTTACATGCTCGGGTTGTGTTTCCTATTCTGAAATGGGAGAGGTGGTGATTTTTATTTTTTTTCTTTACTACGACTCCCATTCTGTGTCTCTGTACTTGGGTGTACTGTTTCGTGGGATTGCCATTATTTTCTGTAGGCCGTAAGGAGTGCTGTTTCACCAGGTTTGTATGATACCTTGTCTGTGTTATACCATTTAATGAATAATTTGCTTCTTGGGGATCCCATTGTAAGTTTAAAGTTGTTTATATCGTCTTTCGGTGACTTTCCTGTACGTGGGAAGTTATATAGTACCTTTATAGCAGCCCAATGATGACTCACGTTTTGCTTTTTTTTTTTTTGGTGCGTTTTAGACCAAGCTAAAGGGAAACTGTGATTACTCCTGCGGACATCTCTTGTAATATTTATAGTTTTTTCTGGCATTGGTCAGCCGGCAACACGATTTACAACGTAGTTTTCCTATTCAAGGACAATGGCATTGGTGATTTTTTAAATTTTTTTTTTTATTCCTTGGCGTGCGCGGTGTACAGCTGGGACAGGGCTGCGCTCCCGTCGTGGGGTGGCGGTGTGGGTCTGCGATGCTGAGCTGGCGTCTGTCACCCAGCGAGATCTTAGGCCCTTTCCTCCCCGTCTTGCCTTGTGAGATGACCGACTTGCACTTGGGCCTTTGCACTCAGCGTAGTGAGGTTATTGTAAATTTTTTTCCATTTAGGAAATGGCTCAGGAGGCAGGCATAGGAGTATCTTGTAAGGGCAGTATGGTGGTGAAATGGGTATTTTTTTTTTTTTCCCCTCTGCTGACTTCACAGTGCTGGCTGTGTACTTGCCAATGTTTGCACATAGCACTTCTGAGTTCGAGGTCTGAAAATAAGAAGGCTTAACTCTATTTGCGCATATGCTTTATTTTTTTTTGGAAGCATGCTTGTCGATAAAGGTCAGGTTAGCTTGAGGAGGTAATGTGTGTTGGACAGGCATAATTTATTTGCCTTTACATTCCTCGTCAGGGGGCAGTTTTTGGTGCTAATTGATTACTGTGAAACCTAGACAGGTCTTTATAAATACCCTTTTGTGTAAAGAGGACTACACACTTACTTATCTCAACAGTGTAATGTAAAAGTTTCTTCCTGCAGTACTGAATTGGCAAAATTGGACATTAATAATTGACATCTGCTTTTTGAGGTGTGTTGTCTGTAACGCATGGCATATTGCTTGCTGTTGATGTAAGGTGACAGGCCTCCTTGGCTGTTAGGAGTGTAGGATGGGCGAGGAATATGCTGTGCTCTAGATCACAAGCCTCAGTCATGCATGATGAGGTTAAGAGCATTATAAACTGTAAGAGTTATTTTTATAACTAGCATAATAATTAAAAGCTTTTTGTTACCACTTCTGTGTCCATTTATTCGTGGCTCTTCGTACATACAACATGCTGTTTCAAAGCATCTTATATACATTATATTGACTGGATCAGCACAGGATCTTGGACAGTTTTTTGCACATGGTTGGTTCCAGTGTTCCTGGCTGTGGTGGTGACCGCCAGCATCCGATGCTTCAAAACGAAAATTAAAAATATTCCAGAGAACTGTGGTTTGCATCTTGAGTATTTTATCTTATGCAAGCATAGGTGTTACATGTTTAAATGTTAGATCTGAGTTTGTTATTAAACTTGGGGCTTGAATGGTATCATAAATTAATGACTACCACAGGCTTACATGTATTCGCAAGAAAAATATTAAAGAATCTTTATTTTTGATTACTGTATTTCTAATAATTTGTTGGTTACCCTCTCCTCTTCTGAGGAATGGTTATGTAAAGCACTTAAAAAGTTTCTGCTTATCATCTCTTCTTGTATCTTGCTAAAGGTCTTGCAGGTCTTCAAAGTCCCAAAGTAATTAGTCCTTCCCTGTTGACATGGCTGTTTAATTGAGCAGTGATAATGGCTGGCGACTGGCTTGCTTATCAGAATGGCTGAGCTAGATGAATTGGAGTGAAAAGTGGGGAATATCGGAGGAAGTTTTGAGGGGGAGCGTTACTTCTACTGTAGGTGACCAGTATCAATGATGAGGGAATAACTAATGTAACTTGTCCCGGATGTGCCGTATCTTTCCTTTTCTGTGAAAACTCGGTTCTTGCATGCAACGCGCTCTGCTGACCATACTAAAAGAGAGGATGCATGATCTGGGGATTCTAGGCTCAACTCTGATGTGCCTGAGAAGAGAAAAATTCCTATGGAATGCCACCGTAGGAAGTTTCTGCCTCGCATAACCGGGAGGGAAAGGATTTGGAGGGGATAGGAATGGGAGGGTTGATTTGGCAGGTGTGATAATAAGCGGGGAAAAAGAGAATAGGTGTACAGTAAACAGGTATGGACTTGTTACCAGCAAGGTTGAATTAACTTGCCTCTAAGAATTTGGCCATCTAAATAGTGCTTTTGCTCTTCTGAAGTTTGCGGCTATTTATAGTGGTTTACTAAACAATCTGGCAGTTCCAAAATAAGAAAGCAGATAGGAAAATTTTTGGGTTCACCTAGTTCATTGAAGTAGAAAATGTGTTTACCAGTTTGAGTTATTGGTAAACCATAAAGGTGGGATTAAGAATGTGTTGACTTACCTGCAAATGGTATGCAGTTTTGGTGAAAGTTGGTTGCAGAAGGTGGGGAGTGACCTAGAGAGCTGAGTCATCTTTAAAGGCTGACCATAATGGTGTATTATGGGCACTTCAGTTACAATGTCTATGTGGCCAGTGATAAATTAGCTTCCAAAGACTGTTGAAAACTTCGCAACACCAGGGAGTACCCAGAAGATGTGCATAATTTAAGTTTTTATTTTGGATCTCATTAGAATGAAAGGGGTTGCTCGCTGAACTGAAAATTGTTTGCTTGTTGTCCTGGTACCATGATCTGGTTTATTCCTTATTGGTTGGGACTGATCTCTATTCTCCTACAATTTAGAGCTTCGGTTCTGGGGTTTTTGAGGCTGGTTTTGTGTGGTGTTTTGTTTGTGGGTTTTTTTTTTTTTTTTTGTCTTCCTCCCCCAAATGACTGTTTTCCTAAGGCTGTGAGGGCTAGTGGAGAAAGAAAAAAAGGGCAGTGAATTCTGTAACGTTTCTAAGGAGCAGGTAGTTGGATGCAAAGTATTAGAAGTTGGGTGATGGTATTATTCTGCTGGTGGTATTTGTTATCCTCCAAACTCTGTAATATTTGGCAATCTCAGAAAAATTGGAACAGTGCTGGTGCTTGTGTTCAGAATCTCAGGTGAACTTCAAGCAGTAAATTAATTCCCCATTCTGAGTGTATCACTACTGATAGATATTTTCTGGCTTTACTGGGTTAACCTGGATGCTCACCCATGTATATGTGAGTGTTAATTAACACATCCATTACGCCTCTTTTTACTCGATAGTCTCTTGAAATAATTACAGTATTATCTAATTTTGTATAGTCTGGTTGCTCAGACTGTTCCATGTCTGACTCGAAGTAATCTGGATATCTGCTTTGAACTTCTGCTAAAGAGGTGTGGGGTGGGCAAATCCTACTTTTCAAGTAATGCTTTGCAAGTCTACTCTTCGCTGTTAGGATGTTCTGGGTTTTTTTTAAGCCCATGAAAATTGAATAGTTAACCTCAAAATTTATTTTTTTGAGCCATAAAGCTACCTTTTGGTTCTTTATGCAAATCACACTTGATCAGAAGAAATAAAAACCTGTGGCTAAAATTCTGGTAGTTTCTCAAGAGAAGAGTAATTGGTAATGCTTGTGACTGTGAGTCATCTTTGCATTTCTTACCTTTGTAGTAGATATTTTAGCTTGTTTTATTCCTCAACTGCAGTAGAAAAATAATTAATAGTTTCTGGTTTTATGTCAGCGCAGCAGATTGCTTGCCATGCAAAGAAAAAATTGCATTTCACACTATTTGTTTCTGATAGCATGGATAATCTGTTTCTTTTAGGCAAATCCTTGCAGTTATGTTTTATTCTATGCTTCCTGTAGAGTGAGATGTTTCTTAGCTTTGTTTGTCTCAACACCGAATACTGAAAGATACTAAAATACCATGGTTGTTGCATTTTTGTATTTCCTTGGTTTGGCAAATAATTATTTTGGTTTGTCTTTTGTTCAATGAAAGGCCAGCAGGAGGAGCTTTCCGTTTTCAGAAAGGAAGGGAAGATTTGAACTCTTAATTTTGGAAATAGTTAAGACAAGCGGTCAGGGTGTTTGTCCAAAGTCCTTGCAAAGAGATAGCAGCAGTTATAGTTTTGTTGACTGCATCTGAGTTTCTGAGATGGAAGCTAGAATTTAAAATTATGTGAACAAAATGGAGATACTGAGATCGGGGAGGGGGAGGGCAGGCGAGGGAAGGGAAGTTCAGAAATAAAAAAATACAAAGTCCTACATTTCAGTAAGAAGAATTAAACTCACAAATGCAGGATGTGGGGCGTGTGATTAAGAGCAGCCCTTAAGAAGAAAATGTGTGGCTCGTTTTGGATCTGAAGTTGAACGTAAGCCGGCATATGCTACACATATGCAGTAGTGAATTGTAGGACTAACTTGCAGGACAGAAGACTGGAATAAAAGTGGACCCACCTCAGCCTTTACTTTTCAGTTACTGTATAGATCCTGGTGTTTCCTTAGTCTTTGTTAGCAAATAGTGGTAATTTAACTGTCTTTGTTGGAGAAATGTTTGACTTTGAGCTCTTTGCTGAATTTCATTATTCCTTTCTTCAAGTTGTTTATTTCATCTTGGCTATGTGGGAGCTACTTACTTTATTGCGATGGAATGAGAATGTGATTTGACCTGTCCGTATATGAATCTAGTTTTAGTTTTCAAGCTCAATAATTCAATTCTTTCTTGAGAAATAATTACTATTTTTTCATGTATTATTTATGTTCTGTTCATAGAATGTTAAATAAACTATTGAATGTTAGCCAAATAATCAAGCAGATCTCCAGAAGACAAGGGAAACTTGCAAGAAGTTTTAATTATTTTAAGTTTAATTAAAACTAATTTTGTCCAGCCTTTAATTAGGGATGTGGAATATACAGTCTTGAACTCTCGGGCATCTCCTCCACAGGTGGAATTGACAGTTCTCAATTGTTTTGCAGCTTCAGCTTGTGTAATCCAGCCTGACTGTAGTCCCTGTTGAAATAGCAGCTCTGCTTCTCCTGTGGCTGGACATTCTCACTGTCGTTCTTGAGGCTGTTAAATTTTTGTTGATGTTGGATTCATTTTCCAGTGTTTGCAGCAAGGTGATTTGACTGACGCTACAGGAGATTTAAGTGCACCAGATCAAAATATGCCTGCAAGTCAAGATCAAGAACAGGGCTATCCCTTTTAGCCTGCAGTTTGATTGATTTGGGTGTGAATAGAGACCCTTTCCAAGCTCTGTGCAGTGTGCAGGAGGAGGTGTGCATCCTTCAGAAAAAAATTCACAGCAGTCAATGCACGTGAGCCATACGTAGTTCAACATGCGTTTTTAGTGGCATTGCTGATTTAAGCAGTTTCTTTCCCTGGCTGCTGAATTGTGATGGTAGGTCATGTCTTCATTGCTCCAATGCAAGTGCTTGTGAAGCTGCACGGTAAGCAGGCTCAGGGAAGAGATTTGGCTGAGAAGATGCTTTTTCTTGTTTATTTCTTGGACTGGTTTCCTAAAGCAGGTTATTTGTCAGCTGCATCGATACTTCTCTCCTCCCAGTAGAGGAGCTGGTTGCAGGGGGAGGAGTAAGTAGCAGAGAATGGGAATCGCTTTATGTTTAATACAATTTAAATAAGAGGAAACGAGAAAGAAAATGAGAGACCTTGGGCATGAAAAAAATTATGTTCTTCTGGAAGTACTAAGTCCTAAAATAAAGTGTTTCTTTGTTTTGCTCCATCAACATGCTTAGAAAGGCTTTTAAGTGCAGTTTTCTTCAGGGGGGAAAAGCTTTTTTTTAATAAAAATTATATATTCTGAACAGACATGCCATACATCTCATTGCCCTCCCACTGAGTCCTGCTTTTAAAGAGGCTCTGTCTTGAAACTTTTTCCACTGTAATGTATAATGTTTAAGCCAGATGATCTAAAAAAAAAAAAAAAAAAAGGGCTGGAATGGTCAGGTGGTGCTGTATCATACTTTTAGTTTATTCTCCCTGTCCTTGGAACAATGTCTATGAAAAATTTATGGCAGTGGTCAAGGGAGGAACATTTCATGTGCATATGAAGCAAACTGTAGATACTCCTGTAATGCATCAGGCTGGAGGCAGTACATGACACATTCTAGAACACTGTGTTGTCCAGAGTATACAGAATAATTTGGAGATCACACTTTCAGTCTGAACTCAAATCAGTTTGAAGACCGTGAGAGATCTTGAAATAATAGAAGGTTGTAAACATTTTTCTGGTAATGATTTTGAGTGTTACACTAACGCATTCTTCAAAATTGGGTAAATGTTTCTTAATGTGTGTGTGTAGGAATGTTACAGTTCCCATCATGGGGAAAGAGCAATAAAACAGATTTATTTTTTTATAAACTTTAAAATTTTTATGATAGCACTATCCTTGTTTGTTTTGGTTGCTATACAGGAGAGGTCAAAATAACAAGGACCTTCCAGATCTAGGCCTGTTGAGAAGGACCTCTGAAGAAACCAAGCCTTTCCAGTGCTGAACTACACTCATCAGTCTCTGGATAAATACGGGTGATTCATTCGGTAATCCTCTGGTAGTGTGGTTACTTGCACTGCGACGCTGAAATAATTTGCGGTTGTCCATCACAGAAGGTTAATGAAAGGAAGATTATAATAAGAAATTTGGTAGTCTGTACTCCTTTTGAGACAGTGAGCGTTGCAGCTGATGTGTAGTTTTAACAGTAGCAATGATTTTATTCTCTCAAGAGAATCTTAGCTTGTAGTCCAAATTATAGTTGCAAAACATTGCTTTGAAGTCAGTAAACTTGCATTTTTCGGTAGAGGAGGCTCTTCATTTGCTAAAGAACTTGCAATTCAAATAGTTTAGCTTGAAGACTTTGTGTTAGATGACCAGCAACCCCTCTCTCTCCTTGCAATGTGATGCAATATATATTAAAATTATTGTGTAAATCTTTGGAAGTGTGTCACTTGTACCCTTGAAGATGAAAGAAGCAAGGGAATGGAAATAATGCTTTCTTGTCAGCTAAAATATCTAAAGTATAGATGATGAATGTGGTAGCTTCAGCAGCTGGGACTGCAGTTTCGGCTGCTGTCAGCAGAGGCAGCTGCCCAACTGATGCTGAGTGGGAGGATTGCAGCAGTGCATTTTTTCTGCAAGGGAGAATGGAGTCTGAAGATGATCTGGCTGGGACTGAAGAACCACCTGGGTTGAAGAAATGACTCAGGAAAATTAAAGCTTCTTTCTGCCCATGGAGCCAGGGGCAGTTTTTGGTATCTGCAAGCTTTTGGGTTAATGGAGAGAGTGGAATATGGGTAGATCTTGGTGAAATGGGTGGAGAGAACTGGTGTGGGAAACAGTAAAGGGAGCAAAAGGTGATTGAGTATCCTGTGAAACAGGAGAGAAGTGTATTCAAGGAGATGGGTAAAGAGAAGTAGGAATAAGAAACTTCGAAGTGAAGTAGAAGAGACCTCACGCACATACATAGTGTTGTTTCACATTTAGCTACTTGCAAGGATCCTTCAGATTATTTGAGAATTGAGAAAGTACATCTTTGTGCTTGGCTGACAATACTTAAACCTCCACCCCTCACCTAGCCCCCCCCCATGATGTTCTTGTGTGTGTCTCATTCCAGCACTGCAGTGCTGGAACAATGCTTTTTCTTGCAGGGTGTAGTTGTTTGGCATGCTGTTTTGTGTTTGTCCATTGATTGTTAGTGATACCACCGCTGTCCCCATGGTGACAGGAAGTCCAGTGCTTTAACTTCATTCTTTTGGAGTTCCAGATAGTGACCTCCACAATTCCCCCATTAGATTCTCATGACTAGTTTGCAGATTGTGATCTGTATTTCCATGTACAGTTCAGAGATCCTATGACCAAATACAAGGACGCTTGTATTAAGGTCATTTAGCAACTTAATGTAACTAGACATGGTTTCCTGGCAGTGTCCTGCCCCTAGATACCCCCACAGGGATGGGAAATTACAGAATTGCAGTGAGAATAATAGTAAGCATGCATGGTTAACCAGGTAGGGTTTGAAGAACAGTATTTCTTTTCCTAGCAAAGACTTAGATGACTGGAAGTTGCCCACACAAGAGCAGTGGCAGTGCTGTAGGTAAAAGAGCTGGAAAAGGAATAAGCTATAGAGCAAGAAATAGGCTCAATTCCTAATGAGTGATTCAGTTCATAATCACATTCCGGCTGGAACATCTTGATTTTAATAGTCTGGTCCTTTCCAGAAAAGGTAAAATATTTCTCAGTAGAGTTCAGCAGTTTTGTTGTGATCTGAGAAGTCAAGGATGGTCCTGAACACTGGCTTGTTAAAAGAGTAGCTCAACAGCTAACCAACTCCAGTTCAAATAAGCCTAAATTTCTTTTCCGCTGTGAACCTCAAAAGCAGTGTTTAAATGCATCAAACAATAGTGAGCTGATGAATCAGTCTCAACACACAAAGGCTCTTTCTAGGCAGCAGGCGAAAGGCTTAATGAATGCAGAGTAAGAAACAGATCCAACAATTTTAATCCGAGAAGAAATACATCACTCACTGAAGCTGGTGGGGAAAGAGCCATGATGCTGATGAGAGTTTTTTTCTGTTAAGTGGGGAGCCTGTGTTGGTACAAGGTCCCACACAGTGTTTAAGAGCTTGGAACCTTTTTCTTGCAGATCATTCTGCCTTGACTTGTGATTTTTTTTTTTTGTGTGTGTGTGTGACCCCATCAATTGTTAAGGACTCCTTCCAAAGGGCTGTGTGGATTATATCTACCAGGAGATGCTGAAACTCAGAACATTGTGTATCAAAGCAGAGAACTGTTAAGACAGATACACAAAGACAGTAAGAGGTAGTTTATTTGGTATGCTCTGTAGTGGTATGCTTCAGCTGACTTGTTTTGAAACATGGAATGAGAGCCAGTTTTATAGTTAGAGCAGTTTCCCATTACTTCCAGACTGAGGTTACATCATACTTTGTCACTCTGCAGATATCCTGACATTTCATACTTGTTATCTTGTTAAAGTTGCAGACCATAGGGGATTTTGTATGAGCTAAAGAATAACCCATCATGTCGTAGGTAGAGGACTGTTCCTTTAAGACTGCAGTAAGCTGTTCCCTTGCCTCTTATCTGTAAGGGTTCTTGTTAAAGAGGTGAGAATTTCACAGCAGTGTTTGTTACTTTTGCATTTTTTAAAGCCAGGATTAGTCTCATATCTGACTTAGAAAGGTAACTTTTGAAAGCTTTATTTCATCATATGCAGTCTGAACTTTATGTTCTCATACAATAAAGACATCACAAGACAAAACTACTGATCGGCATGTTTATATTCATAGTATTTACTGAAGTGACTTTTGTATACCAATTATTGAAGTAGAACCCCTACTGCATTCTTTAAGCAAATCTTTAATAGGCAGTTACAAAGAGTCAACACCATATTGACAACTGCTTGAACGGTTAATCAAGGCAAGGGTGGCTTGCATCATGAGAGGTGATTAAACTTTACCCATTCACAGGGAGGGATACAAAACTATGGAATGTGCAGGCACTATCTCAGTGGGTGCTCTTGATCAAAAAAAAATACTCTTAGACAAATGAAATACAGGTGATCAGATTCTTCGTTGGCAGTAACAGTCATGGTAGGATGAATAGCTGTTACTCTGGTAGTTATCAAGCCTCTCACCCTTGGGTGTATGGATGTTCAAATATTCCATATGGCCACTGTTTTTACTTAGGTGAGACTTTAAAAAAAAAACACCAATCAAACAATCCCCACACCCCTCTAACCAAAACCAATGCACCAAGAAAAAAGGCAAACAAATCCCACAAAAACCACTGCAAACCCTAGAGGCTAAGCATTGGAGGAAATAATCAAGAAATACTCTCCATCTTTTGGGGTTAGTAAAGAGCAGATCTGTAATAAAAAACCAGCCACGCATCCTTTACTACTTTAAATTTCTGAGCTGCTGCTGTTAAGAATGATAGAAGTCTTCAAGAGGGATTTTTAGAAAGATAATCAAATGTGCTGAGAAGAGAGAGACTCTCTGTAAGTACCATTACAGAAGGAAAGGCAGGGGTTTGTGCATTAATAGACCCCAAAATACTTGAACGGGAAGGGTATCTGAAAACTTGCTACTGGAAGACAAGTCTAAGTTGGGGCTTGTAGTCAGGAAACAGAAGCATAGGAAAACAATGTATATCCAGAATGAAATTCCTATTTCTTGCAGGCATCGCTTTTTAAACCGAGATTTTTGTCTCAGGTCTCATATAGTTTGACAATCTGGGAAAGAACATTAAAGCAAAGAGCTTTTGGGAAGCTTTGACATTACCATAAAAGCTGACTTATATTTTTTTGTCTGAGTAAGGTATCAATTACAGGGTTCTGTTTTCTCATCCTAAACTGTAGATGCCGTCACCTTTTTGGAAATATATTAATTTAAGCCAGTGATGCCTTCCACTTATACTTGCTATTCTCCATTTCGGTATGTAATAAAATTGTGTAAATTTCCAAGTAAGTTGTACTAACTTGGAGCTAAGTTTTGTACCTCCTCTTTAAAAGGTGATCTATTATACTAATATTGACTTTATTAAAATAACGCTTAATTATGCGTCTGCTTCAGATCCTAGATTTTATGGGGACCTTATTTGTCTAGTTTACTGTAGAAACAAGGTTCATGTAATCCTGTGTGTGTGGGCCATGTGTATTCACATTAATGTCCGGTCAAATTTATTTTGCCTGCTGTCTAGCGTGGAAAATTGTGACGGATGAGGATCTTAAGGAAACAGAGTTATCCCAAGAAATTGTGGTTCCAAGTTCTATGAAAATGAACAGCTAATAGAGGGGGATAATTCTGCTCATGTCTTCGGGGGGAGAAATTTGCTGTTTATGTCTTACTAGAAAATAAAGAGGAGGAGAAACTGTTAGGAGTACCCAAGCTTCAGGAGATCCTTCCTTTGGTGTTTGCACCTTCATTGGCAGCAAATTGACTTAACTATGAGATGTGAAAATACAGGTTCTGGTGTTCATAATGAACTATTACAGGAAGTTAAGAATGAAGCCTTGAAATGGTATGCAGGATAGTTAAGGGTGAAAAAAGGTGTCCTGACTTGTTAAAATAATTTAGTTTAACCGATCATTTTGGATCATGTTTTTGATTCTATACGAGTGGATATTGTCCTCTCATCTAGTTCGTGTTCATAGGAACTTCCTCACAATCCCAGTAGTATTTTGAACTTCCTTTTGTTTTCTGGTTTGTTGGGGTTTTTTGGGGGGGGGT
>JANZLQ010000009.1:11102158-11120489 GCA_026212715.1 Elanus axillaris | reverse complement strand
ATGCCCGGTTAGTTCCGGAGCAGGTTCCCACCCAGCCTCACGGCCCCCCCCCCCCCCCAGTTTCTATACTGGGCATGATGTCCCATGGTCTGGAATACCCCGTTGGCCAGTTTGGGTCGGCTGCCCCGGCTGTGTCCTGTGCCAGCTCCTTGTGCCCCACCAGCCTTCTCGCTGGCTGGGCATGAGAAGCTGAACAATCCTTGACTTTGGACTAAACATGACTTGGCAACAACTGAAAACATAGGTGTGTTATCAACATTCTTCTCATACTGAACCCAAAACACAGCACTGTACCAGCTGAGACCAGGACACATGCTAATTGCAAACTTAGCCCCAGCTTAACTAGAGTGTGGGAGCAGAAGAATGGGCTGGGTGGGTGTTGTGGTCTGTGTTGAATAAGTTCCACCTAGATTATGTGACTGATACTTGCAGTTCTTGGAAGACTGTGAATCAGGTGAGACACAAAAGCTAATGCAGAAGGTTGAGCTGTTGACAGGTAGATGTTACTGTTGGCATATGACGCTGCTTTTTCTAGGTGGTGTTCCCTGTGCTGCTTACACTAACCTCAAAAGCACTGTCCTGTGGGAGATGACATCTCCGCCAATTCAGTTGTAGTTCCCGAAGGAAGGAGACATGCTTGGTGTCGTCACCCCTTGTCTCGAAGAACTGGTACTAAAAGCACTGGGGGGAAGAATCTCGCTTTGTGTGTAGAGCCCAGATGCAGGGCTGGGAACCAGTATAGCAGGATGTCTTGCATAGTGCTGATCTCTTAAGTGTTCATTCAGATAACTTTCCAAAATATTGTAACATTGATTTTTTTATCAGTTATAGTTATAAACTACACTCTGGATAAGCAGGTGAAAAGAATTAGCAAATCCTTTCATTTTGAGTGAGTTCTGATTTTTAGGGTGTGAAATGATCGGCTATGGTGCAATTTTAGTTAAATATTATTTGAGGAAGCTTGTTTTAAAATAGTAACTTTTCCTGATAGTTTTACTGAAGATACACTGTGTGAATAGAAGGATTTAAAACTTTCAGATTTTTTTTGTAATTAAACAGGAAAATCCCACTGGTTTTTAAAATAGTCCTTCTTTCCTATCCCAGTTCTTTTGCACTCACCAGGCCTAGTGTTATTTTTCAGAAAAGCCAGACATTCAGAAGCTATTGGCATACTTTTTGAAGATTAGATTGAAGTCATTCACGCAGTTGTTAAGATGGGAAGCTTGCTTTCTTTTTAGCCTGTTGGAAGACGCTGTTTTCTTCAATTTCAGTCAAATGTATTTGTTGTTAATCTTGTAACATACTCAGAATTATATTTGAGACTTTCAAATATTTTGACCAACTTAAAATCAGTTTTTATTTTTTAATGAGATGTATCATAAATCTGTTTCAGGAAATATCCTTAAGTATTAGAAAAATCTTTCTTCCTTTTTTTTTTTACCTCTCCTGTAGTTCTCCTGCCTTTGATAGATCGTATGGGAGATGCCAAAGACCAAGTTCGAGAGCAAGCACAGAATCTTATATTGAAATTGATGGACGAAGCAGCACCACCCATGGTATGTTTACTTAATGTAGGCTCACCTGTAGGTCTCCATTGAGCTTAGGACTTAGGCATGAGCTTGGCTTTGAATATGTCACAATGTTATAGGCAACTGTAAATGGTGTAAATGTTAAAGATATTCTTAATGGGTTGACACTGATGCATTGTTCAGGTAAAGATAAAAATCTGGCACAGTGCAATTCTGTAGGTTTTGCATATTGTAGCTAAATTCTGAGTAGATGTTTTCATGTCACATGGCAGGACTTTGTTAATTAAAGCATGTTTGAAGCATCCTCCTGGGTTTGAGTTTGCATAATGGGAATAAATAAGTATGTTTAGATCTGAATTTAATTTAAAATTGGCTTTGTACTTGAACACGTAGGAGTAGTCCTGCAGTTGAGATGGTGCATTCTAACTTAGAAAATCTGCCTTTCTAGATGTATGACAAATGTGCTCTGTGAACCTTGAACAAACTTGAGCTGAGGATAAGTCAGTTGCCTTCTGACTTGTCATCTTAGGTTGAAGTTTGAGTTAAGCAAACTTGTTTACAGTTTTTAGCATTACATGGCTTCCAAGTGCTAAGTCTTACCTTTCTACTCTGCGAGTCTGAAAAATGTACGATTGTTTAACAGGATTGTATTGTTTGAGTAATGATGTTATTTGCAACTCTGGGGACCCTGGTTGCCAGTAGGAACTTACCATTTGAATTTTTAATCTCTGAAGGAAATCTTTTTGAGTTCTAAGTGCAGAAGTTAATAGGGAACGTCTTATTTTTTGTGAATGAAAATGAGGTTCTTTTGCATGTGAATTCCTGGCTTTGTTTATTCATAGATACAGGTTTGAATGTTTTTGTGCAAGGAATAAGATTTTGCAGACTTGATCTGTAGTGAGAAAATTGTTCTGAATTGCTTTGTTTGCCTGATAGGACAAATGGGTTTCATGTAAGGCAACTATATAAATATATTTATCTCCCTCCCAACATGAGCCGTCTTCTCATATGATTTGGTCACAGACCTGCCTGGGGTTTAGGCATCAAAGTCTCTAGTAGTGTCATCCACAAAGACATGCATTTACCTTTTCATGAGATCTAGTTTCAATTGTATTCATTGACAAAGAGACGTTGCAGCATTTTTTTCATGCCTAAGGGCAAGTAGTTCATGAGTGGCAAGTTCCTGTGCCCAAGATGAAGTACCTGGCATGCACACCTGAAATTTCACCTACTTCTACAGTAATATAATTTGGTTAAGTGCCCAGAAGAGCATCTTGGAGACACCTTCATTCGAATAACTGCTGATGAAGAATGCAGTGATAGTTGCTTTGTACTAGGCACATCATGAAAAAATTTTAGATTACTGGTCCATCTTTCAGTTTCTGAAGAGTTGTTAGGCTCCACACTGAAGTGATAGAATTTTCTACGCCCTTTAAAGCTTATGAGTAGTGTCAGAAGGAATACAAGGTTTATGGGGTCCAAGGAACAGCATGTGCAAGTAAGAGAAGGTATGGCTCTTCTGGTAACTCCCCTAGGGTGGGAGAAACCTGGCTTCAGTTGTCTGCTCTCGGGACAGTTTATTTATCATTAAAAATTTGGATGAAACGCATCAATCATTCTCACAGCAGGGACCAAAACAGAGAAGTCTTTCCTGTGCCTCCAACACTGAAATACAGAATATTAGGCTCTCTTTGCCACAGAGAAACATCCTTGTGGAAGAGCTGGGTGGAATAATTTTTTTGGGATAAGTCCAGTAAGTTTCTTTCCAATCAACTCATCTTGTCTGTTCTAGTGTGTTGTTGAATAATACTAAATTTGTCCTGTTGTCAATTCTCTTTTCTTGTTTTAGATGTGTTTGTTTTTTTTGTTTGGTTTGTGTTTTTTTTTTTTATGAATAAGAACTAGTTGTAGCTGGGTATGGGCAGGAAAGCATAAAAATAAGAATTTAAGTGGTATAAATGCATGAATGGGACAAAGGGAGGTTGATTCCAACTGTTGCTAGCAAGTCATGAGAGTTTAAATTTCTAAGCAGCCATTTGAATTCCTTTGTTTATAAGAATTCAGTTTTTCAAGTGGTGTTAATTTAGTGAAAGACTAAATTTCTCTACAGTCTGTTTTGCTTGTTTCAGTACTCTGCAGTTCCCTCTCTACCTGTGTCTTTGTACATCTAGCATGGAGATTTCCTTTTTCCCATGTTTGTGCCCGGACAGTGGGTTAATTGGAAGGATGTTTTCTTCTGTAAAATCCTGTTCTTTGTTGTTAAGCTGTGCAGTTTTGGCAAGCCATATCCTGCTTGTCTAAGGTTTGTTTTCTCTAAAGGTAATGAAGTATAAAACATGCAAACAAACAAGAAACCACAGATGGGACAAAATCGTGAAGCAGGGCTCTAATTGGAACATTGTACGTCTGCTAGGAAGTGTGCTACATCATTAGTAAAGAGGATGCAGCATTCCCTGCTCTTCCACTGTCTCTTTTTGTTGATAATGGCTGTTTGTGAGGGTCTTTTTCAGAAAGCCGAATACGGTTGCAGTAGCGTGTATCTAATGCATATTTAGCGGATCCCTGTGGAATCGTGATAACGTTGCCATCGCACCGCTTCAGGGGTAGGAATGAGGGTGGTGGCCAGGCTGCAAAATGTGCAGTTGCCCATCTGCAGCCATCACTAGGCAACGCTCCCCGCGGATGCTGGCTGAGGAGGTAATGGCAGCCCTGCAGCTGGGGCAGCCGCAGTTCCAGGCTGTGCATCTGCTCCGAAACACCCCGGAGAATCCCCAGGCTTGTAAGCTTCACCTTTCCGCTTTTTACACCGTAACTCGCAGCTAGAGAACGACACGGAGATGGGCAGGTAAAAAGGTAAACTGAGGAGGGAAAGGCTGGAGGCAGGCGGTGGAAAAGGAGCGCGCAAGAAGGTAAATGAGGGTCTAGCGAGCCAGAGGGTCGTACTACGGGAAGCGGCACCAGCACAAAAGGAGAAGCGAAAGCAGAACAAAAATGGAAGCAAAGGAATTGGAATGAATGGGCAAGAAGTAACTGGAGAATGAAGAAATAAAGCAAAAGTAGGGGAGAAGTGGACAGCAGGAGTATGGATAAGGACGAGCTAAAATGGATGAGAGGAAATTTTGGCAGGGAAACAGAATATGAAGCAAAAAGAATATAGCAACTTCTGGTTGAGTCAGTTTGTAATGTTAATGCTTGTTTTGTGTGTGTTAACTGTAACAATTCTGTATGTTTTTAAGAGCTGTTTCTCAAACAGGAAAAATACTCAGCTAGATTACTGAAGGATGTTTTTTAGAAATTGTTTTTGGTGTAGGAATACTGTGTTGTGTACCATACTGTGCGTTTTACAAGTTAATCTTACCTGAGAAGTGCCTTTACTTTTCCAGCGGACCTGTCTTCTGCTATTTTTTTGCAACTGTTCTGAATGTCATTATAAAATATGGATGGAATTACATTATATTGTGCTCCCAGTAATCCAAGACAATTATTTCTGTTTTTATAGTACATTTGGGAACGCCTTGCTGTTGGTTTTAAACACAAGAATTACCGATCACGAGAAGGAGTGTGTTTGTGTCTTATTGCTACCTTAAACATGTAAGCATTTTGTTTCTATGGAAACGTAATGGTTCTGTCCTTCCGAATGTCATTTTTCTCTGAAACTAATGGTTTAGGAAGTCTGATTCAGTTATATTAAAAAAAGGGGAAAATCAAACAACTTGTGAGCTTTCTGAAAGAAAGAGTAAAGGCACAGTATTTCTGTCTTATTTAAAATTAGACAAAGGACTAGTAAGAGAGACTTGGAGCTTGATTGAGAAAAGTTTGTATTTTATCGGTGCTAAGCTAAAAGTTCACTCCTGTGTGAAGTATTCTGTGATTTTCTGTAAAAAAATAGTTTTAACTTAATATTTCAATTTTTATTTTTCTTTTTAGTTACGGTGCTCAACCATTAATCCTCAGCAAGTTGGTACCACATCTGTGTACAGCATTTGGTGACTCGAATAGTCAGGTAAGAATTTCGTTACTTACTGGTGCTTCAACAACCAAACTGTTACAGAGGAATGAAAGCAAAATAAATGTAGGTATTAAAGAAAAGCCGATAGGCTTGCTTGTATACAACAGATTGTTATTTTCTACCATGAGAAACAATAAACCCATTTACTTCTGAATCAGTCCATCAGTTGGAATATGACAGTAGAGTTGCAAAGGCAGTAGTGTTGCAACATGCTGGCCCCTTTAGTTTTGTCTTCAGAAGTCAAAGCTAGTCATTACTGAAAGTAGTTGTTTCTTACAGAACATGTTGAAAGAGAAGAAAGAAAAAAACTATATTGACAGGAAGAATTGCCTCCAGAAGGAGCCCGTATGTGAGACCTGTAATAGTCTGGCCAAATTTGCTAAAGATAACATTATCATGTGTAATAATTTCCTAAATGGAACCCAAATGGCATTTGAGCACATGCAAGGACTGTAGTTAAAATCAGTTAATTAAGCAAAAACATGGGCAGCAAAAAAAACAAGATGTAGTTCATAATGGTGACATCTGAACTTCAGAAAACCTTCAAATGGCAACGGGTAAGATCTCTCTTGGTTTATCTGGAGTTGTGTCTGAGACAAAAGACTAAGAATACAGTAAGGAAGAAGGTAGCATGGGTAGGAGATGGGCACATAAACAAGATGGGTCTTTGCTTATTTTCTGGGTGCAGCAAAGTCCTTGTCTCCTCTGTATAGTGTAGCATTGTTCTGTTCTAAGAGAAAATCTGTTTAGAATTTGTCTTGTTTGTTGATCATTAGTGAAGATATAGTTCATATCTTGATAAAGCAATTGTGGGTTATTTCAAACTGTTAGAAAGAACAATACTAAAGCCATTCCAGTAATTCTTTGTAGAGAATAATGGCATTTACTAACATGCATTTTTGGCAGTTTTTATCGCGTTGGCTGTGGTTTAAAATTTTTAAAGAGGCACTCCATCTCCTTGCTGTAACTGTTCTTTCTCTTTCCCTTATCTTGTCTGAATCCCTTGTGCTTATGTGATGCCACGTAACTTCTTTTGAAGGAAGTAAACAAAACACTGATCGCTTTGGACCACTCTTGTGGGCAGTTAGGTCCGTAGTTTTCTGGAAGGGCCTCACTGCATGTAGAAACAGAGGAAAGCAAGATGAAGTGTCAAGGCTGAGTGCAGGGACTAACTTCTGAAGTATTGCCTACTGTGATAAAGTCATAAATAATCAGATTTTTTTCCCACAAATACTATTCTTATGTCAGTCCTAGAAATTCCTTCTAGAGCTGTTATTTCTAGGGGTTTTTCATTAACCATCTGGAGATGCTCTAACTTGGAACAAATACCATCTTGAAATACCAGTTGTATTTCCTTTCCTTTCCATCCTCACTGTTTCAACTGTTATGTGAAATGAGTTAGCATGGAGATCAATAGGAACTGTAAGGTTAGTGGATTGTTGGTGAATGTTATTTTGGTTTCTGTAACCCTGGAATTAACAACTTAAACTGTGTTCACAGGTGAGAGATGCTGCCATACTAGCCATTGTAGAGGTTTATAGACATGTGGGAGAGAAAGTACGAATAGATCTTGCGAAGAGAGGAATTCCTCCTGGCAGGTGAGTTGGCTGCTCTGATTTTGTAATCCTGAGCCATTTTGTTTTACTGTTCTCTATCAGAACTTTAAACTCACTTATAACTTTGTTTTAAATTTATTAGTTTTAATTTACTTCTGCTTCCATCGTGATGTTACTAGTGTTCCTGACTTGCTTTTGCTGTTGTCTTTTTCTGTTTGGAAGAGGCATACAGGTGTATGATGAGAAGCAGTCTTGCATTCACCAGTTAAAATCCCCTGACTTGAAGAGAAGCCTAGAACTGGACAGTAGTAGAAAAATGTTTTAAAATTAAGTAAATAGATATGGAGTGCAGTGGGGAAATAATTAGAAAATACTTCAGTATATACCTCTTGTTCCTTATTCTAGAGTTGCTGTTTAGCCTTGGTGTAGAAGAGTCTCAACTGAAGTACTTAAATCAGTACTTTTCATGTGTTGCGCATGTGTGAGAGAGAACAAGTGTGTGTACATGTGTGAGTGTGCAATGAAAGCATAGCAAATCAACCAGCTACTACTTCCTTGAAGATAGTTGTGATGGAAAAATTGTCCTCCCTTGCTTCTTGCTAATTAGATCAGACCAATCCATTCCACCCTAGATGTTTGCTTATGGGCTACAGTTAGATGATAGAGGGGTGCTTTTCAGAATAACTACTTCCCAATACTGAAGTTGCAGTTCTGGGGTTCAGCGAGAAGGCAGTATTTGGAAGGAGTGTTCATTGGTCTGTTACACGTGCCATCACAGGACACTTGATGTTTCTTTTTCTTGCAAAAGGTGCAAGGAAGTTTCAACAATGCTTACTTCATCGGTCCTTTCTCTTCCTGAAAAGCAATTCCGATCTTTAAAGGCTGGCCTGTGTTGTGTGTAGCTTAGCTTATATGAAATATAAGTACTCATTTTTTTTGTTGCTACCTTGGTAAGGATTTGTTTAATTAACAAAGCTAGACAGAGCTTGAAATTGTACTTAGTGGGAAAGACTGTTTATACAATAAAATCTTTCAAATTCTTCATTAAAACAATTTACACTTTTAAAAATGTGTTGATGCCTTATCAATTAACATACCACTTTACTCTGAGTCCTCATCTCACTTCTTGGTTTTGATAACGCTGAATGTATCTACTGCATGGTGTCAGAGAGAATATCAGAATGAATACTGTGCCTCATCAGACCCTTCTAAAAAACTATTAGCCCTAGTTTTTAATGATGATTTATAAGGTATCAAAATGTGATAGGAGAATGGTGTTGAATTTATTGTTTCACATTCCAGGTAGAGTTCAGCCTGTTTGGACAAAAGCTTACCCTGCCTGTGGGAATGGGAAGTTCTAAATATTTTCTTCTGTTTCATGGCTGTCACAATTTCAGACTATTAAGAGTTGATATGGTTACCACAGAAGTTTAAGCCATATTATTATTACAATTCCAAAAATTGAGTTTTGTAGCAGGTAATTGGAACACACCAGAGAAGATCCATCTTGCATTAAGATAGGGTTTTGGACATCTTTTGGAACAGGGAATAAGAGCAAAAGAGTGCAGGTAACAAGAGCGTGCGTTTGTGCTATTAATGTTGGGTCTGACTGTAAGTTTAGGTTCAGCACTCATCCTGTTCACGTTTCCATGTGATACAAACTGAGTAAATCTTAGGATGAAACAACGTCAGAGCTTTGTATCCTCAGGGCAATCACCAGCTTCTAATTTAGTTGCAGTAGGTGCCAAATTCCTATTTCTTCTGTCTGAATCAGTCGAATACAAAATTCCCCCTGATCTGAAAGCAAGCATAGTTGTTCCATTTGCATTTGCATAAACAAGCAAGGCTCTACTTGGTGCATGTTAAACGGGTTGTTGCTACTGCATCTCAACAGTTTTGCACCTGACAGTCAAGGCTAGTGTAAAATAACAGAAGAGCTGAGTGTTGGTGCTATGTCCTCTGCGGTAGTGTTCAGGTTGGGATGAAGGGGAGAGTTACTATTTGAGTTGAGTGTGAGTCTACTAGTCTCTGTCCTGTCCATTGCTGACAGAAATCAAAGTTCCTGTAGTCTCTTCCTACTCCTTTGCCCAAGGAACAAGGCAGTTGACAAACCTCAGGAAAGACAGATTAGCTCTATGGTAGCTCAGCCGTGTTCCTTCAGAGGCAGACGTAATTTAAGGCGTTTCTTCCCCAGTGCCTGTCGGAAGTTTTCCCTTCGCTTAGATGCATTAAAATTTTCATGTGGTTATGCAGAAACTATGATCTGTGGAAAAAACCCCTTTGATATAGAGCATCATCGTATCATTGTTTTGAGGAGAATCTGTGTTCATACTTGCGTGTCTGGGTAGGTTTTAAGTATTATGGATAATCTGTAGTTCAGACACGGCTGCTTTCAGTTGTTGAGCTGAGCCTTAAAGAACTACACTGCAGCTCCTTCACTGTATGACAGGGCATTAAAAATTGTGTGTAAACATAGATATTAGCAGAAAACCCTATTAATTCAGTATTTGGTGCACATGTGATTTAACAGAATGTAGGCTTGTTTAGTTTACATAACAAATGACACATTAGAGATCTGTGTGTTGCTGCTTGAATGCACTCTGCCCCAAAGCACTGAAAATAGCAGCTAATGTCTGCTGAAAGGAAGGCAGGAAAGTTAATCAGGCATTGTTTTCAGAAATTGTTTGAATTCCTTAAATATGCAAATGGCATATACATGTTGTGTCTATATAAAGCCAAATGTAGTTAATAATTTAATAATAGGAGGCTTAAAAGGTTTTGTAATCTTCACTTAGTAGGTTTGCCTTTTTGGAAAATACTGGATTTTCTAGAGAAGGGTATTGGACCCATAAAAGGAGATGGGATCTTACTTTCGTAGTCCAACTCTACTTGCTACTTCTGTATTTTTCATCAGTGCATTTTTATTCTTTACAGAGATTAATTTGTGAGTTTGTTGATAAATAAAATCAGTGAGTTACTCTTTCTATTTGTTATTTTTCAATATACAAATCTCAGAATAATATCGTGCTTTTTGCCTGAAGCGCATTCCTTTTTCAGAAAAATCAGTATCAACTCAGTGGTTGGAAATTTGGATGTTGTTTGCCCTTTTGTTAAAGTTGCTGCCAAAGAATTTGACAGTCTTTGGTATTGGGCCTGTAAGTATTAGTGTTAATACGTTCGTGAATACTGAAAGTGGATTTTATGTTTTTTTGTTCTGTGAGCCAAGAATAGTGAGCAGGTTTTGCTTCATATGGGCCAAACTGAGTTGAATTGAATTGGTTACAGTATGGAATTTGTGTGGCTGATCTTCCCTGAATGGAAATAGTATATGTGGCTCTGGATAGCAGTTGCTTAGTCTGAGTGTTAAAAGCTTTTTAAGATCTTGCAGGAAGCCATCTGACAACTATTCCCATTGTTATTTGAGAAACATAAAGGTTTAAAACCAGTTATTTGTTTAGTGCTTATGTCTAGGGCCACGACTTTATATCCTGAAAGATTAAAACATTTTGCAGTATGCATTTCTGAATACTGCATTTTTGTGGTATGCACATTCTACTTATCTGTCTACTTCATGTTTTAGATGAGGTCCATCTGTGTGTCCAGATGTGTCTGTGAGATCCTTTTTTTGTTGTTGGTTATTTTTTTTAAGGGGGAAATAAGTGCAAGGTTTCATATGGGCCATTTCCTGCTTTAGACTCACTTTGGACATGAAGAACAGACTGGTTACCACCCTTTCTTCTTCTTTATTCTCCTGCTATTGATGGGGGAGTGGTACTTCTTTGCCTCTTCATCACAGGATCCAAACTTCTAGGTACCCCCCTCTTCCTGTCAAGCAAACAGTTGAACTCCATCAGGCATGGTCATAAATAACAGCTTTTCAGTCTAGAAGTGTAGTGCATGTTCTTTGCTAGTATCTGCGTTTTCATGCGCGTGCATCTCTGCTCAAGCTGTGTCTTAGAAGGATATGTTTTCCTCTCATTGAATGTAATCGCCATAATTTGTTAATCCTTTGATAGAGACCTGTCACCTGCCATGGGAGAGGGTGTAGTAGGTTGCCAGGAGCCGCATTTGAAGTGCTGCAACCTCATACATTTGTTCATTCACTGAGACAGCAACTGTCATCCAGCCCATGCAGAAGTGGCTGGCTGTCCTGAACATGGGCTTTTTGTCAATGGGGATTTTTCCTTCCATATATGCAGTTGCAGAAGACCTGTCTGTGCATTTTGGAGAAAGAAGATAATATTTCTGTTCACTGGTGACATGGTATTTCTATTGACTCATAACTTCACTGATTGATATGCATGTCATATCCAGACTTGGGCTTGCAGATACGAGATACAGAAGTAATAATACTGCTCTTTTTCAAAGAACATTCCTCATTGCTGATAATGGTGAAACCAGTCTTCACCTAGCCCTGTAAACTTTGTTGGATTCCTCTTGGCCAGGCTCTCTTTTGCCAGGAGCTGAACAATAAATATTCTTAAATTGATTGTGAATATTCTTAAATATTGTGAATATTCTTAAATTGATTGTGGTTGCAATAATTTTAGAGACTTAGCCCATACTGCCTTGCTGCCTGTGGCTGTGTGAAGAAATATGAGAAAAGGGTAGCATGAAGAGTGAGGTGGGAGGAGAGGGAGGAAGAAATTTGTTGTGATTCTTTGCCAAGTAGTAAGTTACAGTTCCTGTAAGCTGTACTAAAGAGACAGTTGAATCTACAGTAGTGCTTGACGGTTTTGCCAGCTGTGTTTTACTGGATATTTTTTTCTTTTTTGTAATTACAACAAAATACTATAAAGCATACCTCTGGTCATAAGGACATGCTTTGAAAGCTTTAGAAGCAGCAGTACTGTGTTGTTCTCCAGCCGGCACCACTGACTGCATAGCATCCAGTGCTGACAAACGCGTTTTTTAATGTTCATAGTTAGTACTTTCATTCTGGGCAAAATATCTGATATAGGCAACGTGGGTATTATTATAATGTATCTATAAGGAAGCATTTCATTTTTCTGTTTAAAACACTCAGGAAAACATTTTTGAAAACTAAGTTCAAAAGAGCAGGAAATATGTTTTTCTTTCAAATTCTTTAAAATATGTCTGCCGAATGCATAACATCAGCCTAACAGGATATAAAGTGAAGTTTTAAAGGAAATCTGTTAATCTCTCTAGTCTTCATGTTCAGCTTCTCTCAGGATAACAGTTTTCAGCCTTTCAGATGTAGTGTTAAGTCCTCAGTAACTAGGCGAACTGTTAATGCAGTGTTTATTATGGAATCCAGCAGCATTGAGGGCAACTTGCAATCACTGGTAAACAGTAGAAATACTTCCTATGGTACATACAAAGCAAATGCATTAGCTTCCTTTTATGAAAGCAAGATGCCATAATGCATTACTATGTGTATTGATTCTTGGGTGAACTTCTCACTTTCTCCGTTTGAGAGCACATAGCATGTTAATGGGATTCCATGTGTCATTAGTAGATGCTAGTATGCGAAAAGCATTTCATGTAACAACTGTAGTTTTACTTTTTCAAGTCTAAGTGCAAAAAAAAACCATTTCAGTGTAAATTGCCTTTGGTTTACAAATTGACCTTTTCATTAAAAATCTGAGATTTAGTATTATTAAGGTGGTGTGGTCTGACAGTAGTGAATTGCTGCTATTTCAGACATTTTGCTGTGGCTGCAATGGCTGTAAAGGGAATGGTGGTGCAAAGGGAGAGGATAATAGGTTCCAGAGAGAAGACTGACAATACATTAGGGGAAGATCAGGCAAACTGCTACTGACCTACATATAGTTTTGAGATGAGTTGAGATGGTAGAGTAACTGCTGGTTTGTGTTATGGGTTACTGACTTACACGAGTAAGGGTTTTTTTTTTGTTTTGTTTTTTTAGATGCTTTCAGTAGCATAGGCCTTTTTGTGGAATTCTCAGCTAAATCTGGGTAGTTCTTGCTGTGGGCCTGTTAAATCCAGGACAAATTTGCTCTGTAGCAGAGCGAATACTTTGAAGTATTTGGAAAGTAAAGATAATGCATTGTGAGAGTCCTAAAACATTGGAAAGCTAGGGAGGGAAGGACCAGGTTTTTTATACCGTTGTCTGGCTGCATTTCATGATTTTATCACATTCTTCATTGTTAGATAAATGAGGTACCAGTGAATGAAAGGGATATTCAGTGTGTCAGTGGAGGCAGACTGCGCACAGCCTCTCTGCATGGATCATTGAGTAAAAGTGGTGTGCGCTTAAGGAAATATTCAGGTTAAATCATTGTGTGTCCTTGACTTTGCTCCTTTATGTATTGTGAGAATTTTCATATCCAAGCACTGTTCTTATCCATTTTTCTTGGTTTGTCTTACAATAGTTGGGACTGTGAGTTGTAAACAAAGTCTTTTCAGTATTTGCTCTTTTAGCAAATTTTGAATTGGGTAATGTAGTCTCTAGTACTGGAAGTGTAGCTGAATTGTTCCTGTTTGGAGAGTTGCAGACTGTTGTGTGATTCGTAGTTCGTAACTATGCGTTTCAGGTCAGGGTTCAGTCCTACTAGTCTTGTAGCTAAAAATTCGCATGCGTGTTAGTTATTACCGTATTCTGAGTAGTCTAAAAAGCAGGAAAGTCTTTGGAGAAAGGTGAGAAAATATTCTCAATTGTTTGCAGTTGAACGGTGTATTATGTCAGTACAAACCTATTGCTAGTGTGTGGGTTGTTCTTTCTGAGAGATAGTTCCACTGCTTTACTGAGTTTCCTGCAGAAGTCATGAGAAATGGCTGGTTTAAGTGTTTTGCCAGCTTTCTTGCTTGAATAGCATTTTCTACCTTGTGGGACTAGACTGCAGAGCTGGAGTTTTTTGGTGGGTTCTGGGGTTGTTTTTTGGGGGGTGGGGTTTGTTTGGTTTTTTTTGCTGTTTACATGTAGCTAAGCACTTGCAGTATGTTTTCTCTTGTGAGAGTTTAAATCAGTGGGGTGTGTGTTGAACATAACTAAAGTGTTCAGTGTACCTTAAATTTAGAAAAAAAACATTTCCTTTTTTTTTGCTGTGGAAGTGCTAAGTACTACAAAAGTATTTTCATTAATGAGGAAATTTTGAGGAGTAAAAATTTTAAGGAAGATGAGTGTTGCAGAACCAATTAAATAGTAATCCCTAGTTTTTTGTCCCACATGAACATTCCATACTTCAAATTGTTGCCTTTTATTGTTCTTTATAAATAAATACCACAGTAATTTGAACCCAATATATTCTATTACTGAACCTGAACTTCAGAATTTTAGTTATTTTTTAATCATGTTACTAATGATGCTCAGCTTTGTTCTTTGCTAAGTTGACTTTGTTTTCTGTGCATTTGTGTGAAGATGCTCAACTAAAGAGGAATCCTTTAGGAATTGTTTCTTGATACTCTTAATCCTTTGTATATTCTGTATTACTGCTTTGTATGTGATAATAAATGGATTTCTGTTTTTACTAGTAACCCGGGGGGATTGCAGAGATGTAAAAATATTTTTTTTTGTTGTTCTTTACAGGTTGCAAACAATCTTTGCAAAATTTGATGAAGTAAGAAACTCTGGAAATATGATTTTAAGTAGTGTCAGTGGTGAGTACAAAAGATCATGTATTTATAATTAGCTTTAGATTAATACAGAATAAATATTTAATCATCAATGTGAGATGGATAACTAGAAACATGTAAATACTAAGAAAATGAGACAGTGATCTGTATCTTATACTGTATTACTGAGAGTATTTGCTGAACTGCAGTCAGAATACAATTGGGAAAGGTGTTAAAACTGCATGGAAACAAGCAGTGAATCTTTAACAAGTTACATGTCTGCTCAGTAGAGGATACAAAAATGCTGCAAAGTATTCATGCATGGGAAAAAAGATGAGATTAATGTATATGCGATCTTACAGTATGTTTCTAAAAAAATGTTAATTTAGTGATGGATGTATTTGTTCTCAGTTAAAATGATTAACAATGATTATAGTACATGGAGTTTTACATTATAGAAATAGGTGACTGCAGCACTCAAAGACACTTAAATGTTGAAAGTTAAGACTCTTACCGTAATTGAATTTGAGCTCTTTATTTTTGGTGTATTTCATGAAAAGAAAACCTGTTGTGCAGAGAATCTTCATTGCTTCCTGTTGCATTCCTGATGTAGTAGTATTTTACAGTTCAAAAGAGCAAACCCATCATTCTTCATTATTTAAATCTATAATTTAAGGAAAAAAACCTGTTACAGAACAGTACCACAAGGGAGGTGTTGTGTCAGTGGGTTTAATACAGTTGGTTTTGAAAGCTTCATTGTCTGTCTTCTGCAAGGAGTCCGTAGATACTGTTTTATAGGGGAGGATTTTCTCATGTTGCTTTTCCTTTTGAAGCAACTATGCTGTCTAAAAAGGAGGCTCTGCTAGATCCAAAAAGTGTGACCGTGCAAGAGTAGAATTATTTTGAGGAATGCATATGATCTGTTAGTGTGCTCAAATTGACCCTTTCATTTTAAATATTCTTGTCCTTTCCTTGTTAGTGTGAAAACAGAAGAGACTGTAGGTTTAAAGGAATGTGTTTTTACAACCTTTTCTTTGAGGTAGTAAGTCTCTATGCTTCATTCTGCTTTGAAATAAAACATTGCTATTCTTAACTTAAAGAATACAAAAATAGATTAGTAAGGATTAATAAATATATTTAAAAAAACCACAAAGAAAACTTAGTAATTTGGGGGAGAAGTACTTTACATAAATGTTCTGTTAGATGGTAAATTTACTCATTGTGGAAGGGTAAGCCATTATCTTCTGCATTTGAAGTTAATACTGCTGCATAGGTTTGAGAGGTTCAAAGACTTCTTTTACACATTTTTTCTGTTGGTAGTTCTCAGGAGAATGGAGAAGCTTATTTGAGGGAATATAAATGCTTTGAAATAATTTAAATATATATGAAAATATAAACACAACATTGCTGGACTAGTATACATAGCACTTCTGAGCTTTTTGTCTATGTTAAGAAAGTTGATTAAGTTTGTTTTTCTTCAAGACATTTTCATCTCACCTGTAAAGTGCAGATACTAAAACTGGTCTACAGCAGTATAAACCATTTATTTTGTCTTGTAGGTGGCATTTTCTATGCAAAAGTTGCTATGATTCTGTTTAGATACCATAGAGACAGAATCCCTCTAATACGTTGGTTTCAGTATTTTTCCTTGAACCTGGTTTATCTGTTGTATTCATCTAGACAACTTTTTTAATGTTATTGAAAAGATACTCTTCCATTCTTAGTGCTTTGTCTTGGTTTTGTCCTTCATTATTCTCTGAAGAACAATTTGTATTTACTGGTTGCACGTGTAGAATGAAAGTTACTGTTGAATTCCTGTAGCCTTGTTGCCAACTTCTCTTTAGGAGCTTTATCAAACATCTCTGGATAAAGGCCAAATTTTAATGTCTAAATACATCTGTTGCAGTATTGAGGATTTTTTTTTTTAGTGCTTTGGATATTTTGGAGTAAGGTTTGGGAAGCAAGGGGGGAATAGGGTTATGTTTCCAAAAAGGGAGGGGAGGGGGCAAAAAAACTGTTCAGCAGGCTTTAATGTAATTAGGCTGGCGCAGCTTTGTAGTGGATGTTTTTACCAGCAAAAGGAGTGGCTTTTTGCCAGATTGAGTTTCCCAAAGAAGCTAACTGTACTAATGAGGGTTCTCTTAAGTGTGTGATGGATAGGAAAGGGCTTGCTAATACAACTGTGAAGATGTCAGCTTCTTCCTAGTCCTGAGTGACACTGCTGTGGTAGTAAATCTTTGTTGTGTTGACCTCATTTCTGAGCATCCAGAGATGTGACTTAGGATTCTTTTATCAAATAATATTAATGTCAGTTGTTCAGTCTCTTTTATTTAGCATGTACTTAGGAGACAAAAAAAAAAAAAGAATAAACTCCTCAAAACTCACAGGTTTAAACAATCTGAGTACAAGAATGCCTTCCATAGTGTTTTAATAATCAAAACAAACACATTTTTAAAAAAATGTACTGGCATGATTAAACATGTGAAAGGTTTTAAAAATGTTATAATGGTATCCTTAGGTATGTCAGAGAAATACAGGGAGGAGAGGAAAAGATACCGTACTTGCAATCTTGGGCACACTGGTAGATTTAGTACCTTGTTATCCCTGTGACTATGTTAGAGTGAATGTAGCATGAACAGTGCCTTTAGTCTTGTGTTACCATCATCTTCCCTTACTGAATCTGATCCCTGATGAGACTAGAAAGAGGAGGGCGGCAACAAGTTACCGTTAGAGACTGACAGATCCTCTTGGAGGGTAGGTGAGGTGAAAAACATATTGAAACAAGTATGGAAGGAATAGTTGGGGCAGGATGTGGAGTTTCAAAAGCCAACAGATGAGAAGGCCCTGTGTCTAACAAGGGGACTGGGTAAAATTCTTAGGGCTTTTGCTTGCTGACGATGACTTACAGACTTAAATAATATCACACTGCTAACTTGTTTCCCCCCCCTTTATTTTTTCTTTTAAATAAAGTATTTTCTCCCCTTCCCCTCATCTTCCCTTGCCCTCAGATGTGGATAGTAAAAACAGACATAATTTCTTTAATGTGAGTTATGTGAATGATAGCTGCTATGAAAACCTTGCAGTTGTTTACATTAATAATGATGTTGCATATTAAGAGAATCGTATCAGGATGTTTGCCTGTTAAGCAAAAACCTTATGTGTGCTGCTAGTTTTGCCCCTGTTACTCCACCAGAAATACGTGTATCCCTGCAAACTGCAGAAGGTTCCTTAAAGCACCTCCCCATTTTTCAGCAAATGAATGTTCATTTCTATGGAAACAGAACTGGCAGCCAATCTCAAAGCTGCAAAAGCAGTTGGTTCTGCTGCCTGAGATTTGTAAATACTGTTTTCTCTAAGACAATTTAAACAGACTCCTCTATTGGGTACTAGTGTAAATTTTGAGACGGGGAATTAAAAGTAGAGAAAATAATAATAATGTTGAACTCTCTACTTTGCCTCATTCAGCATGCAGAATTATTTGAGCTGAATGTAAATTGTACATCTCTATTCAACCCGTGCATTTTTCCCATTTTAATGCTATGCCTCTTAGTGTTCCTTTACAAACGTAAAATGTGGCAGGTCGGGTACAGTGATACTGGTATCATGGCTGTGGGGGAGCTGTGTTTCAGGTGATAAAGATGCAGTTGAGGTATATGTTGTTCTCCTTAAAAAAAAGGGGGGGGGGGGAGGGCAAATAAAAA
>JANZLQ010000009.1:11071299-11092170 GCA_026212715.1 Elanus axillaris | reverse complement strand
CAATAAAAAAAAGCACATCTGGCATGAGCCTTTTTCAGTGTGCTGTAGCTGATGGGTGGAATGTAGGAGAGCTGTAGTCAGCTTTGTTTGCTGAAAAGTTAGGGGAACTTTATCAGAATTTGAGATTGGATCAACAGTGTAAACTTAACTAATAAATATTTGCCTCATTCCTGTTACTGACTTGCTCCCTGTGCTTGCTGCCTTTCATTCTTTTTTTTTTTAAAGACACTAGTCCACTGGAACAGCCTGAAAAACTAGCATGTGAAGAATACTTTTGGCTTCATGATTTGCTTTAGTGCATTGGTGGTTTTTTTTTTTTTTTGAACGAAGCTGTATTATTTACCTCCTTTTGTCACAGGTATTTTAAATCCCTGCCCCATGATGTTACACTGGAAGGAGGAGGAGTATCTTTTGGTAAAGAGTTTGGGATTTTGCTGATGAGCATCAGAATATGTTGCCTAGAACATGAGATGTGTTTGCCAGCACTGAATTTTAGGTACAGTTGCCTCCTTCAGGAATGCAGAGAGAAACAGAGGACATGAAGTAAAGTTAAATTCATCAGTAAGCGGCCTCATGTTCTGTCACTATACTCTGTTGTCTTCTGAAGAACCATGCTGTGTCATTTTGGGAAGCAGATTTGGTTTTGAATGAGAATTTGTACCCTAATGGTTCAAGATTCCTCTACCTGCTGTGGTGCAGGGAGAATGCACAAGAATTATGTCTCTATGGTGTATCTAAAGCACTCGGGTGTGATTCAGCTGCCCATATGTAGGCGTCTAGTGCCACTTGAGGTGCCTTGCAGTATCCATACAAGCCGCACGAGCAAAGAACTGTGCCCTTCTGGAATGTCAGCTGGCGGCCAGACGGGATACCCAGGACTGTCTAAACTGGTTTTAGATGTCAGTGCTTAGGCAAATGAATCCTGTCCTTTGTGTTAGAACAAACAGATTCGGGCTGTATGGAATGCCTGATGTGTAAGGGATAAAGTGCTCACTAAATGATGTGGGGCATTGGCTTGAAGTATGGATTAGAAGGATAAACTAACCTGATGCATCTGTAGCGCTTGTGGCTTCTTTTTCATGCTTGACAGGAATTGTTGTAGGCTGCACCAGTTGATCTGGAATTGAGCTAATGATCCAGTCCCAGATGTTCCAAGTAATTGATGCAGTCTATGTTTGTGAATCACTGAAGGGTGACTGGCAGTCAGTGTCTTGGTAGGTGCAGGATGGAGGAGTGACTTGGAAAACGTAAGGAGTTCATCTACTTGTCATTGTTTTGCTTGGGCATGATTTTGCAATCATGTCGTTATAAACAGTTTGTGGTGTGAAAGAGGAACTGTTAGCAGTGAAACATTTAGTATCTGTTAGCAATACTTGAAAGGAAAATGGATGTAGGAAAGGCACATTTTTAACAAAAGTCAAAGTTTAAAAGCAGTTTTACTAAAGATACTATGTTCTCTTGTTAGACTATTGTCAGTCTAATGTAAAATACTGCAGGTTGGTATCTACAACCCTAGTAGTGTTAGGTGTGCAAGGTGTCGTTACTGATACAGTATTGAGATTTGCCTTTATGGTCAGTTTTAGTTCAGCATTACTGCAGGGGATCCAGATTTTTTGCCCCTGTGGTGTTACTTGGGGATCTGCTTTAAGATCAGTTAACTTCTATTGGCTACCTCTGAGTAGCAAGAACAGAATATATAATATAGATCTTCTATTTCCACAGATGTGCAGATAAGTATATTTGTTTCTTCTGTTACTGACTGTGGCTTATGAAATGTTAGATGTGACATTTCATATCTGACATTTCATATTAATACTATGAATCTTAAGACCACCTAAGTTAAAGGCTTGAGTTGTGGTAACAGTAAATATATTTTAATTTAATTTTCTTTTAAAATAATTTTTTTTTCTACATATGAAATATTTTAGGTTTTCCTTTGTCTGTGGCTACATCTGTAATTACCCTTAGCGTTCTATAACCAAATCGCAGTTAAATAGGGGTTTTTTTTTTTAGAAGTTTTTAGCATTGGAGGGACTAGAATAGTCTTTGAGTATCAAGTTTGGATGTAAATCCTTATCCTTTGATATATCAGGATACTTTAAAAATCAGATACTAGTATTTGTAATCTGGCCGCCAGGCGTAATGCTACAAGGCACAGAGATATCATATATCTTTTTGTTATTTTTAGTTTAAAATGCATAGTTTGTTTCTTAAGAATTTTAGTGTTAAAATCTTTGTAATTGTTCAGAGTTTTGGTCTGTGATTCTAATTGAACAGGTGTTTTGGGATTCAGTCTTACAATAACTTTGGTAAACCCCATGTTTTAAAAGTGTGGTAAGCTCAAGGGTCTGATGGGTCATGCAGGTTGGTTGGTGGGGTTTTTACTAGAAACTGCTTTGACTCTTCTGAAACGTTTTGTAGAAATGCACAGCAGTTCACTGATACTAGTTCCCTTGCTGCATAGCACCTGCAGAACACTCCTCTGCAGTACAGATCTCTTTCCTCTAATAGAAGAGAAAACTTGTAGTGCTTGGAAGTTGAATCTTGTGTTTCTAGCTTTCTGAATATAAGAACAATATTTTCTTGAATTTTCTTTTTTTTTTTTCCCTGCTTTGAAGTTGTTCATCTGGAAAAGAACTTCTACTGGAGTGAGAACATAACACTGCTCATCAGGTTTCTTAAGGAACTTTTGGCAATACTAGTTTCCAAGCTCTTACCCATGGGGTATGCTTATCTCTTACCCATTGTGATATAAAATGAAGGTATAGAGTACAAGAACAGTCTTATGAGATATAACTGAGGTTCAGTGTCTTTTGTTAATTGTGTTTTTCATGTAAGATGTTCTGTACATTGCTAGCAATCCATACAGCTTTTTATTCCTCTTCTTTAGTAGCTTAGAGCTTTGTTGTAAAATACTGTTTGGATAGTGCTTTCTCAGCTGTCAGGTGTATTTGCTTATGCCAAATCTGATACACTGAAAGTGGCCTTCAAAATTACCTAGAATGAAGATTATCTAGGCATTCTAGAATGAAAAAAATATTTGCATCCTTCAGATATTTCAAAACAAATCTATTGGTTACATTTAGGCTGTTATGACTTCTGTTGTAGAAATAAATTTTGTTTGCAGAGTGCATGAAACTGACATGACAGTCCTGGTTTGGTACTGGTAGTACAATGCTCATCACACACACTCCGCATGTTGGCAGTCAGGAGCCCCAGGCCTGGACCGTTGGCTAACCAGAGGCATGCAGTAAACAAGTTTGGCTCAGCTGGCTTGAGCAGAACTGCACCTTGATTATACCCTGTGGAGTAACAGTTACACCTCGAGCTGGGTTCTGTATGCTGAAGTATATGGAAATGCTTTTATAAGAGCTACAAAGAAGTGTATCATTGCACATGAGTGAGAGCACATGGAAAGCACTTCATACTGGAAGCAAATATAATGCTTTTGTTTCATTAACTGCTATAAATACAGACTTCAGGTTTCAGGTCTTCACAAATACTATTAAGCTTCTCTCTGAAAATGGAATGTCCCTAAAGATCACTTGGGGTTACGTTGTTGTTAAAGCCTAGGGAGATAAAAGCATAAAGGCCCAAAAGGGTGAGGAAACGTTCTGGTTTCTGTAAAAGACAGTACAAAATTTTCCTACTTATGTTTGTTTAAAAATAAACCAACCAACAAAAACTCAGCTGTTATTACTTTAGCATTGACAGAATTAAAACAGATAGTTTTCACCCATTAATTTTATACTTTTATGTTCTTGTGCTGTAATTTTGGAACACTTCTAGTGACTGTACTTGAATTTCTAATTTATTTTAATATAGATCATGAGAAGTCCAGTTAAGAATGCCCTTGTATCAGTAGTTAATATCAGATCTATGTTGTTCACAAACATTTACGCATTTAAAAAACATTATTTTAAATGGTATGTTTTATGTGGACTAAGAAACTGTATGCAACTACTTCATAGTATAGGTTTGTAATCCAGTGTTAACAATGTTTTAAAGGTGTGAAAAAAATATTCTTTAACTAGGCAAAGTAATTTGACAGTATTACCAGAGCGGTGTTTAATACATCCTCCTATAATTTACACAACATGTCAGTAGCTGGGATGTTTGCATTTGCATTTTTCCGAAACTATTTGTGCATTTGGGGGTTAAGCAGTAACTTCTACAATTTTCCATCTTCAATACTCTGTTGCCAAGCTATTCATTACAAAAATAAAATTAATTTATCTGAGCCTTTGGTTCTCAAAGTACACGGTTGTTTGGGATAGTTTTTTGATTTTTTTTTTTTTTATTAGGAATATATGAGCAAATGCTCACTTAGTATTTTTAGTGTTTTTAAGATTGTACTGCAAATAAGTTCTTTTTTTAAAGCCTTGTGCAATATTTGCATATCAATGCTGCATTGTGGTGCTGTTGGATAGTAACATGAAAGTCTAGCCTGTTTCATTATCAACTTTAAAAAAGCAGCAACAAACCCATTTTTATTTGAAAAGCATGTTTTCACTTTTAATCAGTTTTTATGATAGCCTGTTTACTTGTCAGTGTTGATCTGTTCATGCTGTTTAGAAATCTACAAGATATTTCTTAAGGCTATTTTAAAATTACCTGCAATAATGCAGGTATCCTAGGTACTAGCCACTACTATTTACACTTCTGTTATAGTTCATTGCACTTAATCTGGCACTTGGATTAGTGGTTTTCCGGGTTCAAAAATCCTGATGTCTGGTTCTATTTAAGATGCCAAGAGTAAAAGCAGCAGGAATCAAAATGCATTCGGCCCTGAGCCGGGATGCTGCGCGGGAGTGCTGTTCCCATGGCAACACACAGGCTAGTGGGGGTGAGGCTGGTGCTTTTTCCCCAATTCTGAGAGTTTACGTATCCAAATGTGATTATTCTTAGCAAGATTCTCTTAAAAATCAGTGTTTGTAGGAGAGAAGGAAGTAATGTTCGTGAAAATCGTCCATGTACATCCACGTTTCTTATGGTGGTTTGTTTCTTGTAAGCGTAAAGATTTGTTAGTGCAACACACAGCTTTTCACTGATGCTAGAAAAATGAAGTAACTGTAGCAGCCGTGATCTCGGACATGTTAAATGCGGGGTGTTTTAACGTTTGGTGCTGCAAATGCTGTTGGACAAAACCTTGCTTGACCCTTTTAATGAAATCTGCCTTCCTTTGGGAGGCTGTATTATTAAATATAGTTGACATTTCACTGGGAGTGATTCTGAATGGGCAAAGGGTGAACAGTCACCATTCCAGAGATGATAAAGCTTTGCAGTTAATTTTATTTTTTTTTTGAAATGGCAGGGTTTGGAGCAGGTAATATGCTAAATTGGTCTTTCATTACTGTAGTGCAGCTGTGTCTCAGCCTCGCCCATTTTATTTATTACAGGAACCATACGCTGGTGTGTTCTCTGTGCTCAAACTTAAAAATAAATCCTTCTTCCTGAAGCGGATTGAGAAACTGTTACATTCTGCTGTTGGAATGTGTTGGGGTTTTTTTTGAAGGCTAAATATTTTGTATTGAGAGTATTTTATTTAGTCACTAGGAAGTGAATTTATTTCTTGAAATATACAAACCTGAAATCATAGGAAAGAGGAATGCAAACCCTGGAGTATTGTCTGCCTGTCTAATTTTTTAAATGCAGGATTGGAATAGTGGCAAATACCGTGTGTGGGAATGAATTTATTTGCATGGAGAATTTTCACCTTTTCCTCTGGCGGTGGCTCCCAGCAGATGATGTCACCTTGCAGCTCATTGGTTGTGCAGCACCTAGTGCAGGGAAGGGAGAGAAAGATGCCGGCACAAATCTCAGTGGTGGATCTAGGGTGTTTGCAAGCAATTTTTGATAGAATCTTTGATTAGTATTGAGAATTTATTGTGCGTGGCCATGTGAGGTGCTGGGTCCATCCTAGGGTGAGGAGATTGAAGAGCTATCAGAGGAATGAGGCGGCTGATTTGCAAGAGGATCTGTGATTGTAAGTTGAAAAATCTGGGTGGAAGGAAAGAAGAAACAGGGAGTGCTGGTTAGACACATTGTGGGAGGATGTGTAGCAGAAAATGCATGCATGAGTAAAAGAAGAAAAGGGAGAAGCGTTTGTCTTCGGTAGACTGGAATGATAAAAATTATATTAAGGGCTTTCCTTTGGGGGAAAATACTCAGAAGTGGGCAAAAATATTCAATCTGTGCAAAGACATTTTCCCTTTGTGGGAATGAATGTGTAGGATTCATTTTAATGCTCAGTTTTACAGTGGTTGATTATGAAGGCAAAATAATATTTTGTAAGAACTTAAGATGTACAAAATGCTGTTTATTTCTCGTTGTAATTTTATTCCTAGGTCAGAGGCAGAGGACAAAGTGATGAATATTTGGTTTTATTTATGCATTCTGTGAATTTTTATGAAATGTGGAGCAAAATAGTTGATTAGGAAATACATCCAGTCTAATAGTTGTATTTCTATTTAATGTATCCTTTTTTAGACAAAAGCTTTGATGATGAAGAGTCAGTGGATGGAAATAGGCCATCATCAGCTGCTTCAGCCTTCAAGGTTCCAGCACCTAAAAAGCCAGGAAATCCTTCAAACAGTGCAAGAAAGCCAGGATCAGCTGGTGGGCCTAAGGTTGGAGGTAATGTGTAAAGCTATTCAGATTCTAATCGGTGTTCCCAGAAACCTTGCCAGAGCAGGCACAAAATAGAACTTTGGAAGGTGATGTTTAATTCATGACTGCAGTATTTTTGCAGAGCTGAGAACAGTAAGGGACCCTGTTTTATGTAATTATTCATATGTAAAGGTGTGTGCATATCTGTCTTGTTGAATGTACATTTAGCTTATAAGGACCTCTTGTGATAAATAAAACTGACATCTGGAGATAGCAGTTGTGTTGGTGAAAGGAAGGTATGGGTGTCTCTGATAGAATCCACACCTCACTTACTGTATATATAAATATTCTGTGAAATTTCGTAGTAGGTCTGTGTAGATGAAATTTTTACTGTAGGTCTGCACTGTTTCACATGGCTAGAAAGGACTAGCCATCAACCATATACCTCAACAGAGGTGTATATTACACCTGAATGACTTGTATTATTTTTCCTTAAACTGTCCGAGTATTGTGAAATGGGTTGTGAATGATAAAAAATGAGGGCCAAAAGCCTTGCCAGGATTTTTTGCATGGTAGACTTCAGCATAATGGTGATGCTAACTAATTATAATCTTTGAACACAGAAATCCGCATTTTTTTAGGGCGGGGGTAATCTAACAAAAGCAACTGTTTGCTGCTAAATAAGTGACAGCTTTTTTGATGATTCTTGAACAAATTCAGAAAAACATATGATTAAGTGGAAATATACCATGCTTCAGGTGGGGCTTTTTAATAAGTGATTCTTTCTGTAAGGGATTTTGTAAGAGTAAGTAATTTTTTCATGTTCCTATTCATGTAACATTCCCTAATGTGAACTGCAAAGCAGAGAGAAAATTTGGAGGAAGATATACGTGCCAAACAAGCTGCTTTAAGTATATTCGTGTTACAAAGATATAGCTGATGCTTTGACAGTTTATTGTTTTCTGATGTGATCTTCAGAATTCCTAATAAATGGAAAATATTCCCATAGGGCAGGATCAACACTGCCATAGTATAACTCAAAATTGATAGCAGTATGAATCAGAAAGTACCTCCTACAAGACTTCCTAAAGGATGTTACCTCTTGAAATTGACTCTTAGTATTTATTATTATTACACAGATAAGTAATAATAATACCATGTCCTTTAACCTGAAGTGTGGTGGTTTTTGCATGCAAAACTAACATACATAGTACCAGAACTGAACGCTCAGGATTCCTATTTCTTTCACCATGTGCTTTTTTAAATAATATTTTATTAAATATAGATGCTTTTTAATGTAAAATTGTTTTTACTTGGAGACTTTCACTGTACATGCTCTGCAGTAAAAACATGGAGATAGGAGAGCAGGGGAAAGGAAATATAAGAATAACCACTTGACTGATTTTTCAGTTTATGTAACAATTCAGTAGTAAAGGAGATTAAAAACCCAAAAAATATTACATTGTTTTTTCTCCTTTTCCTATATTGCCAAACTTCAAAAAAATTAAAGTTAAAAAAAGCACATGCAATAAGGCCAAAATTGAAGCATGCCAGAAGCAGAACACTTTGGCTATTCCTTGCTTTAGAATACTTCCTTTCAACTCTGGAAAATATTGAAGAGTGTTCACATGTGCATCTCTTTCCTCTCTTCTTTTATTCTGTCAGTATGTCTGTAGTTAGAATTCTGAAAAATAAGGATTAAATGTTTGGCTCGCCTTTACAATATTGAAAAATTGTTCTTTGAATGCTTGTCTGTATGTGCATCTATGGTGTGGTTGTGCAGACTGCTCACGTGCTTGACCATGGAGAATTTTTGCATTAATATTTTGTAGGGAAGGAGGTTATGACTTGCGTTCTTCACCAAATGGCTAGAGATGGGAATTTATCTTGCAATCTTCAGTTGTTCTCAACTACCTCTATTTTGCCTCTTGCTCTCTACCAGGGAGGAACTTTCACAGGTCTATTAATCTGCTTGTGCACAGATTTCCTCAATTACATCTAATTAGGTACTTCCTAGTTTAAATCTTTGGTGTTCTTTTCCCTTCAAGTTTTCCAGGAGTTGACCCTCAACCTTTTCTTTTTAGCATTTTCCATGTCACCACTGATCAGCAACACTGTTATTGCTGTTTTCATTTTTAGCAGCTAGTATTTGTTTTATTTTACTCCTGCTGTTTATTATTTGTATCTTTTAATGTTTTTCTCTATCTCCATACTTTTTTTTTTTGAGGTTACCAGTACTTAAACTAGGTCTGTCTAGTAACAAGCTTGCTAGGAGATAGAAATGTTAAAGGTCTGTGCTATCTGAGAGCCTTATCCTTTTGCGTATTATTTACAAATCTTGCATCTCCTAGCCTAATAAAGAACATTAGTGTAGATGCCAAATGTATTTCTTAAACAAGTCGATAAAGTCATAGTCTCTTCCAGAAGTGAGGAGTTGCCCATAACATTATTCATACAATACTAGGTCAGACAAGAGGTCTACATAGTCCACTGTCCCATCTGACAGTAAGTAGTCAGAAATGGCTGCTAGAGAAATGTGTGTGAACAGGGCAAGTGTCTAAAAACACAGTCATTATAGGACAAAATGCTGGGTTTAAAGAGCTTTATTCCACAGAGGACCATGGTCTTTGAAGAGTCCAGTTAAGGCATCCTATTCTGCTTATCTCGAGACTTCGTGAATCTTTGTAGCTACAAACAAATCTTGATGTACTTTTGCATCCGCTTTCTGTAGGGTCTGCTTTGCAGGTGCCTAAAGGACACCTGAGATTTTTCTCCAGCCTCAAAATTGCCATCTTTATGGAGCAAATCTGTGGTTTTGGAAGTTGTCTGCTCTTGCTGATTTATTAAGGCTCTGCCATGTCCTGCAGTCCCAAATCCTTCTGTTCACCACTGCATTCCAAGCCTGTTATCAGTGGATATGTAATTTCTCACCTTTTCCTCATAAGCACTGGCTACAGGTATTTCAGGCTCATAACTATTCACCTCATGGTCCTGCCACCTATTGGTCCTGCTTGCCTAAGTTTTCTCTGATTCTTTCATATATATTTGTATACATATTAAGAAGTTGCAGTTCAGCCTTGGACAAAGAAGTGGCAGCAGCTCCATTAACTGGATTGCTTTTTCTTTCCTTTTCACAAAAATTTCCAGAGTCATGTCACTGACCTGCAGCTGTTGCAGACCTTTGCTGCAGTTTCTTCTTTTCACGCTTCTGTGACCAGGCAGAATTGCTAGTGCAGGTAGAAATCTTGTTGAGCATAGACTGAGATTACTGCAAGTTCCATTCATTTAAATTGCCTTTTACATTCCAGAGATCCTTTTCCTAGGATATTGCTTTAGAAAGATGTCTTTTCCTACCAGCTGTAGATGACAATAAAGTACAGCTTTTTCCTGGTTCCAAATGGGAGTGGGGGCTATCCTGTCCTGAGTCTAAGAAAATGGAACTTCTTAGCCATGCTGCTCACTTTCTATTATGCTGATACCTGCTGAATTATACCTCAGATGCATGCGTGCTTGGTTCTTCATTATATGCTCCATTGAGATGTTTCTTATAAAAGAAATGGATAATTCCACTACTGACCAGATACTCCGTTCAAGTGAAAGGACCCATCCAATAAGCCAAAAGAGATTTTTTCACTGTTGGGCACTTTGCATTTAATGTAGGAAATGCACTTTGGTGGCAGTGGAAATGCAAAGTCATTGACCAGGAAGGCAGGTGAAACAGGTATGTACAATAGCACTAGCGATGTGCTACTTGGAATAGAATTCTCTCTCCTTGTGCTGGGAATGACTGTGCAAGATCTTTTCCTGTCAGCTGTAGGGATGGGAGAGCTTGTAGAACATGTGCGTTTGCTGACAGGTGTGATTAAGGCTGTAGAAGACAGCTTGCCAAAAAAGTATCGGAGCAGGCAGCCTCTGTGGTGTATTGCCCTGAGAGCAAGAAATCCAGCAGGCTGTTTCTTATCTGACTTTACTGCTTGGAGGTGTTCAGATGCTGACCTTCTTGCTTGTGATGAATGAGAAGTGATGGGTCTTGAACTTAATGGGGCAGTGCTTTGTTTGGCATATTTCTTATTCCATGGTCAATACGCTTCCCTGAGTTAGTCCTTTGCCAGGAAGCATACAGCTGATCTACTTCTGACACGCTTGCATTCAGCTCTTCATTCAAGCAGCAGAACCTCTGGAAATACCCCTTTGCTCTAAGGCCCCATGTGTGTTCTGCTATTCCAGAAGTGGATACATTTCAGAAGTGTTTAGGTAGTTGAGCCCCATGAGGGCTCTTTCTTGGCAGTATGGCAAGTAGTTTTTAGATTGTAATGGGCACAATAATTTACGGTAGAAAAAGACCTCAGTATGTTAGCCAAATGAGCCATGTTCTTGTCCCTGTGCTTTTCAAGATCTCTTATAGGTCTTTGGCAATTTCTCTTGGAAATGTGAGATCCCTGTTCCAAGTCTTCTAGGGAATTGCTTGCTTGTGTGCTATTCAGAAGCTCTATGTAATCTAGATGTTAGTAGGAAACCTCAGTTTGTATCTCCACAAGAAGACTGGCCTCCTTCGTTTTACCCAAAATACAAACTTAAGTCAGTAGTCTTTAAAATGGATTGGATGTAGGAATGGTGATACTTCAATAGAGCCATGTAGCATTTGGAAGAAAAGCTTGCTGATGAAACCCAAGCATGATGAAAGTTTGTATGAACTTTCTGTTGTATGTTTTACGAAAGCTTCTGTAGGGCTGGAACGTTGTTCTTGGTGATGTAATTTGAAGCAAGGTGGACTTTCTGCTTATTGCAGTTGTTTTCAGCAGGAAGATACTGTATGGTGTATTTTACCTACAGTTCATTGGCTTTTTAAAATCTGTAGTGTATTGGCCTGCTAGCCTTAGCACTAATAACATTATTACACTTTTTGAAACAACCCGTGTTGCTTTAGGATGAATCATCCAGTCACAAACCAGCAAAGGGGAGGTTGTTCATTTAAATGTCAGAATAATTGTAGCTGCTGTTTAAAAGGGTATTTTGGACTAAGAATGTTGTTGATGCCAAGTGTGAAGAATATGAAGTAAAACCCCAAGGACATACATTTTTATTTTTCTTCTATTAAAAAGTATGTATGCATGCACAAAGCATTTTTTTCCTAACATAACTGTGGTGTTGCCTTTTTTGCTTAAACTGTTCAAAGGATCTGGTCCTTAGTGAAGACTGCAACTATGCCAGTTTGAGGTTTGGTGCTGGCATTATTTGAAATAACCCTCAGTTTTAGTATGGTCTTAATTCTTGAAAAATAAAAAAGTTTGATGATAGCTGAAAAGACATTAAAAATATCTCCTCTTGGGTAGAAATCAAGTAACTGGAAAACTTGAGTGAACCAGGTAAACAGTTTGGCAAAAGGAGGCGGTGAGAACTATAATGTACAGGAACATATTTTTAACTGTAGGAAGCTATTCCCAACTTCAGGAAATTTAAGTTTAGTTTGTGTATCTGTCTAAAGCATGTTCTATCAGCATTGTAATGCTCCTCCCCCCCCCCCCCTTCCCAATAATAGCAATACAGCTCTTTGTTGAGAAGTATTAAAATGGTACTGATGTGCTTTTTTGGACTCTATTTCCTAGCAGAAGACATTTTGAAGTGTTTAGAGGCTTTAATAGGAAACAGTTTAAATGGAAAGGCTCTGCATAAAATAAATATGGTACTGAAAAATAGATACTTGCCTTCTGAAATCTTAGCCAGGTGAAGTTAACCTCATTAGCTGAACAAAACTTCATACTGTAGTTAAGAAATGTTTTTGTTAAAAGGGCTTGAGTAACTGTGGAACTTTAAATACAAATTGTTAGTGAACGGTCTCGAAACAGGGTAAACTCATGCTTGCTGTATCGATTGTCTTCAGACTCATAAAGTCAGTTCTGTGTTTACTTGCACACAAAAAAAGCTCCACCGTAGTCAATGCCCAAAGGGTTTTTTGAGTTCTGCAGAAAATAAGCTGAGGAGTCTTGCCTCTATTGTTTGTTTAGCCCTTAAGTGATTTCCAAAGTGCTGTATTTGTCAGGTAACATAAACTAGGATTATTTTTTTTTGTTGTTGTTTTTCTATATTAGGCCTTTGTATGATATAAAACTGCTCCAAGATAATCTTGGTCAGCAAAGCATCCCTAACGTTCTGTGGCACTTACTTCCCTTTTTGGTTTCTAGATTGCTCTGAGATTAAGTATTTTTCTGGAAGATCCTAGCTGAAATCAGCCTTTTTGTCTTTCTGAATAGCCTTTGAGATCAGCCTTGGATATCAAAGTCCAAATCAGAGGATTTGTTACAGAAGGCCTGTTTGCTTCCTTGTCCCCACAGTGAATGTCAGTCAACTTCCATCCCGAGAGATCCTTGCCCATGGAATCGCTGGGTTGCAATCCTGCAGTCATGAACTGCTGCTATTTTAACCTAACCTGGAGTTCAGAGAAGTAGGAGGACTTTGAACTTCCCAGGTTCTCCGAGAGCTGTTGGATTTTGTTGTTGTTATTTAATCCCCTGAATGGCACTTCAGGAGAGGGTTTCCTTGCACATGATGAGTGATCTGTTCTCCTTGGCCATTAAAAATACTTGTGCAGTCACTGGAGTTTCCATTCCTCTAACAGAGACTCTCCTTTGCAGCTAGCGTCAGCAGGTGGATTGCAAAATCAACCTTAATGAGGAATCTGAATGAAAATAAATAAACATGATAAATTGTAAATGTATATATGTACCTATACATACACCTTCAGAGAATATATATCTATGTATTCATAATTAGTGTTCATTAGCCTTTCTGTTTTCAATGCATCACTGGAGGACAGTTGGCAGAAAATTCATACTACTTTATTTTGCACTAATGTCTAGAGGCTTCAGTTAGATTGTAGGATTTATTATTTTGGTAAAAGCACAATACTGTATCTGATAGTGTTCTCTCAAAAGGCTCATTGCTTAGAAGTCAGCTGACAAATCGATAAAATAGAAAGAGAGTAACAGTGGAGCAGAAATGAAGAGGTCTGGGGATAAGAGCTTACCACACTGTGTAACCTTCTTTTGACATCTCTACACTGTGTTCTAGTCCCAGACATCTTACTGGCAGTCACGGTAGTACCAGGCAGTGATGAGAATAAGGAAGACAACCCACCCTTTGTTTAGTTTGCTAACATTGAATACTGATTTTTTTTCAAGCAGTAGAAGAAGGGGAAGCCATTTGTTTATACTTTCATATGGGTGAATCCAGAAGGAAAAAGAGGAAGGAGGGAGGAGGAAGCTGGGCTGAAATCAGCTGACCCTGCCACTTCGAGTCCTTATGGACTGTAAGCAAAGACAACCATTCCAAAACATTGCTGCATTGCTGCTCTGCATAGTAGCAGGTGTGATTCCTCTTTATAGGGCTGGGAAGGGGGAAAAGTGTGTTTAAAAAAAGTTTCATTTCTTTGGATAATAGTATATGTTCTCAGATAGACAAGCAGGGAAAGTAGGAGCATGAGATGCAAATTATTACTATAATTTGAGTAGGCAATTTTCACCAAAGGCGCAAATATTACTTGCAACAAATAAATGAAATCTCCTTAAAAATATAAGAGAAAAACATTATATTAAAATCAAATAAGTTTGATCTTCTGTCTTGCACTAGTGAACTTCTAGAAGTAAAAGATGAAAGTGTGTTGTCTAAAACATGTAAAAACTCTAATTGTGTAATATGCAATGACAGGCAATGTTAATTCTAAACACAGTATCCGTTGAAATTGTTTCAGAAAAGAACACACAGCTGAAGAGAAGTGACAGCAGTAATGAAAATACCATTTTTCTGAAAGTATTACACCACAACTACTCCAAAAAATCGCGGTATTCCAAATTAGTTTTGCAACACAAATTATAGATGATACAAACGAACTGTTTGTGTTCTTGGTTCTCAGTAATTTCTGTAATGTAGAACAATTAGTGCTATTTTCTCTATTCAGGTATAAAACTAGGAACAAATTAAAGTAAAATGTAAATACTAGGTTATTAGAAAACTGTATTAAAAACTGAAAATAAGACTAATGCTGTTATGCACATACCATTTGCATAAGTTTAAAACTAACCTGTTGAAGCTGGACAAAATGAGCCACCATCTCAAATGTATGTTCTTTTAAGTATTTTTGAAAACTGATTGCCAGTAGAGAAACAAAATACGTGACTGCTTTGAAAGAGTACCATGTGAGCATGAACACTGTGCGCGAGTTGAAAGATGAGTTGAGTAGAGTTCCAGTTGAGTAGAAACGCGTATTGATCAACAGTGAGAAAAGCCTAAAAGAAATTAGGTATCTGTGTTCTTGTTGCTCACGGAACTGCTTGTTTTCTCCACACTCAAGGTTTTGTCTTTTCTAATGTATGCTGACCAAACTTCATACTAAGTAAAACACAATTAATTTCTTTGTTGTATAGTTGTCATACTTTCTGTGTGCTTCACAAACACTTAAGAATTGAATAGATCTCTCTAGCATGCCTGTGAAAATAAGAGGTAGTATTATTAATCTTTCATACCTGTGAAACTGGAATTGAGGCTAAAGTTATTGAAACTGCATTCAGTATTAGGAATCAGCTTCAAATACTACTGACTAAATTTCTCAGAGAATTTAATGTTCAATACACAGTTCCAAAGGAATGAAGGTATGCATGCTGGTGCAGTGATCTTGAGTCCACTTAAGAATATTTTGTGCTTCCTCTTAGCACGAGTCCTGTATTTGCTCCTGACTAATGTGGTACCCTCAAGGATTGAGATGTGCTATCCTAGTAGTTGAACACCTTCTACCACCTTCTTCCTTGTAAGCCTAGTTTACTCCTAATTCCTTCTTGTCCCTCCTGTGCCTGTTCTTTCCTCGGGTAATTGTGTGGAGATATCTGCTTAGCATCTCAGTCCTCAGAGACAGCACACTGGCTTGCTGGGTGGAAACTTCTGTTCCTGTGCAAAGTCTCTGGCATGTAGGAGAAATGTTTGAATGAAGCAGGTGGGATCTCTGGGGCAGTTATCTAACCATGTCTGCCAAGTTTCTAATAACGTAGGCAGATAGTCAGGAATAGAAGGTATTATGAAGGTATTCTGCTATTTTGTTCAGTTTGTGCAGCTGTTTCAGCTTGAATGACTTTCTGGGTGCCTCAAGGACAATGACTTTTAGCATTGGAGGGGCTGAGGTGGACAAGTCGGTTCAAAGTGAATGTCAGTCACTGGGGCTGAACATGACAGAATTCATCTGTCAGTTTTCTTAAAGTGGGTTTTCGTGCAAAGGCTTTTCTACTCTGCTAAAACTTGAATTGTCTTCTAAGCTGGTTTAAAATGTGAAGGCTTTGTCAGTCAAGGTTCTGCCAAAAGGAAAAAAAAAAGGCTTATTTGCGTTTAGTGTTGCATCTGATGATTTAAAAATACATTTTATTTCTGTAACTTATTTCAGAAAAACTCCATTGACTAGTTGGAACAACTGAATAGCTTTACTGATGCGAATTGTCTGCCCAGTGTCTTTGACAAAGACAGTTCAGCTTAAGTCAAAGGCATTTTAGCTTAAGTTAATAAATCATGAACTGCAATGGCTTGAGACTGGTGCATGTTCCTTCTGCTGTTCCTCCTCCCCAACATATGCAGGTAATTACTACCATCATACAGATACACTGAGCAACCCAATAAGGTAATCTCCCAATGGTTTCCTAAGTTTTATTTGTGACGTTTCTCTGGCAGGCAAGGTGTGTGCTTGCAAAAGCACTAGGAATATAGGCAAGTTTATAATAACAGAGGTTTTTGAGGATGGGGAGTTACTTGTTTCCAGATGTAGTTGGGTTTTTTTGCAGAAAACAGACACAAGGCAGCTAGAATTCTCTTGATGAAAATCTTTATCTAATTTAAGATCACTACAGCTTTTCGTGGTTTGGTCTTCCCCTAAGATTTATTGGCAGAGCTGTGGTGATTAGCACATGATCTGTTTCTTAACTTGTATAGCTAAGCCAGTAAATGACGCTGACAGTTACACCAGAACAATTATGCATTGGCTGGTACAATTTATGCTATGAGTAGAACTTGGTACAAGTTATTACATGAACATAATTTTCTTTAAATTAGTCTAATTATATGCATCCTAGAGGATTTACCAGTGCAACTACCTAAAAGTTTAATCTGACTTATTTACAAAAAACCACCTTGTCTAATATTGATCAAAGTGGTTTTTTATTGGAACAAATGCTAATTCTTTGTTGCTCTCAAATGTTTTCCTAACTTAACCAGGCAACCTGAAGGCATCTATACTAAGTGACTCTTAGTCACCTGATGAAGAAACACATTTATGCGTTATCCAGGTATTTGACAGTGAAGAATAGTTCTTTGCTTGTCTTGTGGGAGGTTTTTATTCAAGTTTTTTCATTAAAATCCGAAGATCAGTCTTTCAAATGTGGAAATAAGAACAATTAGAACATTGATAGAATTAAGGTGAGACCACTGATGTTTCCCTGTATTCTGTTAATATGTCAAGGTGTGGGTATACAGTACATTAAATTGCTTTAGATGACTCAGTAATTTAAAACATTAAGGGAATTTTCAGAGATTCTCAAGCTGCTTTTCTAAACATTTAGTTCATGTCTTACAGAAGCAGAATTGTGAAAAGTACCTATGAAAAGATGTTATCTGGATAGTTTTATTAACTGTAGCAGTGATCTTAGGATACCTGGAAAGATAAAAAGATAAAGAGATTCCTTACTGAGCTACTGAGAGTCAGTCTATACAGAGAGCTTTATCAGAACCATCATGTTAAAATTCACCATTGCTATCTCAGAGGTGGTAATTCAGATCACGAAGTACTGATAACTTCTTCCCTCACCCCCTGACATGTATCACTTCAGAAATAAGTTGTCAGTTTTATCAAATTGTAATAACAGCTGACCCAAGGATAAATTAACAGATTTTGCAAAGACCGAGAGCTACAGAAGATTCAGGAAAAATCCCAGTTTCAGAGACTTCGCAAACAGCAGAAATTATATTCAAAGAAAGAATGAAATATGACCTTTGCAACCAACATCTGTCCACTAGGACTGGGAACAGAAGTTGGTTATTGAGCACTGTCTCTTGTCCATTGCAAGCATCATGCTAAAGAACTCTGTTGACAAACAATTAGGTTTTGTCTCTTTGCCATTGATAGGAATTCCAAAAATTGGTTCCTGTAATATATTAATTTATTTGTAGGTTGTGTGGGTGCATTTGTGCCTTTTTTTTTTGTTAGCACTTTCTTTAGACTCCCCCCCCCGCCTTGTGTTTAGTGAGATCTAGTGTCCGTTCCACTAGGTTGCCTTTGCACTTGTCCTTCCTTAAGTTCATTTTGTTTGAGTATTGCTCTGCTCCTTTCAGTCTATATTTAGGCTTTCAGCAGCTGTACTGTTTAAGCTGCCTGGACTCATTTCCTTCCCTATCTCTAGTAACTCATTTGTATCTTGAGTCATCCCTTGGATTGTGCTAGCATGATGTTTATATGGCCCCACAAGTGAAGCAGACCAGAGAACTTGCTCACTGAAATTATTTTTCTTGGCCAGTTTATTTTATTCTTAGCTTAGATGCACCTCGCTGTGATTTACTATTCAGCTGTACTAGTGTTAGAATGAGGGAGGTCAGCAGGATTGAGTGGGAGTTGCTGGTTAACCTATTATATGAAAAGCTGAGTAAGTACTTGAGTTTATCCTGTCCACTTATCCTATGCTGAGCTGAAGCTGCTGTCCGTTCCTAATTCACAGCTTATTTGTTTATTATCCTACAAAACAGTAACAGTGTGTTTTAATTTTTTTTTTCTTTTTTTCCTTAATCCAGAATGATCTACATCTACTTCAGTCTGATAGAGAAGTAAAGCTTTTGAATTAGTTAAGGTAGCTTTAGGGGTTTTTGTTTCTTCCAGAAAAAAATGGTAATCCACATCATTTTACTTGAGACGCTTTGCTTAGTAAGGTACTGTTATTGCATGCAATTAGAGGTTTTTGAGGCGTACAAGACATTTCTGTAACAGTACCATTTTCAAAGTTTACTAGCGCTTAATTTGTGATGCATGTTGTATTAGAAAATAGTTAATAATTTTTTAAGGAAGTGTTTTGAGAAAAGCATTTAAGAACAGAAAGGGAAACAAAAGTTTTAGAGTTTGTTTTACTCCTAAGTTTCTGTACTGGTTTTGAAATACCCTTTTTTCACAGGGAAATTTTTGCTGGGAATTTTTTGTCAAAAGACCCACAGAAGTAGAAAAAAAACCAGACTAGTAAAGACATGCTACCAAATACAAATTGAGCAATTTTTTATATTTTTAGATGAGTGCTTGTATGCTTTGATTAAACAGTTCTGTGTTTCAAAACAAAAATAGCAGTCTAGTATCACCCTCACAACACCTTTCTTCTCCCATATAGTGTCCTCCTGTTGTTTTGTCATCCCACGATGTACAGCTTTGTAGATACTAGTGGGGAGAGCATTAAGATGGTAGAGCAAATGAGCAGTCCAAAGTCATGATATGATGGAAAGATATCAAACGCTTCAGTCGGAAGAGGGGAAGAACTCAACCACAGGAATTGATTCCTGAGTGAGAAAACTGATTCTGCAAAAGACTGGGTAATTTCTTTACTTGCATCCAGTACCCTTTCTGGTGTTGAGCTATTCACAATGTTGAACTCAAAGACTTGTGATTGGAAAAAAACTTCTTCAAAAAAAGATTCCTAGGACCTCACAAAATATTTGAAATCCTTAAATTTAACTTAGGAAAATGTCATCTCTCTTTAGCAGTGTGCAGGAAGTGAGGGGCTTGTTTCCTTTGCTTTCATCCCCAGACACGCTAAACTTAAGAAAAAAAAAAAAAAAACAAACCAAAGATTCTTTAAAATTTAGAGGTGCTTAAGCTGCTGTAATATATTTCCTTAGCAAGTTTGTTATGTTCAGTAGATTTTCACCAGCTTCCTGAATTAGTCTTCCAGGTCTCTCTGTGTGTCTGTCTAACCAGGGTGCTTGAAGGATAAGAATTAAGTAAAGGTTACGAATGAAAACTAATAAATAATGTAGATAACAATCCATACAAGACATTTCTGCCTCTTCTTCAGATGCAATCCAATCCCAGTTTGGATTCAGTAGGCTGAGTCCAAAGGTAGGGTAATGCAAATCACAGTCATGTAAGAAAAAGCCAGGTGATGAGTCTGTGGATTTTAGTTATCAGCTAGGCACTTACAAGATCACATGTTCTGTGGGTAAAGTTAAGATAATGCATTATTCAGTGGAAGGCATTAACACTTGAGAGAGACTAAGAAATTTATAATCGCATCTTGGTCTGAGAAGGTAAGCAACAAAACACCTTATCAAAATATGCTCATATTTTGTCAGTTTTGAGTCTGAAGGCAGTACTGTCTATAACAAGGATTTTGTAAAGCTCTGCTCTTGCTTTTGAAGAGGAAAGTCAAGCCTTACAAAAGCATGAGAATTTCTTTGAAGGCACATGCATGTCTGTGACTATTGTTAGCATAGTAAAAGACTTCCTCCAGAATTGGGAAACAGCAGGTTAAGTTTTGTCATATTTTTGCTTAGTCTCTATAGAAACAATGACTGAGGTAAACATACCTACCAAGACATTGGGAAAAGAAGGGAAAGGTGGAACAATATTTTCCTCTTCTTGCAGTATGGACTTTGACTTTTATACAATACAAAGAGAAGACTTACTTGACACTTTATTTTGGTATGCATATGTGATCATGCAGTAGAGGAGGAGAAAGGTTAGTGAAATATTAGTGAATGTGCTTTTAGAGACAACTTTTTTGAAGTGTCATCTGCCAAAAAAACACATAACCTTTTCTATTAGCAGGCAAAGAGGCAATCAAACAATTTTCTGGGAATATCTTAAAAGAGAAGTGATATGTAGAAGTAAACTAGTTGTTGAGACTGGGGAAGGTGTGAAGTGCCATGTCCCTGGGCTATGTCAAATGGCTTTTAAATAGTAGTCAGTCCCTCTTTCTCTCTTTGAAGTCAGAAATTTGTTATTCTTTATATTCTCTTACTGAAAGATGTTAAGGTGCTAGAAAAGTTGTTAAGTAGTCCATGCAGTTTTCTCACTTTAAGTGGGATATTTTAAGGCAGACAAAGACAACAACATCTGCTTATTTAGCGAAGGCAACTTCATCCCCTTTTAATATCTACTTTATAGTGTACAGGAGTGCACAAAGAATACTTGAAATCCCAGCACTTGTTATGTTTTTATGCTTGTGGCAGTACACTCCACTCCTTCATCCACCCCAGCCCCCC
>JANZLQ010000009.1:11056152-11071199 GCA_026212715.1 Elanus axillaris | reverse complement strand
CTAAACCTTGGAGGCCCCGGGTTGAAATTTGAACTGGCCAATGGAGATGTACACTAAGGAGACCTTGGCCAACAGAGATTAATGACCACAGGTCAGATTCGACAGGGGTATGAACGGGGTCCTGCCGGAGGATGTGTTGGAGTCGGTCTTCCTGAGAGCAGCGGGTCTGCGGTCGGGGACTCCTCGGGTCGGCACCGACCCAGGTAACTCCTGAGGGAGAGAGCCCTTAGCTTGTAGGTGATAGATACCCGCGGTTTGAGTCATCACTTTTGAATCTTAAGGATTCTTAAATTGACTGTGTAGTACTAATTCCCCTTACATCATTGAGCCTGTAGTTCACTACTGTTACCGGTGTTCTAACTAACTTTTCTACTGAAGAATAAATCTGAGCTTTAACACCTGTTTGATTTGAGTGTACGTACATCCGTAACAGTGTTCATGGCCTATATGTGTCAATTTTTAATACTTGATTTCTGTAAGTTTATTCCCTTGGCAGAAAATTGGTAGGTAATGGATGGGAATGCAAAGTACTTTTTTACCTGCTTTAACAGTGGCATTTGGGTATTTATGTAACTGAATAATAATAGAGGACTTGTATAAACTGTTAATTGCAGAGGATTTTTTGCCTCTAGTGTCACAGGATTACTGTAGTCTTAATATTTTATCGGGTTGCAAAGAAACATGTGGTATGAGCTTTCTAGAGATTTACTGTATTGTGATGAACAATGAGTTAGGTTTGACTAAAGCAATTTTGGTAAGAAGAGAAAACATTTATGACCTGCTGTTTATATAATTTTAATCATTTTAAAAGAAATTTCTTTGGCCATATGAAAAATATGCTTTAACCTTTAAAAATTAATTTTTCTGGTAACCTTTTGGCTACTCTAAGCTTTCCCATTTACTTTCCCTGAGTATGTACTACATATTCACTGGGATTATTTTGGTACTATGAGAGCTTCTTAGATGTCGGGAGTATTTTGGAGGGGACAAATGAGGTTATGAATTGAGCATCCAGGTGGTTGTTTGTACCACCTAGTTTAGCATGGTGTCCCTGTGTCAAATGACTTCTTTTCAAGCCTTCTTTCCACAAAATTCTGCTCTGAGCAGGGCATCTTCCCTTTTAGCAGATGTACAAGTTTATGTGGCAGGAGGGTGTGTTCTGAGTGTATAGGGGATCTTTTCCTCTTCCTCCTCTTAGCCAGTCAGGTACTCATTCACTTTGTGTAGGGAATTGTTCCCTCTACTGTCTGGAGGTAGAAGAAATAAATGTTTATAATTTCTTCTTTCCCTTTTGGCTGCTATTGGCAATTATGACAGATGGTGTTGGAGAGACACATGTAGAAGTGTGTTACGTACAACATCTCTTTACAACACTCTTGAGCTAAGGCTGTCAAAATCCGTTAGATGTTCCTATATCATATTGCAGGCACCATGTCCAAATTTTGCTAGATCTCACATCAGTGTCGTTAAGCTAAGCAGCTTACAAAGGCATGTGAGAGATCTTCTTCTGCATAGAGGTGTTGTGTTCTAGTAAGTTTGCCATCAAATTTATAGTAGTAGTGGACCCTCATGTTTCCAGACTGCACAAGTATACAAACACAACAGACATAATTCCCTGCAGTCTATAAATAGGAGACCAGGGAAAGGAAACCATGAAATGTTTTTTAAGAGTGCAGCCACCAAGATTTTGATTTGTCAAGAAGTCCTAGCTTTTTGTTTTAGTTGACTGCTCAGCCGTAACGGCTTTTTCCTTACGGTTTTCATTTGTTCTGTAGTTAGTAAAATACATGTCTTCTCTGCCCGATTCCTCCATTTCAGCTGTGCTCTGCAAGTTAGGGAGGATATTCTGCCATCTATCCTGTTGGCCTCACTCTGAAAGAGTTGAGACAAGATTCTTACTCCTGAGTCCTCATTTGCTGTGAGAGGTTTTTAATTTTTTTCTCCTATCTCAAGAAGGAAGTGTTCTACTGGAGTGATTATCTCCATGCAGTTAACCTGTCTTGTCATACTACCTGCCTAATTTGATTATTGGAGATAACTTAAGGATTCTGCCAAGCTTCACCTTGTACTTGGAGGTTTTGGTTTGTAACGCAGCTTGGATTGATGACATTGTTCTTCAATTTGATAGCAAACTTGAGTTCATTCCTTTAAAGAAAGGGCTTTCTTCATAACAGTAGTATTTGCAAGAAAGTGAAATCTGGATACTGTTTTCAAATTACTTTCTTTTTTAGAGTTGCCTTTGTTTCTACCCAAGACGTTAATGAAATTTGGCAACCATATGCCAGTGTGAAACCATCAGGTTACCTGTTAGTATTCTTCCCTGATCCTTTGATTTGGGGTATTTTTGCCTGTCATGTGAGAACAGTTCCCATCATTTACCTCACACAGTACTACTGTGTCCTACTGCTTGCACGGCTGTCATGGAAGCTTTTGGAGAGAAAGCATTTTGGTATGATAGGTTTTTAGTAATGCATCTGGAAGGTTCTTTGGAGCTTCCTCCAGGTGATAAAATCCTGGAGCCCTACTGTGGAACACCCATTGGGATGAGTGCTCTGAGAAGGAAGCTGCTGATCAGTGGAGTTTAGATTTTACTCCAACGCCAATTCCCTTTACTGTGTTCTTGCTTTCTCTGTTGAAGTTCTTGGAGCTTTGAGGCTGAGAAATGCACTTCACACTTCTTAGCTCCTCATGAGAATACTGGGAAGAACAACGTAAATGTGTCATGTAGGGCTACTATGCAAGATCTTAAACCACCCCCCCCACCCCCCCCACCCAAACGTCCGGGGCCAATTGCTTGTAGCATATGTGTTAAGGTGAAAATTCATCCATTTGGTAAATGATTTGAAATTCTAAGCTTTATTTGGGAATGTTTGTATTATCAGGTTGTGGGTCTCAATTCTATGCAAAGAGATACTGCATATGAAACATGTTTTCAATTAAACACAAAATAAAAATAATAAAATGAAACCATTAACTTTGTTAATTTTGAAACTGTTCAGAATTGCTCATTTTTGGGGGAAAAAAAAAAGTTGAACTTTTTTCTTATTCATGGTGATACCAGAGTTGAAGTTCTTGTGATTTTACACCTGGTGAATGTTCAGGATTTTTGTAAGTTATATTAAATGTTTGAAAACAGGTATTGTGAAAGATGCTTCTGTCAGTTTGAAAACCTTGACGTACATTACATGCTGTTTAACAGTATTTTACATTTGTTTAGGTTCCTCTAAAGAAGGAGGAGCTGGAGCTGTGGATGAAGATGATTTTATTAAGGCATTTACCGATGTTCCTACTGTACAGGTAAGATGCTGTGTGTATTCCTGTTTGCTTTCAGCAATATGCTATTTGCAACACTATGGGTTAGTCTACTTTTAAAACTTCTGTAATTTTGCAGTCTTCTAAGCAAGTGTTGTTACTTTTTCCTTCATTTATAGTCTCTGTGGAAAGGTGTCCTGGTTTTGGCTGGGATAGAGTTAAGTGTCTGGTACAGTGCTATGTTTTGGGTTCAGTATGAGAGGAATGTTGATAACACTCTGATGTTTTCAGTTGTTGCTAAGTAGTGTTTAGACTAACTCAAGGATTTTTTTAGCTTCTCATGCCCAGCCAGCGAGAAGGCTGGAGGAGCCCAAGAACTTGGGAGGGAACACACACAGCCAGGGCAGCTGACCCTAACTGGCCAATGGAGTATTCCAGACCATGGGACATCATGTCTAGGGAATAAACTGGGTGGTGCAGGGGTGGGGATTGCCGCTGGGGGACGAACTGGGTGTCGATCAGTGGGTGGTGAGCAATTGCACTGTGCATCATTTGTGCATTCCAATCCTTTTATTGTTACTGTTGTAGTGTCATCATTATTAGTTTCTTCTTTTCTGTTCTGTTAAACCGTTCTTATCTCAACCCATGAGTTTTACTTATTTTCGAGTCCCACTGGGTGGGGGGCAGTGAGTGAGCAGCTGCGTGGTGCTTAGTGGCTGGCTGGGGTTAAACCATGACAAAAGGCCTTTACTTTTTCCAGTTAGTTACCAAAAACCCCACCTTTGCTTTACTGTATTACTAATTACTATCACATTGTGTTTCAGCTAAAATCCATTATTGCTTTTCTTAATCTTTTCCAGGGAGCTACTGAAAATAATTTTATGTTTTAATTTTAATAAGAAAAAGATTTCCATAACATTTGGAAAATTTAGGACTGCAATTCCAATGGATAATCAAGTAATAATAATAATAAGGACAAATAATTTAAAAAGCAATAATTATATTTCAAACATGCCTGAATTGTAATGATGCATGTCTGGCATACGTGTCCTCAGCTCTAGCAACACTTAAAAAAAAAAAATCTAGTGCCTTATTTGAATACTAATGAATCTGTTGCATTCTGAGTTCTTAGTTGAAAGAGCAGATTTTAATTTGTATTCTTTTAGTGTGGGAATTGCACATATTTGGTACTTTCATACAGTCGAGTCATTTAACATGCTTGTATCTTCCTCGACCTATTTTGAGTAAGTTTTCATTGAGCGGCTGAGGTGTGGAAGGCAAGCAAAAACTCTGTAAGCCATAGTTCCCAAGCACCAGAAGGATTTTGTATGACTCCTTTTTCTTGGTGCATACTTTTGTTCTGTTGTTATTTCCCAAGATGATGGCATAGTTATTTGTTAGATTTCATTCTGTAGGCAGAAATACTGTCTGCTTTTATGAAGGAACGCTCTATCTCCATGATCCCTGTCACATCAAGGAAATCTTTGTCTTACACTGTAAGAGCTTTATGTTTCTTTGCCTCTGCAAACCCTGTTAAGAATTCTTTGGAGGGCAAAACCATGGAGCTCTTAATATAATTTGTCTCCATTATGTTGAACAGAGCGATACTCCACAGCACAGAAAATGTGCTGCTTGTAGTTCCGTGCCTTACTATGTACAGTCCCAAGCAGAGTTCTTGAATCAGTCAAGTTGGTTAATAACATTACAAATACAGAAGTGGGTAACTCTGTGTCGTTGACCAGCATGTGATTTTCTGTCTGGCTGCTGGGTGACCTAGGAAGGTAGGTCATTCCTAAGCTACAAGAGGTGGAAGAGAAAGACACGCTTCTCTTTACTAATCTCACCTGAGTTGAGGTGAGGAGGCAGGGGAGGATATGTGTATCTGACCTCAAAATAACCTATTCGTTTCATGGATGAGAATGTAAGAAAGACCTGGGGGGTGTGTGTGTATGGGGGTGTGTGCAGAAAAAAAAAGTTGTTTCTTTAGTATCTGTAGGAATAAAGACTTCCTGCGGTCCAACTTCATGCTTCTGGTTGTGGACAATCTCTGATCTTTCTAAAAAAAGGTAGATTCCATGGTCTTGAGACCATGTTAATTACAAAGAAAGGGAGAAGTTTCTGTACTAGACCCTGTGAAGAAAGAATGTTTATGGCCTGTAATTTGCCAAGTTATTCTAAAAGCCAAGGAAACCTGTTAGAATGGGGAGAGGGAGTTGTTTGTACATTATTGGGCCCATTCCTGTGTCTTTCTGTTTATATTACATTTGTGGGTTTCAGTAGTGGCTTCATTGAAAGTAAGGAAACGAACTATATTATGGAAAAACTGATGCAGTTGTGAATCAAGGTTAAGTGCATCTGGATTAATCAAGTAAATTGAGGTTACTTACAGTGTGTGTACGTTTACCTGAGTCTTAAAAGCCTCCGATGGTAGATCTGCCCTTCCAGTAACCTGTTCCAATGACGGGTCATCGCTGATTTTTTAGGAATATATTATTTACTCATACCTAATTTGTAATCCTCATATTGGAAATACTTTCCATCTGTACAGTTATTATTCTTATTTATGTTTGAGCTTTCAGTTTTTCTGTCTTTGATGTTGCACTTAACTTTAATGGGGGGTGTGTGTGTATTGCTGTCTAGTGGGTAACAGCTGTTTATGAAGAAGAGGGGTGATTTTGAGATGTAGTGTGATGGATCTGTGTGCCAAAAACATAAGTACTGTGGTGAGAGGATTGTGCCTTCATAGTTAAGATGACAACCATAATGTTTTTACAACTTTGTTTATTTGCCTTTGCTTAAACTGAAGAAAATTCTCTGTTAAGGTTATTAGGAATAACTCCCATTGATAGCGAAAATTTTATGAAAACAACTAGATTTGTTTTGAAACAAAGCCATATGTGGGAACTTTTGAACAGAAAATGTATCACATTATTGACTGAACACAGAATTTCATCTTTGCCCTCTAAAAGCGTAATTCATCAAGGGCAGGGAGAAAAGAAATTATTAAAATATTGCCTTTTATTCTTCTGAACTAATGTAGGTATGGACAACCTTGACAATTTGGGATTTTTCAGTGGAATTAGTTTTAATTTCACGACAAGATAAAATTATGCCATTCATTAAATTCCTCATTACAGTGCCAATTTGAATAGCAGAAATTGCATAGTCTTAATTCTGTTGTGCCAGGTAATTAAAGAAAAAATTAATTTTTTTGCCTAGACATGCAAGTAGGGCAGACATAAACCTATTGTACATGTTACTTCTGTGTTTGTCTGTTGCCTAGCTTGTTTTAATCCTGTGGCAGTAACTAGAGCACATGGTCTCTGATAACACACAGGCTGTTTCCCTTGGTGGTGCACTTCACTTCTTTGTGGTAAGCTGGCATAGGCTGCTGAGTCGGCAGAGAGATTTTTGCCTTTCCTCTTGTAGGGTTAGCTTTTTGTAAGTTAAAGCCCTGAATTGGAAAGGAGACAGGGCAAGATGGTAAATGGGGAGCCTGAGGAGGATGAATTGTGTCACAAATTCTGTGGCATTAGTGTCGCCATAAATAGGACATTGCATCTTTACTTAACTACTGACTACTCCCTTCTACTCTTAAAAGGAAAGTAAGAATTTTAATTGATAATGGAAATTTAATTGGTAAAAACGCTTACTGAGACACACATTTATTTTTAATAGAACGGTACCTATACAATTACTGTTAGAGTAAATTAGTGTCGTGTAACAAGTACCATATGCTCCAAGTATATATAATGGTGATACAAAACTTATGTTCAATTTTGTGAGCAGTGGAGTAGAAAGTCTATTATGCTTGGACCCACTGTTTTCATTAATTATTTTACTCGTTTAAAAAAAGTTATGCATTAGATGTTCATTGATTTCTAATGAGGAAGAAAATAGTTATCATGAGGAATAGCTTTTTGATTTCTATGGATGCAGTTGTGTCCCCTATATAGAATTGCAAAGCAGCTTCCCCAGTGTACCCTGGAAAAGCTTACACAGCTGTGTGGTAATGAAAATTTAGATTTTATCATTAAAGCATATTCAGCAGTTGTTCTCCGCATAATAGTGAAGCTGGCCTGGGTGTACTAATTTGTGTCTTTCTGAAGTGATTCCTACAACCCAGATGTGTAGGTGTTTTAGAGCATGGATGTATTCCACCTCCTCAATATTCCAGCATGAAATACAGATGCCTCCATAACCATGTTCTGTTAAAGCATTGGAACAAAACTAGGTGTCAGTAGAGTCAAGGTCCTGTATCTACTGTAAGTGAAATTCATTTGATATGCTCAGGAAATTGGAAAACTAGACTGTATTTAGAATAGCTCTTGTAGTAATTTCAAGTTGCCCAGGAAAATAAGATATTTTCTAGAAAACACAGGTTCACCTTAACTGTAGAACAGAAGAAAGATGATCCTCAATCTTTTTACAGTAAATAAAAGATGCATATATACATGCAGATCTGTGTTGAAGAGACCAGTGTCAAAGCTCTTCAGCAATTTATGCAAAGCAAAGTGTCCTAACCACTGGTCCTTGTTTCCTCTATGTGCTCTGTGGTGGTCTTGCACATAGAAAAATTATGTCTTGGACATAAATAATGAGGGAGCATCAGGCACTACTGTTCAGGCGCTACGTGAGTTACTGTGCTGGCCTCCAGCTTTCACTCAATAGAAGGGTATGACTTGCCTTGAAGTTCTGAATCATACCTGCCAGCACCCTGTGGATGTCTTGGATGTGGGCAGACGGCACCAGATACCTCTGTGTGGGCAACTGAGTTTTGCCTGATACACGTATGTAACCAACTTTCTGAAAAATTGGAAATCTTTAGCTGAAATTATGTTTTTGAGAAAACTCTGGCCAGATCACATTTCTGGTTAGTAATTTGCTTCATATGCTCTTCAACTTGTTCTCAGTCTAGGGGAAAAAAAACCCTTTACATTTTGCATATGCAGTGGAACCAGAAAAGAGCATCCTGTGACTTGTGTCCAGGAGAGTAGAAGGGAGGTCAATTTATTTCTGACATTAATAATATATTTTCACGACTAATTTCTTTATTTTCTCCTTTAGAAAACCTTTGTTGTACATGTACAGTTATCAATAAATGCATTAATTAATGTATTACCAAATAATGACTGACGCATGGTTAGATTGGTCAGGCTTTTCAGTGTTGCTGGAGTTACTGTGTAGTGAGAAGAGAACTCCGACTGGAGGCTGCCCTTTACATTTGTTTACTGACTGCATAAGTTAATAAATGATGGGCTTGGAGCAGTAATATGTACTGAAGTTATTGAAACTTTTAATATATTTTTTCAGACAAATTTTTATTTAGTGTTGACGAGCAGCCCACGTAGGTCCTCGCAGAACCATGCACTCTTGTAATGCAGAAGACAGTCCCTGTCCCAAAAGAGTTGCATCAGGTTAAAATGTTGGTTGAGTTTCATTCTAGTAGTGAGTATGAAGATGAAATTGAATTGCAATAATACCGCAGCAGGTTATCTAAAACCCTCTGCTTGTACTGAATTACTTTTTGTTTTTTTTTTAAATGGAGTTAACAACATTCTGGATACGATTAGCTCATCACAAAGATGAAAGCTGAGATCTTGAGGAAAATGTTGATACTTCAGCCTTTCTTTTAATGAATATTCACTACCCAGTGATACCCTCAAAGCTTTGCTTTAAATTGCCTGTTTTATACATACAGTTCTCTGGAACTTTTAGGTCAACATTTTCAGAATTATAATTGTATTTCCAGTCTTTTAAAGCTATTTTCCTTCATCAGGTTACCTGGGATATTAACAGTATAAATTTTCTGATTTTTTTAATACTTCAGATCTATTCTAGTCGAGAACTTGAAGAAACGCTGAACAAAATCAGGGAAATTCTCTCAGATGACAAACATGATTGGGATCAACGAACTAATGCGGTAAACTTTTTATCAGGTTTCAGGTTTGGGTGGGCATATTTCATAAAGCACAGGCAGCTAGATATTTGAAAATGTTTTTTTTTCTTTAAGTAATTACATTCCAGATAATTGAAGAAATTTTCATTTTAATTTTTAAACCTTGAATATCTGTATAAAAAATAAGTTTGAGCAAGTATTTTAAGAAGGCTGAAATACTTTTTTGCTGACATTTAAGCGGAAGCTTTTCTAAAAGCCATCAGGTATGTTTCAGTGGGCATTTATGCAAAATCACATATTCTGCAGGTAAACTGCTAGCATTAGTACCTCTTATGTGCATCTATGATAAGTTTCATTTGCAGGATTAAAATCCTTGTATGTATGTAGCACAATTTTTTTTATCAGGTTTATGGCATCTTAGTGTTTGGAAACAGGTATGTGAACAGAATTATGTATTTGTATATTTGTAGACTGGGATCTGAGACACTTTAGCTCTAGAATTTAATAGATTTTTTTTTTACAGTTCTTTATAATTACTGCTATATATTTCAAAATGATGCTTTGCTTTAAAGACATGCCTATGTACATTTTTGCAATGAAGTTGTTACTTTTTTAGTTTGAATTGCATATTGGTAGTGTTCTAAACTGAATGCCTTAAATTTTTTCAGCTGAAGAAGGTTCGGTCATTGCTCGTTGCTGGAGCTGCACAGTATGATGGATTTTTTCAGCATTTACGGTTGTTGGATGGTGCTTTCAAGCTGTCGGCCAAGGATCTCAGATCCCAGGTGGTTAGAGAAGCATGCATTACTGTAGCGTAAGTATAGTTTATGTGTGTTTGTGTACGTTGCTAGATTTTAGTATGAATTTGACTTAAAGGTGCTTTATCAGTGTTGCAGGAAAGATTATCTTGTTGAGCTGCTGTACACGATGACTGTTAAAGAGTCAAGTCAGCATCTGAAGCCAAAGAAACATTTCAAGGAATTTGTTTTTTTAGGTGATATACGTAGTTGATAATCCTGTAACGGATGGTATGTGAAGAACAAGTTACCATCCTTACACTGAGTACTTAGTGCAAGTTAATATAAATGGCTGTAAGTACTACTGTAGTATTGGGGGCTAGTCTTAGGAGCGCTTATGCTTGGGTGACCGGCACAGCACTTTACTGTGACTACTGTAATAACAAAGTGAGCTGCCCGGTAGTGGTTTGAACATTGTACATTTTGGTGAGATAGTATCTTTCGTGTCCATGATTATTTTAGGAGCTGTGGCTGAACAGAAATAAGATCTTCACCCGTATCATCTGGGGACTTTTATTAAATTCAAGGGCAGCAGGAAAAAGCGTTATTTTTACACCAGAACAGTCTTTCCACCTTTCATGTTTTCCATGGCTTTTTTTCATCTGGAAAGACATTAAGGTAACCACTGATTTTCAGTGGCCATCTGGAACAGATATGCCCCAGAGTTCAGCCTTGCTATTCTGGTCTCCTCATTGAACAGACCATGGGACCTGTTGTAGCATACTACTGTCATTACCAGGGAAATTGAGGCTTTGAGAAAACAATGCTAACCTTTCCTAATGTGAAGTCAGGAGTAGTGTAAAAGTACTGTGTAAATGTCCTCATCTGGGCCTAAAAGCCTGGAATTTTTCTTGATCCCTAAAACTTAGATATATTTGATGCATCGTTTGCTGCTGACTGCAAATTCTGTCTATATAGTCTCTCTGCATGGAAGAAGCATTTTCTGTCACTACTGGACAGTTAAATTACTGTCTGTTGTATGTGTTTGTATATTTGTTAAAATTGAAACTATAATAAGCAAAGGAGTAAAGTTCTGTGGTTGACTAGTAATGAAAAATTGAGTAATTTTGCCTACATTCAGAAGGGAGAAAATCTCCAACAATTTCCATAAGATTTTTAGATTTGTATACTCTCAAAGCGTGTTAAAAAGAAATACTGCAATATCTTATGTGGACGTGACAATTTTAGCCTTTCAAATTGTGGTATTTGTCTTTCATTACAAAAAAAAGTTGATAGTGTTCAGCCTCTTAATGTGTCTGCTGAGTAACAAAAATGTTCCAGAAATCCCACATTTCCAATGAGGCCAGGACTTGGAAATCATGAAATTAAGAAATTCTGTTGTTTGGAAGGATAAATCTTTAAAATGTACAGTGAACTTTTTTGTTACTTTAAGACTAAGAAATTAATATTTGTTAACAAGTTTTATTTCTTTTTCCTAAACAGCCATCTTTCAACTGTTCTGGGAAACAAGTTTGATCATGGCGCTGAAGCTATTGTGCCTACTCTTTTTAATCTGGTTCCCAACAGTGCCAAAGTGATGGCAACTTCTGGGTGTGCAGCCATTAGATTCATTATTCGGGTAAGTGTTCCTTTCTGACTTTGCTTGCTGGGAATGTTCAGGTGGTGGTGTTTATCAGAGGTAATAACAATTCTGAAATACAGGAATATAAATCATTCTTTATTGGAGAAGTAATTTTTCTCACAGGTTTACAAATACTACTTATTGAAAAGAATTGGCAGCATTACCAAAGTAAAGATGGAGGAATAATTATGAAAAGCAAGTCTGTTTTTTTGGTTTTTTTGTTTGTTTGTTTTTTGTAGTGTGTTAATTGTAAAAAGGCAAGTGTGTTTCAAAGGGTAACTGCTTTTAACTGCCTTTTTGGAAGACACAAAGGTAAGCTAGTACTTAAGAAGATAGTAAGAATTTAAAAAAAACCAACCAAAACCAAACTTATAATCAAAAAAACCCGCAAAACATATTACAAAGAAATTTGACTTGACCCATGGAATTAATGATAAAACATTGAAAGAGGCCAGACATATGCGGACCAGTTCAGAAGGCACAAGTTCATGGAAGAATAGCACGGTAGACATTTTAACCTTCAGGTTTAAGAACTTTCTAAGCCGAGTCTTTACAGCTATAGCATATAGAAGAGGGGAATGCTGTATAGTAGCTGTTTTTTATTTTCTGTTCCTTATGCATCTGCTACTGACTGGTGTCAGAGGCAAGATGTTCAGCTAGATTTTTGGGACTTGCACCAATATTTTTGTTTCAAATAAAAATAGGAGTTTGTGTGTAGTTTCTACATTAAAAGCTGCTGTGTTCTTAATGCTAGGCACTTACTGCTATTCACTATGATCTCATCCATGTTTTAATTTTGTACTTTTCCAACAACTTAAGTGGTTTAATCACTCACACCTTTTATTGCCATCCTCAGTGTATTTTGGAATCTGTACTTTGCCTACCCATGCCTCTGAGAATGTGCTCTGAGACTCCTGCATTAGCTTTGCATCAGCACGTGGGCAAAGATCCACTGGCATTTTTTCCCCCCACACTCTTAATGTACTGTGAGATGGCTAATGGCACAGAGTTGAGAGTGGAGGAATACCCCTTACACAGGATGATTAAAGTTGTAGAAGACTAACATTTGCACTATTATTAGATGAGCTCAGGCATGTAAGAAACTTATCCTGCCATGTTGTTTACAGGAACCAAATCAAGCACCAGAAAAGCAGCATGAAATAAAAATTCCCTGCTTATATTAAATTGGCTTTATTAGTTCAGTTCAGTTGGAGAAAAGCCTACACATGGGCTATAGCTGCCCTGATTTTGTTTAAACTTCTGTTATTCTTAGCTGTAATTTAACATACTAGATTGGAAGCATAGAAGCAAGAAAATCCTATCCATGTTGTTCAAATACCCAACCAATAAATGGCTTATGCAAGGTGGTCTGACAGAAGATTCAGGTTTCGGTGAAATAAGAAAGAAATATTGAGTCAAATGAAGTGCAGCATCACACTCCTTGGGACTTACATCCTTTGGGCCAAATGAGAGTTGTTCAGGGAGCGTGTGATCCATTGAGTATTTAGAGCCCAAGCCATTACAGCTCTTGGGGTTGGCGTTTTCTTCAAAAACCCCTACTAGAATCCACTGACAGCCAGTTCAGATCCCAGTGCTTTAGTATCTAATTGCTGTGAGAGTGAGTCTGCATAAAGAGGGAGGCTATATTATACCAGTGATATTGAAGAGTTCTATCTCATCTTTGTGCCTTTATTGGATTTCATATTTCTTCTCCAGATAATTCTTATACTGTAGTCTGATTTCTCTTTCTTGACTCCCTAGTAAATCAGGAAACCAATTTAAAAAAAAAAAGAAGGTGGGGGTTGGTCATGATGAGATGGCAGGGTGGCAGAAAAATCTTTCCCAGACAGCAGTGGGATTCAGTTCAGGTTGGGCAATTGAGCTGCAAGGTGGGTTGGGAGGAATCACGTATTGTTACAGCTTTAGAGGGGTAACAGATGAAATGTGCAGTCTCAAAGCCGAATGAAAGCAACCCTGAGGCTTTGATTCCTTTGCAAAACACTTTCTGGAAATTACAATGTCAATAGCTCCAAAGACTTGGAACATACAGGTTTCTCCATCTGTAAAAACATTTTATTCTTTCCCCTGATATTGCTCATTGTTCCCTTTCTGGCAGTCATGTGCCACTTTTCAATTTGAAAACTATGCAAAGCACAAACAAAACCCCTAAACCCCAGATTTTCTTATTAATTCCTTGCTAATTCTGAAGCTGGCAGTACTCTGAGCTGATAATTATCTCTCTGCTTTTTTGGTGATTTGTGTGTTTATATCCTGCAACAATAATTACCTAAGGAGAGAGTATGATACGTGAGATGCTAGGAATTGTTCAGTACTGTGCTTTTTAAGCAGTTTTTTACAGCTTACAGTTTAACACTGTATTGGGTACTGTTTTAGAATTTATTTTATGCTTTTAATGAAGAAAGGATTTGTTGAACCATGTTACTCTTATTTGGAATTAAAATTTTAATACTTTCTGTCTACAATTAGTTAAGATAAGCTGAAGTAAGGCAGCTTTAATTCTGAATTAAAGTATTGCATTTGGATTTTATGTAGTTTATCTTACCCACTTTAAATGGCAATTCAAGAGTTTCCTTTTCGCATGAGGATGTTGGGTGCTTTCATATAGAATATAAACCCCATAACTTGGTTATATTACATGTCAATGCTTTTATGATTTTATTGACATATTTTGCATTAAAGGGAATATGGCCTTTGTAGCACTAACTGTATTGATCTCTAAAATAATGTCCATAGTTTCAGATGGATTGATTTACTTTTTGTTCTGTAACTCTGATTTTTAAGACTGCTGTGTCTGTTAACTTTTTTTCTGTGGCAAAACTAAAATAACATCAGCCTACAACTCCCTTGAGGAGACTGTTACATTTGAGCCTTCATATATGACTTCTGACAGCTAAATAGTGCTTATTGTGATGGGATTCTGGATGGCATTCGAAGTGCTTTTTGCTTGACCTTCTGGAAAAAAAAATAGGTTTAATCAATTGATGTGCTAGCAGCAGTCTCTTATTTAATAGTATTCTACATTTCATTTCAGTAAGTGTTTTAAACGATTGCCATTTTTATGAAGTTGCTAATTCTGTTTGACTTAATCAGTACAGCACAAATTCAGGAATGCTTTTGTCATTAACTGCTTTGTCCTTCCCCCCCCACCCCCCTTGCTCCTTTCTCTTAGCATACTCATGTGCCACGACTCATACCTTTAATAACAAGCAACTGTACCTCAAAATCAGTTGCAGTTAGAAGGTGAGTACATATTAAGCGGTAAATTATTAAAGCTGTTGCTTTTTTAAACGTGACGGTCATATGTTGAAAATAAACAGATTTGAAGATTTATGGCCCTTAACTGTGAATACACAAAACTGTTGTTATCCAATGAACTAAAAAAATGAATTTCAGTGCAGTTACATCAGGTGACGTTGAGGAATGGTACTTTCTGCTCTATTGGGGGATGTACACTGTATCTTTCTGCAGAATTTATTCTAGTTTAAAATGTTCCTAA
>JANZLQ010000009.1:10991458-11056133 GCA_026212715.1 Elanus axillaris | reverse complement strand
GGGGCGGGGGGGACGGGATGGACCCAAACCTGTAGTTGAATCTGTGTTGCCCAGTCTAATGAGATTAAACAACAGAGGTATTGAGAGAGCATGAAACAGATAGGCATGTCTTTGAGAAGAACCAACCTGAGCCTACTAGTGACTGTTAGGGCCAGACCTGACAGGCCTAGTGAGGTTAGCTCTTTGTTGAAGTACTACAGCATGCTGTATGCAGTGTGGGCCAGTACCTCGCTCTCTTGATGTCAGGAGGATTTCATAACTTTTTGTGGAATGCAGTTTGAATGCACAGAGCTAGGCTGTCTGATACTGTGCCCAAAATAATAAACTTGCTGTGCTGGGGACTGGGATTGAGACAGTGGCTGCTACCTTAGATAGGATGTGGTGGATCAATGTGTTGTCATGTCTAACAACCGAGGTGCATCTTCAGCATGTTTCTTTTTCCAAGAACGTGATACTTGAACACTTGCATTGGCTCTTGACAGAATTAATTGATTTCTGACAGAGTCATTTTCTGCGCAGAATCTCACAAAGCAGTTAATGCTGTTTCTGGACCCACACTCGCTCTGAAAGCAATATAGCTGTGCGGATGCAAGAAATAGCTTGGCCATCTAAACTATTTGCTCTGAGTCTAAGATGTCTTTGCATCCAAAGCAAGTATTATCTCAACCCAGATTACACTGACCTGTCATAACTTCTGGTTTGACCGCAAAACAATTCACAGGGCTTCAGTGCCTCCGCTTACCATGGCTTTGCTGAGGAACATTAGGCTGTATGTGACTTGGGTACTGCCATTCACAGTCCAGTGACCATCAGTGAAGGTGGCCAAAATTGCGTTGTTTTCATATTGACTCCATTCCTTTGGAAAGGCAAAGAAAAACTAGGGTGTTTATAATAGTGAAAAGCCTTTTAGGATTTCTTGCCATGCCTTGTTGGTGTCCAGAGGATCCGGGCAGAAAAAAAAATGAAATACGCCCTCTCCAGAACAGGTCAAAGATGCAACATAACCAGAAAAAGCAATAGTTTCAGGCAACAGAGTCCACTACCTTTTTGAAAACTTAACTACACCTCCCTAATAGGAGTCGCTTGGATTTTTCACCAGGATCTAGCTTCAGACAGATTTTAAAGTATGCCTTTTGCTATGGCTGTCTGCTAAATTGTCAAGAATTCCTAATTAATAATGAATATGGTTACATAACTTAGTTTGTACAGAGCCAGCAAATTCTTAGGAGTGAATTCTATATGCAGAGCCCTGTAGTAATGGTCTCATGTTTCCCTTTATGTTACATATTTGGTAATGACAGATGAAAGGATGGGAATAGTGTTTGGGACAGAAGGACACTGTCTTAGAAATATTATGTTGTGATTTAACAGCTGAATCGTTAAAGTATTGTGTTAGGTTTTTTTTAAGATATATATTAAGATTTTATGCTTTGTACAAATTTTAAACTTCATTGATTTTTGTCTGTGTCCTGGTTTCAGCTGGGATAGAGTTAAGTGTCTTCCCAGTAGCTGGTACAGTGCTGTGTTTTTGAGCTCAGTATGAGGATAATGTTGGTAACACACTGATGTTTCAGTTGTTCCTAAGTAGTGTTTATACCAAGTCAAGGATTTTTCAGCTTCTTGTGCCCAGCCAGCAAGAAGGCTGGAGGGGCACAAGAAGTTGGGAGGGGACACAGCCAGGGCAGCTGACCCAAACTGGCCAACGGGGTATTCCATAGCATGGGACATCATGTTCAGTAGATAAACTGGGGGGGGGGAGTTGGCCAGGAGGGACAGATCTCTGCTTGGGGACTGGCTGAGCATTGGTCAGTGGTTGGTGAGCAACTGCATTGTGTGTCAATTGCTTTCTTGGGTTATATTTCACTGTCTTTTTGTTATTTTCCTTTTCTCCTCCTTCATCATCATATTTATTTATTTATTTCAATTTTTAAACCATTCTTATCTCAGCCCACAAATTTTACTTGTTTCCAATTCTTCCCATCCCACTGGACTGTGAGGGGGAGTGAGTGAGTGGCTGTGTGGTGCTTAGTTGCTGGCTGGGGTTAAACCATCCCAGTCTGTTATTTTGGGGCTAACAAAACTAACGTAGCATATATGTAATAACATGGCATGAGCAACAGATGGTTAATTGAACCACATTTTTTGAAGTTTAGGACTAGTTAGCCTGCATGTTTGCGTTTTATAGAGAAATTTTAACTTTGCAGTAAGGCGACTAATGTCCTTATTTGACGGATAAACGTGCTTTTATGTATGTATTTCCCTCAGGGGGAAAGAATGAAGTTACTGTTTATTCCACAAGTGCGTTAGAGAAATGAGTATTAATTTAACTTTTTTGTTCTGTCTTTTTAGGCGCTCCTTTGAATTTTTAGACCTGTTGTTACAAGAGTGGCAAACACATTCATTGGAAAGGTATGGGCCTGTATACTCTTTCCCCAAGAATACACTGATGAATTCTAAGACAGAAGTCTTTTCGTTGAATCCTTTAATTGGATTATGTGATTCAGTGTTGGCCAACCTTTCTAGCACAGACAACTTCTCTAGCACAGCAGGTCATGTGGCTCATTCAAGTTCAGGGAGAAGGAGACCTGCAAGCTCCAGCCTTGATTTCATCTTTGCTCCTCTCCTTACCCTCTGCCTCTTCTCCTATACCACATGTGAGCAATGCATACCATGCTTTCTCAGTTTCACTTATATTGTGTATCTTGTGCATCAAAGATGCACAGGTAAGTATCTGTGTTTTCTCCTGGAAGGAGGAAATTTGTGTGTTGACCATAAAATAAGGCAAGTGGGATTAGGCTGGAGGAATTTTTCTGGTAATGATTAAGAGCACACTGTAGCTTCTCTGGGTAGATAGGAAAACAGAACCTGCATCAGATCTGCAAAATTTATGCTGTAAGCAGAGAGTAAGAGCTAAGGGACTGCAGGCCCTCCAGTGAAGGCTCTGAGGAGCTTATCCAGCTCCATAGTCACCTTTCAACTCTACAAGGTGCTCCTGAGAAAGGGAGTAATGGGGAGATCACTTGATTTATGTCAGAATGTGTATGTGTGTATTTTTAAAAAAGCCACTCAAAACACCAGCCCCACCCCCCCCAAAAAAAAAAAACCCTGAACACAAACCAACAACCAAAACACCAAACAAACAAAAGAAAAAAAAACCCCAAAACCCCAAACATGTCTTGAATTAAAATCCATTTATCGTGACAATTTTTTGGTTGTTCTGATGGGTGCTTTGCTGTTCTTTGAGCATGCTTTGAGGTTTAGAACTCACATGCCAAAAGCTTTCAGAGGTGAATTTCCAGGAAAGGAAACTTAGTAATTTTAATTTTTTCCTTTTTCTTACTATTAATGTAGTAGGGGAAATAGTTTCTTCCATTTCTGGAAAGCAGCTGTTTTGAGAAAGGTACTTTTAAATAACTTTTTAAGCATAAGTGGATGTATGTCTGAAAAGTAGATTATAATTCTTCTAGACTGAAGGAGGAAGCTTACCTAAAAGTTCACAGAAGGTGAAATTATGTCATCAGTGTGCGTAAGCATTTGTTTATGTTGTATCTTAGAACTACTATCTCAGCTGGTTTTTAATTTGAGAAATGTTAATTAAAGTGTAAAACTTTACTATTGAAAATAGAATTTGGATAGCAAAATAGCATGAAGAATGTCTTTCTTCTAGGCATGCAGCTGTTTTGGTTGAAACAATCAAGAAGGGCATTCATGATGCTGATGCAGAAGCCAGAGTGGAGGCAAGAAAGTGAGTTTTGACTGTTTTGCTCTGAAGAATTGTATGTTTTGCATGAGTGATAGAAGGCTCTTAATAGGATGTCAGTGCCTAACTGTGGCTGAAGAGGACACAAGTTAGGTTGAAAACTGATGTTTCTGTTCTCAGAATCCTGAATTACTGTCTAGTTTCTTTTGCAAAAGACATTCTAGAATAAGTTGAGGCAAATAATACTGTCATGCAGCATTTGAGGATTCTACTGAAACAGGAGTCATAATGGTTAATACTGCTGCATATAATCATACTTCCCCCTTCCCCCCCATTAATTAAGTCATTAAACAATTGCAGCGCTTCAACTTGTGAGTAGGTCAGAAAAGAATTTCTCTTGCTTCCCCACAGAATTGGTAAGTGAATGTGAGAATTCAGAGGATACACTTAGGTTATTTTGAAAGTATTAATTCAGTCACTGTAGCTGATTACCTTTATGATTTGATGAGCAGTATTGTATGCATTACGTACTTTCAGTCTGAGTTGCTTTGCCTCCTATCCCTCGTTTGTTCTGTAATTTTTCCTTCCTGATTCCACACTGTGAAGAAAACACAGAGCAATTATATGTGGTTATTCTCTTATTTTGCAGGGCTTATCTGGGTCTTAGAAATCACTTTCCTAGTGAAGCTGAGACTCTCTACAATTCTCTTGAGCCACCCTATCAAAGAAGCCTCCAGACCTACTTGAAGAATTCTGGCAGTATAGCGTCTCTCCCTCAGTCAGACAGGTCATCTTCCAGCTCACAGGAGAGCCTCAAGTAAGGGTCACTTAACTGTTTCTGAGCCTGTTAGAAAATAAAAACTTTCTCAAAAGCAAATGAGCCAGACTTCTTTTGTGGTGTACAGAAAAGCTGTAATTGTATTTTGTCACTTTTAATTTTTTTAATAAAAAAATCTTTTAATGTCTTTTGCTGTATGACAGTATTACCCCAGCAAGGTAAGGGCAGTCATTAACTGGATTTTAGCAGGCTGTTCTTATTCATATATTCCTTAACAGCCTCTGTTACACCAGAATATCTTCAGGGTTCACATACTAATGTCCAGCATTCTGGTGCAATGACTAAGTCTAGGAAAGAAATAATGGTGTTATTCCTTTTTTACTGTTTTTCACTGAGAAGTATGAGAAAGACATCAATGGTGAGATTCATTCAGATGAGAGGTCTTTTTTTTTCCCCGTCTTCTCAGTATTGAGTAAGTATTGGCAGTATTTTGCAGCTATGCCAATTACTAGAGGGTAGGTCTGTGCTGCCGTCTGTGGTGTATTAAAATGTATAGACAATTTTGAGCTGAATAGATGAAAGTTTGCTTAGGGCCCAATAGCAAAAGAAATCTATAGGCTTTTTAGTTGAGATGTAAAATAATAGTAGTAGTAGTATGTGCTGATTTTTTTCCTTGAAATTCTAGAAGGCTTCCTCAAATTATTTAAACCTGTTAAAAGTTTAATTCAGATTCCAAAGCCAGAGAACTTGTCTGCTCACTTTTGACTTGAAAGCAAAGACTGCTTCCAGCGTATTAGAGGTTAATAATTTTCTTTTTCGCTGCTGCCTTAAATACCAGAGGCTTATCTTTCCTATGATACTTGTAATTATAAAAAAAATTAAAAATAATTGTTTGTAATGTAGGCTATTGTGAACACTTCATTTTCTACAACTGTTTATTCAAAGATTAATTGCTCTTGTTTAAATTAATCTATTTCCTGTCTGAAGATCAAAGTGCTGTTAATGAGTTACTAGTAATAAAATGTTAAAACCTAAATTACAGAGAAATTAGAATCTTAAAATATTCTTAAATCTTCAAGTGTTACTTCTTGTATTGCAAAAGATATGTAAGTACTACAGAACAGAAAGGGAGGAGTAAAATGAGACATGAACAGAAGACATCGTGATATTGGAAATTAATTAATTTTTAATTGCTTTTTTCTAATTTTGCGTTTAGATGCATGTTATTTTCCCTGTGTTATCCAAAATGATATTTCTGGCTTCTAAGATAGATGCTGAGTTCTCCCTTTATAGACTATCTTAGGAAATACAGATACGGTTTTCCTAGAAGTCTGATTCTCCATGATTTTCAACCCTCTGAACTTAGAGCTCGTACAGACGATTGATCAAAAATAGTTTTAAAGAGGGTGGTGGAGTAAGAGCAATGTGGTGACTTGTGCCTACCTGTATAAAACTGCTTAAGTGAAATGTTAATTGCAGTAGATAGTGAAAGTTGTCTGGGCCTTCTGTTTGGAGCAACTTGTAAGGTCAGGATGCACCTGGGAGCTCTACCTTGGCCTCCTCAACTCAGTTGCAGCAAAATACCTCTAAAACACTAGTTAGTAATGTCAGAAAAGCAGGTGTTATTCATAATAAGCTGCAAATACATGATCTTCCCTGAGCAGTTAGATAACAGTGCTGACCTTTATATTATCATTGAGCATCTGAGCTAACTAAATAAATACACAGTACGTGGCATCTTTTTTCTCTCATCTTTTTCATATAAAATTAGAGGGGGGTTATTTTTACTGAAGCTATAACTAGACTCAGGTTGTAATTTGACTATTGATGAAATAGTCAACTATTTCAGCAAATACAAATCTTCCCAGTCAGGTAGGTGTTGAGATATCAATGAATAAAGTATCATGCTTTCTGCTACTGGTTTTTTGCTTTTCCTTGGTCCCTGTGACTGCATTTTGGCCTTCTGAACAAGGCAGAAGGAAGGACTCACAGTTAAACTTGAGTAGACAGAACGATTTTGCTTCAGCAGCTACCCGTTTTTGCAGTAAGAGTAAAGGGAAATGGGGAGAAAATGTAAAGGAGAAGACATGGGATTTTTCTTCTTTTATAAATTGTGGGAGCCTCTAACATTCAAACGGGAAATTCGGTCTAGCTGCTTGGAAGTTACAGCATTTTCTTTTTTTTGTAACTCTATTCTGGGGAGATACAGGACTGGAGGAAGCTTAGGAACTGTGCACCTGTTTTCCTTGTTACTGCAGATACCACTTCACATAATTTCTTGTGAATCAAGCTTTTTGTGTAGCTCCCACTATTTTTGTTTGATGGCTGTTTTATAACACCAGCCCTGTGGTTAAAACCTTGTACTGACCACCTTAAATGTTTCTGTGACCAAGTCTGGAATGCCTGGACTTTGTGTTAGTAAAGTGTGCCTATTGGTAACCAAAGGATTAATGCTTTGTGATGAACATGTAATTTTATAAAATACAAAAGATATGATGATTGTGTTTTACTTACCATTATGTATTTAATGTGTTTATCTAAAATATGCTGAGAAGGTTGAAGGGGAGAAAACAAGATTTTTATTTTCTTCTTCTCTCTTTTATTGTTGCCTGTTGGATCTGGTATGTGAGACTTACTTATTGGGTTTATTGACTTTTTTTTTCCAGTCGGCCTCTATCCTCTAAATGGTCTGCAGCCAGTCCAGCAAGCCTTGCAGGCAGAGGTAAGGTGGTTGGAATATAGGGCAGTGCACAGTAATTGTTCTTTATGTTCTTTGAATTAAAAGTTTTAAATGCAGCTTGAAATTTTACTGTCTTAAGCATTTACCCTGTTTCCAACTTGAATAATGGTGTGTGTCACTACAAATTGCAGGTGGAGCTAAGATTGCCTGGTACTTCACTTTTTATGTATTTTCAGTTGTTGCAAGTATAAGACCTAATTTGTTATGTATTGGCACTGTTAATTGCTCATTTGTCTTGGAATTTTGTCATGGAGCAGTCACTCTCAAAGAAACAAAACATTTTTCTGTGGTCTACTCATGATTATTAGGCTTATGGCAATTGGAAGTGAAGGTCTCATTTTACCTTTAATCTATTCTTGTGTAGCTGCTGCTCTTTATAAAAAAGAAAACCCCACAGATTTGTAATGCAAAGAGTTTAATTTTGTCTCAAGTTTTCACAATTGAATATCTTCATTCTCTTTTCACACCATGTCTTTAACTCCTGTGGAGTAAATCACTGAACTCTTTTTTACAAATGGCCAGTAATCGAGAGTGCTTCTGTTCTGGATACTGAAACTGTTATGGGGAAGTCAAGTTTTGAAGACATAAACCAATGGTTAAAATTAACTGAAGTGAACAGTTAATATTCAGTAAATAATTGGAGGCGAATATAAAAATACTTCGCAGAAGGTTAGACCCTAAAGCTTGCCTGTGGCTTCATCTTAGCTGAAGTGAGGAGAATATTATCTTCCCTCAGTATCACAAGGGATGCTGTGAATTTCCTTATGTTTGTGAAGCATTTGATGATATAAAAAATCATACAATTCTAAACTTCTATGTTATTTGTACTAGGGTGGGAGCACATACCTTTTACTAAATAATGCTAACGTTTCATGCTGAATGAAGAGAACTACTACTGTCAAATAGCTGTTCTTTATCTGAATTTCATGGCAACAGTAGGTCTAGTTTTGCTTCTTAACCTCAATAATACTTTGTTTAATACTAACTTGACTTACACTTTTTTACATTGTTTTCTGTACTTTTTGCAGGTATGCTGCAGTAGTAGAAAGTCTTAATCTTTTAAACATAATTTTAGTCATTATCAACTAATTTCCTAAATTTATTTATATTTTTTTATTTTTTAGTTTCAGGCAGCAGCAAAAGTGTTCCAAGCCTAGGAACTCTGCAAAGGTCTCGCAGTGACATCGATGTTAATGCTGCCGCAGGTGCGAAGGCCCGTCATGCTGCTGGACAGACAGCTGGAGCTGGGCGCTTGTCAGCAGCTGGTCTACCTCCGGGATCTTATGCTTCTCTAGGTAAGGGAAACATCTTTACAATACAGTGAAATATGTTTTGAGGTTTTTTGATCAAAAAGTACAGGAAAATACTGCATTTGAAAAACTGTCGTCATTCATAGTAGTGTTCAAGTATTGCAAAAGAGCAGGTGTTCTGAAGTAAGTTAACTTTCCTAGATGTTTTATTTTTCTTGTGCTGGAAGAATGCCGATGCAAAGAATATCTATACTATGATCTTTAAATGTGTTAATCTGGAGTTAAGTACTGGAAGGAGTGGTACCTTCACTTAACAGCAGATGGTAATCATGGCTGCTTTGTTTCTAGAAGTAATAGGGAAATGAGTGTTAGGACTCTAGATTTTCCATTTTCTCAGCTCTTTAGCTGACTATTTTACAGCAGTGCTAGAGAGATGTCCTGGCATTAAGTGGTGGCTTCTTCATGTAGTACAGAAGTTCTTTACACGAGAATAGATAACATTGATTTAATAGATTTCTTCCTAAGTATATTGGTGGAACTGTGTGTATGTTTTTATCTAGGTGACAGTCCTCATTGGTAGGAATAGTAGCGGTTAGACATACAAAGTTCTACAAATGACAAGAGTGCAGAAGAAAAGTTTTTGATACTGGTGGTAGATGCTAGAACCTCCACTACGTGGGGAGGATAAGGGAATACAGACCTGTTTTTGTTCTTTTTAGGTTATTCATACTGTAGGGCTGGCAGTGGGGGGAGTGAGTTTCAGTGTTCACAAAACTGTTAGTTTTTCTTCTCAGCTTATGTGCCAGCTAGATCACCAAGGAGACATGTCCTAATGTCAGTATTGCAAAAGATGAACATGAGAGGCAGAGAAATTATGTAGTTCTCATATATGTTGTGTTTGGGGAGATGTTAGGATATACTTAAGCTATCGCTTTCAAAGTTTTTTGGTTCTGCGTTTTAAAATTTAAGTTAAAAACTGTTTTGAATGAGTTGATTCTTCTGCCATCAGGGCCCACTTGAAATGGTTTGAACACCGTGAATTTCAGGACTAAGTTTATGAGCATGAGCAATGCTGACTAAAAGGAATGTGTGCTACTTGAAGTAGTAATTCGGGGTGTGGGCTCCCTCTAGTGCCCACGGGAGGGATCAGAGAACCTGCTGAGTAGCAGGTGGGGACACCAAAGTTAGGCTGCTCACTTGGCTGGGTGGAGGAGATACGCTTGTGGCTATTGCTTGAGGTGTTCTCAGTTCCTCTTCACTTAATGCCTAGAAGCCCGAAATAGGTGGGATGATTATTATCCTAGATCAGGGTGTTGCCTGCTCTGTTTTGGTGTGCAACAGGACATACTCTGAATCTTGGGCAAAACTGCAGTTCAGCTGCTGTGGGAAGTGGAAGTGACAGTGACAGAAGGAAAAAGTTGTCAAACGGAAAACCTCTCTCTCTGTTAATCTGTTGTCTTTATGCTGCTGAAATGAAGGGACTACTTTGGTGTTAAGAGTTTCACAGAAAATTAGGCCTTGATTGGAGTTCTGGTTTGCTTTCAGAAGATTGTAAGCACTATGTGATTCATGCCCAGAATTTTGTAAGCAAGGGTTGAGAAGGGCACAGAGGTTTTCAGGGAAGTAAATAATGGTGGTTTTATGCAGGCAAATAACATAAAGAAATAGCTTGTTCTCTTTTGTAGTTTATAGGTTCGGTGAGTGGGGGTAGGGGAGAGGAATAAATAGGCAGTAAGTCCAGGTCATATTCTTTTGAAGGATTTGAGTAGCTGGAAAGCTCTGCCTTGCTAGCAGATGCAGTCACTTGTGGAGAATACAATGGTGGTTTGAAATGGCAAAATAATGTGATACTAGCCATGTATAGTAAAGTCAAATCGTATTACAGATGGTATAAGGGCAGTGATAGTCAAGGAGACCAAAGTTTGTTTACAGTCACACAAAAGCAGTATTGCTTGATTCATCTTGGCTTGTTCTCCTAACAGTTTTTTAATAGTGCTAAGGTAATTTAAATTATACATACCTGTTCTCTCTTAATCTATGCAGAGAGTGTGACTGTTGTGTGTTTGGCTATCAGTTAACCATGGAATCCACCTCAAAATAGTTTGCTCTTATTTTTCAAAAGGTAGCCTTAAAATGAATGGGGTGTTAAATACAAGCAAGTGCCATGTTTCAGAAAACAGGCTGATTTGTAAACTTCTCCCCTCTGTTCATTTTAAGGGGGTTGTTTATATATACTAAATCCAAATATGGCAACTTACATGACAGAATTGTCAAGATAATGCTGACTATGGTACTAAAATGCCTAGAAAATGTTACTCTATTTCCATAATGCTTTCCACATCATCTCATGTATTGCAGTCAATACCAAAATAAATGACACTGTCTCCTCTGGAGCTTGAAGCTAGTTTCATTTTCACCCTTATTTAAAGAGAAATGTCCACCTTTTTATTAAGCAGCTGCCAAATTTAGAGCCTCAGAGGACCACAATATAATGAGTGTAGGAATCTATGCTTGTCTCCACCTGTCTCTTCCCTTTATTTTTTATAGAACTCTTGGTTATTTATGTTTGTTGTTTGGTTTTTTTGAAAGACTATCCTAGAAGCATGAGTATGTTATCTACTGAAGTTATTCTAGATGTTGACTAGTTTTGACATCCTTAAGTGTTAATGTCCTTTTTGAGGAGACTCGAGCTGTAATTACAGATGTCTCATGCTAAATATTTTAATTCTGATTGTTACTGTCAGAATATATGCACTGCTTTCCAGCTGAACTGGTAAATCTTTAAAGCTTTCGAAAGAGTGGAACTTTCTCCCATTGGTCCTCTGTCTTTACTGTGATACCTTTTTCCCTCCTGTCCCTTATCCCAGGTGAGGCTTCATACACAGTAGCAAATCTCTTAAGAAATAGAAATATTGTAGCTCAGTAATGATATCAAATATGTACTGATGCTTCAGTAACTGTTGACACCAAGCATGAAACAGTTTATAAATATTTTACTGTAAGGGTTTGCTCAAATCTGAGTAATATGGAGAGATTCAACATCCCTGTGCAGGGTACTTCTATCCTGTTCTGTAATTTTGTACCTTGGACTGAGAGAAACCAACTGTACTTAAGGTAGCTTATACGTGCATGAATTAGATAAACATGTCTGCCGTATTTAATATTAATGTATTTTCCTTAATTAATGTTTTATGATTCTGCTGTGAACACCTTTATTCTAACACACTAAGTTTTCCATGTTTCTTTGCCTGCTTTTTCAACAAAGAGGATACTTCTGACAAGATGGATGGTAAGAAATTGTTTAGTCTGTCCTCTAATTCTATTAAGTATTTAATAAAGTGTCTTTTATGTCAAATTACTGATGTTTAATATATTTGTTCATTAACAAAACACTGTGCTGTTTTCATTAACCCCATGTAATCTTGATGTCTTAATATATGTTGTGTTATTGCTGTATTGGTCAACATTTTTGCTTGTTCTGTATCAGCCACAGAAACTTACCAGAAATTGGATGTTACTCCTGTTTTTTAAAAAAAAGCTCTATTAATTACAGAGCAATTCTATAATCAATACATTGTTTTTTTAACAAGCTCTAGTTCCATCATGTTTTACAGTTTTACTTATAAAGTCAAATTTTTTTACTTTGCAGAACAGTAATGGGAGAGCAGAAGGTGCTTGACCGTATTATTAAGGATTTTTTAAAAAAAGTAAACCTAAAATTTTCTCTTTCACAAGTACTCTATCAAAATCTAGTCTAGCTGCATAACTTTACATGCCTGTAAATCCTGTAATAAAATGTAATTCTATTAAAGAATAGTTTGTTAAGAAGACCTACCTGGTAAAATAGCTTACCAAGTATTCCAGTTAAGTTTTAGCTCCTTTTTTTTTTTTTTAATTTGCTGCATTAAGCACATGGAGGAAGTTGTCATATTTTTATCCTAACTGTGAAGCAGTTGAGAATCAGACTTCTTACAACAGTTGTCTTTTTCGGGTGTGAGTAATGCTTCCCATATAATAAAGTGACAGAGTCCCAGCTTGGTGCCTGATAATTCTAATTTATTGCTGGGGAACACTTAACGAGTCAGTTATGTTTGCTACTTAATAATTCTTGTCACATGTGTTTACTAAACAGTACATGTTTTGAAGAATGAGTAGTTTACTAGAACCAAAGCAGGTGATATTTTTCATAGAAATGAAAACAGTAAGAAGGTAAATCTCTAAAACCAAGAATCATAAATAATTTTAAAGCACAGGCAATGAGTTCCATGAGAGACTTTTTGGGAAGAACTTGAGCCATTTTTGAGTATTGCAGATGGCAAGCCTACTCTTATAAAATGAGGGGGGATTATACAGTGTAGTAGTGTCTGTCTTGCTTATTTCCGTATCAGATTTCCTTATGTTGTATACAGTATATATGTGTGCTAAACACTTGAGCTATCTGTGCTAAACACTTGAGCTTATGCATGTTGTCACCAGCAATAAAGGTTCTTAGGGCCATGTGTACAGGCTTTTTTTTTTCAGACCAGTAGTCTCAACTAATGGTGTCCTGTGCATCTGTTTAAAAATAGTAGTGGAAGTGCTGCACAGTTGATCGGAATTACAGTTTTTTTACTAGAGGATATCTGTAGGGATGATGTGTGAGACAGAATGAACACAGCTTAGCTCCCCAGCTGTAGTTGTATGATACAGCTGGTCTGATCTAACGGCCACCAGGAGGAACCAATCCTTCTTCCTTTTCCACTAATCTTGGCCACATGTTTTTGACTTCTTTCACTAGTGCCTTGTAACACCCCATTATGAATCACTGTAGGTGAAAAAACTCCAGAAAACTGATTGCATAAATAAGTGAACAGTATTCTGTTATTTAGCTTTTGGAGCTGACAGTGAGCCTTTAGCCATCTGAGCCAGGTGGTGAAACAGAACACGCGCAACAGAACACACAATTTGATCTGGAAAACTCTGAGGCACTCCTACATATATATTACTGTAACTGATTTTTGTGAAGAAGCATTGAAATTTACGGTTTTTAAAAATAGTGCCTTGAAGATAACGGGAGAAAGCAATAACCAGATTTGCTGAGAAGGTTAAGTTCAGGCTAGCCAAAGACACTAACAGACAGTTTATTCTTTGTAGTTCTTTTACAAGGCAGAAATGGTAGAGAGTAAAAACAAAAATGGAGATAGACTTTGATCTTTTTTTGAGGCATTTTAACATTTTTTTATCACTACTAATACATGTTTTATTTCATAAGCAGATTTGTTTTAAAGGAACTTTGAGATAGGAAGGACTGCTGTTGGATAGCTTCCCATCAGTTCCTAGGTACTGATGTCAGTAAAAAGATGTGTCCAACTCATTATGTCAGAATCAAGCCTTGTTAAGCTCAGCATACTGTTCAAGTGCGATCTGGTTTCAGCAAGCTCATGTTACTTCCGCTTCTCTGAGCAAAACGTCATCTTCTGCATATAGATCTTCAGAGTAATCATGGATTAAATTCAGAGAAATCCTCCTTGCTGGCAGTTCGTATCAAATTATCACTGTCCAGTGTGGGAAGCACTGTCTTTGTGTTTATCTCTGAGATAACTTATCATATATGTTTTATATTTTCAGAAGAGCTTGTGCTAAAATACCTTTACTGTCTATTTTGATCTGTACATGTGAACTTGTTGACTTACCTCATAGATTTTTTTATATTGATTTTTTTTTGGTGGTTTCATAACAAGTTTGGAAGGCAGTGTTATATACTGTCTTCTTGTAAATCACTAACAGTATAGTGTGGATGTTTCTTGATAATTTTGCTTCAGTTCAATAAAGGAGTTGCAATGTAAAAGCTTTACACCTCTTGGCTTGACAAAATTTGTCAAGATTCGTAAGACTAATCTCAGAAAGGAATTTGAGAGACACAGTATTGTTTGGAATATCATGTATTTTATTATTTTTTCTGTTTAGGAACAGCTTCTGAAGATGGTAAGAAAATAATTTTGTTAGAATAGCTAATATATTCAGCTTCATGTTTTCATTGATATAAATTAGGCTTTAAAAGTAGAATGTGGTCTTTCTGGGGCTTTGTGGACATTCATATCTTCAGATAGCTTATACATCTAATACTTGGTTGTCATGTAGTATTTTTAAAATTCTTTTGCTTGTATTTTAATTCTCAAGTACTCATCTGCAGTAGAAGTGTCATTGCTTAACATTTTTAGTGTGAAAATATAAGAGTTTTATAATTTTTCATTTGTTTTTTAAAGCAAATCTTATCACAGAATATTTCATCAAATGTGTTCATGCTCTGGGAAGCAGGTGCTACTATTATCCATCGCTTTGAGACTTGGGAATTCATTTTCAGTACCCTATTAATATTTAAACCTGTTATTAGTGAATGGATATAGACACTGCAAGTGAGTTAACGGTTCGTTTGCCTCACAAATACAAACTTTATTTTTGCTTTGATAATATTGAACCAGGTTCCAAGCAATAATTTAACATATCAAAATAGTGGCACTCTGTATTCCTAAGTCTTTGGGCCAAATTCTGAACGCGGTTACATGCCTTGCAGTCTCACAGCACTCGGTGGGAAAACATTGCCATTGCACGGGGATAACTAGTAGAGTTTGGAGTAGTTAATCTAACCGTTCTTGCTAGCATATCGTTTTCTAATAGTTTAGTGAATAATGTCCTTTATCCTGATTCTCTTCTTATAGACTCTCATCTATGGCTATTCCCTCTACTTGGATGAATAATATTAACTTGGTTGGTCTCCAAATTCTGCTGTGGAAAGCCTGAAGAGGCTAGAACTAAATAATAGTCTGTGTACCTAATTCTTCTGGGTCAAATACTGACTCTACATGTCTAGAAAATATTTTAATTTTGCTGTTTTTAAAAGTGGATTACTTGTTGAGCTGGATCCACCCTGTACAAGCTTTTTGGGTTTTGATCTTGCAACTTTTAAGAATTATGGTTAGCATGGTTTTGGTTTTTGGTTTTTTTTTTCTGATGTTTGAGAGGCTGGAAATGTAGTATACAACTCTACTATTTTCTTTTATGCATAACCTTTCAGTTACCTATAATTCATCCAACTGGGGTCTTCCTTTGTTTTGTAATTTCATTGTATACTCGATGTTCTGAGGAATATGGCTAACAATGCAGGAAGATTTAACCCCCAACCAAGATGTTTTGGCATTCTAGAGAGAAGTGAATCTGTTGTTTTAGTTGTGGATACACAGTTTAATCTGTCTCTTCCTCAGCTCTTCTATCTGTTGAGGAGTAGTATTTCCTTATATCATGTTGTCACTGAGAAGTACCTAAGTGTACTCAGTCTTTGCAAAATGCTGTAAAAGGCTTGGGCAACACTGTAGAAGTTTATATGACTGTGGCCAGGAAAACAGTAGAAGCTTCAGTAATAGGAAAGCTGGTATTTAGATGTTAAGAGGAGGAGTGAAGCTAGGAAGAAACCTCAGAACCCTATTCAAAAAATAGTCAATATAATTTTTGTAGTTTTGTGAAAGAGGAACTAGAATTACAACCACAAGTGATCATGAGAAGATGGTACCTGATACAGCAACATTAGCATATGCGTTGCCTATTATATTTCATCAACTTCCCTTTTTTAATATGATCAACCTACTTATGCAGGAAGCAAGAACTAGCTAGGTAGTTCAGGGTGTTTAAATGATAATGTGTAAATTGCTTACTGAAACATGTAGCATCAGAGGAGAAGTATTTTGATTCCTCAACTGTAAGTCCTTCAAGGTGTTCAAATTTCTACTAATTATCCCAAGTGAATTTTCACCAATTGAGTTACGTTATGCTGCTTTATCTACAGAAACTTAAGAAAATACTAGTAAATGCTACTGATGCTTTGCTTTCTACATTACTGTGAAAAAACTGATTTAATGCCATTTTTCTTTTATAGGTCGTGTACGAACAAAGCTTTCAACACCTTCTGTTGGTATTGGGAATTCTAAAACGGATTCCAGAGGACGGAGTAGAACCAAAGTGGTGTCACAGTCTCAGCGTATGTATTTTCTGTTTGTCAGTTATACGTGATAGAGGCCAAATGCTTAAGTATATATTCATTGACCAATGGCTACAGTCAAAGTTAATTTAAAAAAAAAAAGCTACATACTGAGTTGTTGTTCTGTGCCTTAGGTTCATCATCGCCAGACAAAAATGAAGGTATTTTTTTCAGTGTTTTGGGTCAGTGGTATTTGCATGCTTTTCTAATTCATGTTGTTTTTCTCTGGGCAAAATACTAGGCTAGGTCTTAGTTTGCCAATTAAATTAGGTAAAGTAATAGGAAATGAAATCTACCCTTAAATTCTGTCTTCAATTATAACTTCTCAACATTCTTTTCCCCCCCTTTCTGACTTCCCCAACATGAAACACGAGTAAATTTCTGTCAGACATATGACACATGGATGAGTAATACAGAAGAAGAGGTAGGCTGGGGGTGTCCTCAGTGTTACCTGCAAAACCTAATTTTTAATTTTTCAGAAAGTCTTATTTTTCAGGCAGCAATACCTATTTTTATTTTAAGCTAGGTACTATTCTAGCTCTTGGATACATATACTCCTCTTGTATTACAGCTGTTACCTTTACTTACCTCTTCTCTGGAGTAAAAATACTAAATCCTAGCTTTATAATAAATTACCTAGCTTATATTGAATCAAAGGGTTAAAACAAACAATTTACTGTATGTCAGCTCATTCACAGTAATTTTCTATGTCTGTTTAGAAATGAAAGCAAATGCAAAATTTCCAATCTAGCTGTGCTCTCTGCCATTAATTAAAAAGACCCGATTGCCTCACATTCTTTGGCACTGGCTGACCTACAGCAATTTGTTCACACATCTGATGTCTCCAACAGACAACATCTGATTAAGCTCTGTAGTGTTTTCAGATTCTCATCTTTGTCTATTCAAGTAAAATGCAATGAAATTAATGAAAGGAAGACAAGTTAACAATAAAATTAAAATAAATTAACCAGTCCTATAGTTTGTCAGGTCTACCATTATAAACCCAGTTAATTATACAGGTTTGAATTTTCCAGTATAATTATTTTGCTATCAGTAACCGTATCCACTTTCTTTAATAAAAGCCCTTAATTCAGTGTTTAATGGCAGAAACAGTTATCTTCACAGCATTGACTGCATTTATCATAAACAGAATGACTTCTGAGATTTAAAAAGTAGGTAAAAGTTTTGTGATTTTTTTTTTTTCCTCTTAGAGTACTTAGCATTCAGTTTTGCATTACTTCATTTTCCAACAAATACAGTTGTATCAAACCTGATCCAATGCTTGCAGGTTATGTGAAATAAAACTTTCAAAAAACCTGAACAGATACATATAAAAATAATAAAATCCAGTAAGAGAAGTTCTTTTAAGTCATTATTTGCTTTGACAGTGCTCTAATGCCGCAAGTGTTTGTGGGATGAGAGCTTGAAAATAAAGTCTAGTTATTTGCTGTGACAAAGGTTATGAAAAACTTGTTTTGTTTTCAGTGTTAAGATAACTATACTATATCATAAGCAAAGACTATTTGGATTAATAATTTAAGGGGGGGAGGTAAGAGGTAACAGTCCCACCAAATCACTTCTTCCCTTTATGAAAAGCTGTAAGCAGTATCTGTAACACTCTTTTCATTAATATTGGGTAAGTTCTGAAATCAGCTTTTTGAAAAAAAACTTCATACATTGAATAGATTTAGTAAATTCTTAAAAAGTTAAGGTGTTTGATAAACTGTTTGGGGGAGAGGTTAAAGTCAAGTAGCAGTATAAGACTTGTGATGATCACCTTCATTTAATATTAATTAATCTGCCTGTATATTCAGGGAGAAAACCTGAAGTTGTTCAGTTTCATTTTACTAATAATGACAATCTTTTTTTCCAAGAGAATTAATTTTGCACAGTATTAATGTCTAAAGAGATAAGTTGAATTGATACTGAAACAACTAGATTTGTCTATATGTGATGATGTATGAAAATTAAATGCATGAATGCATTTTTACAGCCTTTTATTACTACTTCTGTTCAGAACTGATGGATTCAGATAGGTCATTATAACCTGTCAGTGGGGGAGAACAAGAATTCTGAGATGTTTTAAGGAAGATAAACAGGACAAATAAAAATGGACAGGCGGAGGAGAATTGTCCGTCACTGTATGCCAGTTATTTGGGTGATGCTTCTTTATGTGACTGAAAATTTTCACAGCATTGTGGGGAGCGAGATGCTTGATGGTTCTGTACAGGGGATTGTTTTAGTTCCCCAGCTTATAGTGGGGAAAACAGCTTCATATTAGATTTAAGCTTTCATTTTTTAAAAACCACTGTAGCATAGATGCTTTTGAAAAGTTAGGGTTACAACTGTTTAGCACTTCTGTTCAAAGATCATTTTATGAAAGACTTGCAAATTTGAATGCTTTTACAAAAGATACTTTTTTAGGCTTTTGGAAGCCCTTTACTCTTCCTCTTCTATTTTTAAATTGTAACATAAATGCATACACAATTTATAGCTCATTATTTTATTCTTATCTATGGAAAAAAATTGTTCCATTTTTTTCCTTTCCCTTCCTGTTTGGTTGTCAGGTAATTCAGTAAGGTGTGCTAAAACTGCATTGCAATCTTCATTCCGAGAAAAAGAATTAAATTTCTGAATGGCAAAAAATTCTTCCTTTTATGCTTCAGATTAATTTTAAAGAGGAATACCTGAAATTCTATGCAAGTCTTTTCAGTTGTGGCATTGTGAGTTTTGTTTTATTTTTTTGGTCATCCACCGCACCTGCAGCTCAGTTTCTTTACTGTCTGTCTCAATAAAAAAAATGTTTTGGACTTGTGTGTAGTTTTTGTTCAGCTGTTGAACTTCTTGAATCTTTTTTGGCAATGTAATATTCTTTTAAAATAATGTGAAGGCTACAGTTTCATGTTTAATTGAAATTTAATTCTTCAGTATTATCCAGTTGTTGATTAGAAAGCTGAAGAATTGTAATTTGCTTGTGCAGCTTTGCTTCATCTGCTTTGTACATATAGCATCTGAGTTTAGTTCTTCAACTGTAGAAGCTACTTGAAAGCACTGCTTTAGCATAACCCCCTTGTGGCTTTTTTTCCTGTGTGAAATGACTAAAGCTTTCTTATTTCCATTTGCCATCCATTTTTTAATCTGCTCTGCTCCCTCCCTCTTCATGGATTATAAACCCCTACCCTAATCCTGCCTTTACACTTGTTCAGGATCACAGTCTGCTAACCCCATTGGTGGTAAGAGTCTACAGAATTTGTGTATACGTCATTGTTTGATCACCTGTTTGACATACCTCATTCAAGGACCCTATTCAGCAGAAATTCTGGCTCACTTTTTTCCATATGCTGCACTTGGCTAATTGGATGTAATCCTTATTTAGAAGGCAGTAGAGATGGGAGTTTTTTGTCATTTTGCAAAACTGTTTTAGTAATACCATTCATCATTCGGTTCACTTAAATCTGCTACAGGTGTTAGTAACTGACAACAGTATGCCAGTGCTGTTATTAGCATAATATTTTGAAGATACTAAGCTTCATTTGGTTTATTTACGCTACAGTGGTACGCTTTGCAGGTCAGACAACAGAAAGATAAATGAAGTATTAGAATGAGAGGTTGCATTTCTTCTGTATATTTTGAGAAGAGTACGTTTTTCAGGTTTCTGACCTATTGAAGAAAATCTTTCAAAAGTCTGCGGTGCAGTGAAAACTTCTACAGTTTTTTCATTGTTTTAAGGAGATACAAAATATTGGAGGCTAGGAAGAAGGTGTAGTAATATCAGGTCTTAAGCTGAAATCCCCTGATAGGAAGAAACTGCCAAACCCTTATTTTTTGCAGACCACAGCAATTTTATAGATTTGTCTATTCTTTTTTTGCTATAGCACTTAAGCTTGTTTTTTCTAGGCTGTATAATATTTTATTTATCATTTCTGCTGAATAGGTCCATAGTTTGGAAAAGGGTTTTTGCTAAATAATCATTTCAAGTTTGAATTCAAACAATGAATCTGAAAGTATATGCATGGTACATTGTTTTAGTTTTCTCCCTTCCACTCAGCTTATGTTTTGTTTAGAATTTTCTTTTTCCCATATAGTCAAGCTTTAATCAACTTGTATCTTTTTTAAATGTGCCTCATAAAAAGTCACCCATGAAACTCACTTGAGATGTTGCATGATAAGTCTATAGATGCAATCGCATAGCTGTGATCATACAGTTACCTGATTATTTTTAAAAGATTAATGAAAGGTTCATATGTGTATGTAATTAACCTTTGGTTAAAATTATGTTTGGTTTTTATTTGGTCAGACTTCTTGAATTCTGCAGCTGGAAACAATATCTTTATATCGGTGGCATAAATTGGTTATAACTAGAGGAGAATAATGGGTTCTTTGTTAGAGCTTACAACTTAAATTTTCTCTAACTGAAATACCAAAATTAGGGATCAGTGACCAGTTTCTGGTAATGAATACAGTGTGTTGAAATGAACAGTTATAGCACTTTGTAATGTGCAGTTTTGATTAATAGAGATATAAGACAATTATGTCTTGATAATTTTTTTGCTTGTTTAATTGAAGATTTTCTTTGAATTTGTGGGGTAATCTCCCTAGAAATGAATGCAAGTATTTTATTTGCTTTTAGTGTCATTTTATTTAACTTCTCAGAGAGTAGTGCTTGAAGACCCCATGCTTTTAAAAGCAAGGGAGAAGAGTTTAAATGTTAGGGAAATAATGTTATTTTATTATAACATTGGTTGCATTGGAAGAGCTGGGGTAATTATGCAGTAACCAGTTTAAAGTTGCTCCCATTAGCTTTATAGCAGTTTTGTTTTTTCCTTTTTTAATAGAAAATGTGATTAGTGAGACCATGTAGCTTAAAAGATGAACACACCAATGTTCATGTTGGGGACGTTGGAGCAGTTGAGGAAGACTAGAAATAATATTTATGCTATCTTGAGTGTATCTAGTGCTAAATACTATGCCAAGTACCTCCTTGCATTGATAATTTAATCTACCTTGTATGTAGTGCTATAAGAACTTGGACCAGGGTTTTCTATTTCACATTTTTACCTTGTAAGTTTTGCCAGACCATTTCAATCTACCACCACTTTCCTACTAACTAAGCATTTTTTCTTTTTAACCGTGGTTGTTTATCTTCTATGCTGTTACTTATATTTATTCATTTTGCCTCCAGCTGGCAGTAGATCTGGCTCTCCTGGAAGAGTTTTGACAACAACCACACTTTCCACTATGAACACAGGAGTTCAGAGAGTGTTAGTGAATCCTGCAACTGCACAAAAACGAAGCAAAATCCCACGAAGTCAGGGGTGCAGTAGAGAAGCTAGTCCTTCTAGATTGTCAGTAGGTAAGAATCACTGACTAACTCTTGGTTTCTTTATAGTCCTTCTTACTTCAAGTGTTGGATATTTACAGCTTGCATTTAGTTATAGGCGGTTGATGAAGTAAGAATACATATCAATGAAAATTTAAAACGTGCCTGTTTTTTGAGGCTAGTCTTTAATATACAAGACAGTTTTAAATTTAAGCTAAAACTTTTTTTGCTGTCAGAATGCAGTAGTTGTTCTTTTTCTCAGTTCCCTGTCTTCCTTAACTCTCACTTTTCTTCACTTCTTATCCCCACATCCAGTGAATGGAGGTGTGATACCATTTTGAAAAGATTATGTTCTTCATTATTTTTCAGAGTCTCCTGCGTGTGTGTGCATGTGTTATAGTTTTGTGGTACAAAAATGAGTGTCATACTACTTAAATCTTACGGTATAATCTGATAACACTTTATTACAAAAAATATTATTGAAAAACATTGGTTGATTTTAATGGCACTGCTGTTCTTTGTTTTGTATTTTGATTTTTACCTTAGCTGAATTAACTTTATATTTTCCTTCTTTAGAAAGCTGTGTGTTTTCATTTGCGTTACTGTTGATTCATTTGATCTTGAGCGCAAATTCTGAATCGATACTCTGTTCATATGTTTTATTGCTTGTTTCTCCTCCATCCTTTTTAAGAGGTTTTTCAACCATTCTGTAAGGAGTTGGTAAAGCCCCATTTTTAGCTGTGCAAAGAAATAATTTCATTGAACTGGCTACACTTAGTGTAATACAGCACAATCAAGAAAGTGTGTGGAAAGAGTTACGACTTGCAATATGACGTAATCGTCAGTGTCTTTTCTTAGGAATACATCTTTGATCTTATTGCAAAACAGAATTGCATTAAAACTGCAACTTTTCTTATGTCTTCTCCCTTCTGTGCTGTTGTTTGTCTGTACCCTGAATCATACTAGCACGAGGCAGCCGCATTCCTCGGCCTAGTGTGAGTCAGGGCTGCAGTCGGGAGGCCAGCCGTGAAAGTAGCAGGGACACAAGCCCTGTCCGCTCTTTTCCACCCCTTGGTAAGTACTCGGAGCCCCTTGTTGTGCATGGCTGTCTTTGCCCTCCATTATTTGCACCTAACGAACCCATGCCTCCTCCATTTAGCTTATAGCTGGCCACCATTATTTTCCCTTCCTTTGGCTCACTCACCACTTACTCGGATGGAGAATTGACCACTGTGTGAATGGGTTGCACACTTGAAAAATAAATGTTTGGCTAGTGTTAGTCTTATCTTGAATACCAAGTCTGGAAAGGTGTGTGATGCACAGCATCTAGATGCTTTTTTTTGAAAGGGCAATTCTGCTTTTGGAAAGTTTTTTGGAATTACGTGTTTCTCTTTTTATTACAGCACTCACTGCTTGGGTGCAGTTAGATAATCCATTTCTCACTGACCAACTAGAGAAAAAAATAGTGCGTGGCTGTCATCCTCTGCCTTTCCCTGCATCAGCAGCCAGGGTCTGCTGCTGTTCAAAATTGCTCCCTAGTCAATGAATTATTTTGGTGTGTAAGAAGAAAATACGCTTCCTTTTATGTCTCCTTAGCCATATTGTCATCACTGCGTTACGTGAAAAAATAATAGAAATAGTAACTTTTTGCTATTTAAGTAAATATGAAGGTGAAGGTAAGGGACCAGTCTCCCAAAGCAGAAGTGTATTCTGTGGCTGCTTTCCCTTTTCTAAAAATGAACAGGGCAAGTAGCAAAGTCCTTATACAAGTAGATGAACAAAGTACAGTTCTGAAGTTTACTTTAATCTGTGTAGAACAAGTGATAAGTAATTGAAGTAGCAGCTGTTGTTACATAGGGAAGAAGAGGAATTGAAAGCTTTTACCATTCACATGTGTAGTCACGTTCAGACCTCATTTCCAGAGCTGCTATAAGCAAAAGTTTTGTTTTCACTTAGTATTTCAGCTTAGTGTCCTGATACTTAAAAGGTTTTGCAATATTGTCAAGCTGTTTTTTGTTTCTGAAATGTCAATAAGGCATAGTAACATTAGCTTAAAATTACTTGAACGTGTTGTTGGTTAAGGATTAGGGAAGCTTCTCATCTCCATGTATCCTTGTCAAGGTTACTACAAAGTTGGTAGTAAATTTTGATAAAAGTCTTTTTGGATATTGGGGATTTGTGGTGGGTGGGGGTTTTTTGGTTCTTTGCCAATACAAAACTGTCTCTGTAAGATTGTATCTGAAACTGGTCTTTCTTGGTGTTGTTTTAGTCAGTCTTCAGTACGTATGGCTCTTTTGTTTGTTAAAGTGTAGCTTACAGTTAAGGACTTGGTAATACTAGCTGTTAAACATGGTCTGAAAATAGTGAATCTCTGTTTTCTATCTCAAATCGAGGCATCTGACTGTACTCTGAATTAACCCTGGAAGTCTACTGTGTTCTGTTTTGGCAGTGTGCTTCCTGTCAGCTTGGTTTTATTGGGAGAATGCAAATTAATTGAATGAAAGCTGTTTCAATAACTATTGCTAATGTGCCCAGATGCTATGTAATTGGGAAATTAAATGAAAAGTAGACATTATGCAGAATCCATTAGTAAACTTGTATCTTTTACTAAAGCACAGCTGGCAGACTGTGGTACAGTACACACATATCTTCTTTTCTTTTAAAAACGTGGGTGTTGTTCAGATCTTTTTGTGCTGCTTTTGCTACCTTACAGCTTGACTTCAACTGCATGCATAGGCGACCTGATTTATGTTTTATATTTGGTCACATGCTTGTTATCTTAAGAAATCTGTATCAAACTAATACAATAAGATGGGTCATTGGCACAAATGCCACTAGAGGTTTTGTTTTTGTTGATGGAGGTTAATTTTTGTATTCAGATATCAAAACAAGCACCTGTAGAAATACAATAGGTTGAATTGTCTGATAGCATAGAGAATGCAAGGTAGCACATACAAGAATCCAGTGTTTTAAAAAAAACATAAATATGCAGCTATACCTGGAATATATGATAATTCCCAAGATTCCTTCTGGTATGACTTATTTGAATGATTTTGCATGTCATTCAGTGTTTTGTTTGACCAGTTTTGTCTTGGGGGATGCTATTAACTTCTATCAAAAATCTTAAATGTGAGGTTTTTCAAGGGTGCAAGTGGAAGATGAGATAAAGCAAATTCAGCTCTGTGTTTGTAGCTGCAGACAGTTTTACATGAGGTTGAAAGGGGAAATGTAACTTGATTGCATCTGATTCTCAGCACAGAAATGTTTGCTTAGAAGTGCTAAGCCCTTTGGGGCATAAAATCACCCAAATGATACATAATTGCTTCTCTCTACATTGGTATGAAGTGTTTATGTAATCTCGCATCTCAGTGTAAGATTATAAACTGGGAGATAACAGCTGAGAAGCAAGTGATTTGTAATTTATAAGGAAGTGCCTATTTTTTGTTACGTGTAGTTAATATTAAATATTAGACTATATTTTAGCTAAGAAATTATGTGATTTTGAGCCCATTTAAAATGTTACGTTGATTCATCTTTTTAAGAGTCAAACAACAAAAGTAAATACTTTCACAGTTTCTGCTATTTGAGGGGTACAAAGAATATTCTTGAAAATATGCACCGTCTTAAGAACTCGTCCAGCACATTTCAAATGTGTATGGGGAGGATCGTCTTGAATTACATGCCTAAAGTTTGAATTTTTAGTTGTATCTTTAATTTTCAGGGCTTGTTGAAGGAAAGCAATAGACAGGTTTCTCCCATTATTGCTTGTATTTAAAGCTCTTATCAGCCTTGATGCCTGTGTTTTGACATCTTCTGTCCTGTCTCCTTTTCCATGCTGAGACATAGTTCTAAACAACCAAGTATTCCACAAAGCATTACTTGAAAAATAAAATTCCCTAGCTAAACAGTTTCATGCAGCTTTAGTTTGAAATTAAATACATTGCTGTACCTTACGTAAGGGGTAGAGAACTTTATGTGGAAGAAACACAATGTTATTTCCAGGACCTTTACAGGACTTAGCACCATTTTTGGAGTTCACTCAGCTTAAAAGAGGTGTGCTTCCCCAAATGTGATTTGGTCTGTGTCAGGGTTATTTGATTCAAATCAGACTCTGAACTGTCTGTGTTACAATCAGAGGAAACAAATGATTTATTTGATTCCTGGTTTCTATTTATACTACTTTATGTATCCAAAAGGTGTACAATATTTGCATTTACAGTTATTTATTAAATCACAAGATTATATCTGGGGTTTATGTCACTGTCGGTGGACATTGGAAATCAAGTTAAATATGTCTAAACGAGTTTCATTTATGTAGCTGTAAAATTCTAAGTTAACTGAAGAAAGAAGGTGAATTGTTTAAAAACACATTAAACTTAAAATTACTTAAGAAAGCAAATATTAGCCATGGTGAGTCAACTTCTTTAGAATCTCCAAAAGACCAGTTTTAGGCAAGCGCCAGGAGGAGGGTACTCTATTCAAAAGCCCTTGAGGATCTTTGGTTCCCACTTTCCATAACTTTAAAGAATCTTAATGAACTATTGTGACTAACATAAATGTTTCAATTTCACATTTTATTTATTTAAAGAAAATGATACAAATGTCAAATATTAATTGCATAAAATTATTTTAAACTTTTAATTAAAATTAAATCATTTTAATTTTCACCTACATAGTGGTGAGTTTTCACTGAGGTTGACTTATCTACACATAGGCCAGAACTCAAGTTTATACATATTTTCAGATGCGAACACAGTAAGTTTGTGCAGTAGTCAGTCTTTGCAGAAAATGTGTGGTACGTGAGCTCTGGCTCTGACTTGGGCACATTGAATTGGGTTAAGTCTACAATGGAAGAGCAGTGTCAGTGGAACTGTTAAGATATTTCTGAGGATTCTGTGTGTGTGTGTGTGTGCGCGCGCGCATGTGTGTCTATGCATTTTTGTTCTTTGATCTTAAACATACTTGCTTCTGATTTGCTCTTAATCTTGTAAATTAAAAAAACTGCATGTAATGTCCAGTGTACATAAACCTATCTATTTTTATATAATCATACTCCATATAATCAAAAAACTTCCCTGAAGCTTTTTGCTTCTGTGTAATACTCAGTTTCTTGTGCTAATGCTCAATCTTTTAAAAAAATATTTTCTTGTTTATCTAAGCAACTATTGCAGCACTTTGATTCCATGGTAATAGGTAGGGTTTATATGATCCTGTTATTCCAGCTTCCAGACATCACTCCAGATCCACTGGTGCCCTCTACGCTCCTGATGTTTATGGGGCTACAGGTGAAGGATGAGTACACTTTGCTGTCATCTGTGCAGTCATCCTGGATTTTCTTTTTTCCCCACCCATTTGGTTATTCTCATAGTTCAGTTTTTAAAAGCATTATTTATATTAATTTGAGTTTTGTGGTTTTAATAATCCAGATAGATGTGTTTATGTTGCTAGATTTTGTCTCCACCCCACCTTCCAATGTTAATCCTTTTCGTCCGTAACAACTATCATGTTATTTTTACTTGCAGAAGAACTTTTTTAGTTTTCCATTTTTCAGTATTTGTAGAGCATTCTTTACGCATGTAGTTTTCTAATTAGCACTCTCAATAGCCTTCCTATTGTATTTGCTTTTTAAAATGAAAACAAAAACCCAAAATGAAGAAGACGTTAATTTAGGAAAAAAAAAAGGTTCTTTCAGTTAAAACCATTGTTTGGTGGTTTGGTTTTTTTTAATTCCCCTGTGATATTGGAATGGGATGTTTGTATATGACTTTTTTTAACTTCATTTCTTACTTTTTGCTGCACCACTAAAGACTTCAGAATGAAAATAACCAGTATTTTATCCACTACATAATTTATTAGAAATATTAAGCAAATGCTTTTCTTCTGCTTGGGTTTTTTTAAGTGAGTGTGGTATTGATGTCCCACATGGCTATTCTGACTGAATTCTTTATATTCATTTTTTTGTTGTTGTAACAGGTACCGGCTTTGGAATTAGTCAGTCGAGTAGATTGTCATCATCAGTTAGTGCTATGCGAGTTCTGAACACAGGTTCTGATGTGGAAGAGGCAGTAGCAGATGCTTTGGTAAGAATCTCACACTTACCTTGTCTAGGATACAGACTCTTAAAATGTTTGGTAACTATACATTAAAGAAAGCAAAAGAACTTGTCATTCATTATTTTATTGGCTTCTAGGTGGGACAAAAAGAGAAACTGAATTGTTAGAGCTGCAAAGTTTTGGAATTTTTATTCCCTACAGAAGTCTTAACTTTTGAGAAATGCATGTTTTTCCATGGCAGACAGGGAGAATAGTCTCAGCCTGTTCTGTTGGAGTGGTCCAAGGAGACATTTGAGCAGGTAGCACTAACCAGCAGTCTCCCACAACAGCCAGACAAACGTCTCAATAGGTTGAAGGCTTGTCAGAGCTGGGAATGATGACAGCTAAAGCACTGTGATTATCATAAGCTTGGGTGCCATTTAAAGTTGTTCCGTCTGACAACATGTGAGATTGATGCTAAAGAGATAAACTGGTGACTTGGCAGGCAGCATTTCATAAGTTTAGTTTTTCTGTTTTCTTTTGTTTTCAAAATTCAAAATTAATTTAAAACTGGTTATGCCCTTTGCTTTCTTAACCTTAACTGTTGTTTAAAATGGTGGGTTTGGCTCTTCCACCTCTCTGCCCCAGTTAGCCAAACTGAATGCATAATGTATTTTGCTATTCTTACATTTACATCAGCAAGCCGAAATCTTCAGTTAATTTAAAATACTGATGGTATTAATCAGATATTTTTTTGTCAGTTATTGTACAGTGTTCTCATACCACTAAATATTTGTAGGTACTTCTTATCTAGTTATCAGAATACTTTAAAGAATTTGCTATTATTCTGTTTTAACAAAAAAGATTATTTGGAACATTAGTAAAAAACTACAAACTAGGCTTTAAATATTAAAACCAGATAGGATTGGATAGAGAGAAACGAAATTTCAGAGGAAAAATTGTGAAGAACTCTGTCATGTTTTTAGTCTGGCAATTTATTGATTTCTTGGTTAATACTCTCTTGGCACGTTAGTTTAAAATTTGTGTGCCTTCACTGGCATAGAGATCAGGATATCTGTGCAGTCTTGCCTAAGAGGTCACAGTGAGATTGAGTGGTTTTTTCCACTTTCTGATATTGTGAACTTGCATTCCCCATCAATGCTTAAAGCTTTTTTCTAGTTAGTAAACTGGAAGTCAGTCTGGATTTTGGAATAGGGAACAACAGAAAAACAGTCCATGGAATATTAAAATTTTCTGGCTATAATTTGAAAGCCTATTCTAGTTTTATCCGCACTGGTGCTACATGAAGAGTATCTTTAGTACTTTTAGTAGCTTCATAGCTTCTCCAAATTCAGCTGGGCAAAGTACATAGTAAGAATATAATTTGAGGAGAAACTCACGTTTCCAGTGACTTCTCTTGAGTCTTAAATGTGTCCTGCTTCCTTGAAGCAATAAAGTTTGTTTGTAGAAACTGGTTTGTATTACCTGGATCCAAAATAGCATGATGCTTCTAGAAATGTTAGAGGAAAATTAGTTTGTGTGTTTTAGCTAAAGTCTGTCATTACAAAGAAGGATGAAGAACAGCAACATTTTGCCTGGTTGCCTGCCATGCTCTAAATGTACAGGTTGTCCTGTACAAATGGCTTTTTTTTAACAAGGGTTATGAACACTCTTCTTGTTTCATCGTAGACTGAAGCCCCCCCTCAGAACAGTGTTTTTCAAAGGTAGAATGTAGAGCCCCGACAGATGTAATATAAAAACCAAAAATATTCTGGATTTTATTGCTATTTTTCTGGTATGAAAAATGGTTGGCCAGTTATAATACTGCTCCAGCCAAAGTGGTGTCAGTCTTCTGGCTAAGATGTGGTTTAAACTTAAGATGCATAAAATGCAGTGATATGGTGATCTTTATACCTCTTATTTTACCACAGTCCCTGGGCATTTCAGATTCTGTTTCTTTATTTTTTTAAATTTTTTTTGACTTAAGGAGACCCTTTTCAAAAATGCTCATGTCTGTGTGATTTTTCCCTTCCTTTATTCTCTTACACATGTATGTATGCTTGTTCTGTTGACAGTAAGGTTGCTTGTTACATGATATGCTGACTAGTTTGTATTGTGATATCCTTTAAGTTATTCTGCAGTCAAAAATGAGAAGCCTGTGCAAATGGCAATGGTAATTGAGGGGAAGACAATCACTTACACTACTGCTTCTTTGAGTATGTAATGGGACTAAATTTTTAACTACTAGCTTCAACTCCAAAATTTGAATGGCAGAGTAATTTTGCAGAGGGGTGTGTTTTTCCTTTTAGGATAAATAGCTTTTTAATTTTTTTTTTCTGACATTTGGCATGTTGTGTTTTGTTTTGTTGGCTTGTTTTTGTTTTTAGGGGATTTGGGATTTTGCATTATGTAATTCATCTTTTATTTTGGTAGGACATTGCTGTAGTAATTTGTCGCTATGGCAAAATTTAGTTACTGAAATGAAGTTAAAGACAGATTAAGAAGTTGATGGGAAAGTGAAGTTTAAATGAAGGTTTCATTCCTAGTAATTAAATGCATGTGTTAAGTTTTCATACTCAAATATCACTGCATAAGACAAAGATTTTGACAGAGGAGTCTTTGTGACCAACCAGCAGGTGATATGTAATATTTCCCTGGAAATGGAAGCTTAGCAAACTGCTTCTGGCAATGCATAATATGCTAATCAGATACAGAGAGCTAAGAACAAAATTTACAATAAGACTATGTGTTTTCCAGTGGCAGGTAGTTTAATACTCACAATGCTGCTATTCCTTACCTTCCTGTTCTCAATTTCTGTTTCTTTTCAATAATTTACTGCTAACAGCTCTTAGGAGACATACGGACTAAGGTATAGAAACTATTTTCCTTCTTCAGTAGTTTAATATTTTGCTATTAACATGCATGATAGGAAGTAAGTTAAAATGACAGAATATGTGGGTTTAGACCCTATTCTTCTATTCTGTAACGTATATAAAGCTATTAAGCAAAATAACTAACTTTCAATACAGTCTTTACATCACCCTATCGTGCAATTTTAGAGATTTTTACAAGTAAACCTTAAATTGAATGTTTCATGAAACGTATGTCTTCTCTGCATTTGCTTTGCTTTTATATTTGGAATACTATGCAAGCCATACTTCTTCAAAATATTTTAATTAACTTGGTTTGACCTGCTGAACAGTTGGAGCTGATAGTCACTGCAGGGAGTAGGGATCACACTGATTATTTGAATCAGTCTTTCTACTGATCACGGTTATGTATGCTATCTCTTTGAAAATCAGTACTAATGTGGGGTGTTTCTGTATAATAGAAGAAGCCCGTGCGAAGAAGATATGAGTCCTATGGGATGTACTCAGACGATGATGCCAACAGTGATGCGTCAAGTGCCTGTTCAGAAAGGTCCTATAGCTCTAGGAATGGCAGCATACCAACATATATGAGACAGACAGAAGATGTGGCTGAAGTCCTAAATCGCTGTGCCAGCTCTAATTGGTCAGAGAGAAAAGAAGGGCTTCTAGGTTTGCAAAACTTACTGAAGAACCAGAGGACTTTAAGGTAAGAAGACACGTTAATAGAAAAACATTTTATTTATTTATATTATTATTACTGTTATTAAGAAGAAGAATAAGAATTGGGTATTTATTCAGAAGAAACGGTTTACTGCTAGCTACTAAGAATACCTTTTTTATTATCTGCTCTGTTAAAATAGTCAGGAATGGTATAATATATGAATTGAAGAGACATTTCTAGGTTGAAAGTCTCATTTTAGACCAAATCTGTAACACTTTTATCCATGTCTTAAACAAAATGCTTTTCTCTGCTTCGTTTACTAGATTGTTTGATTCAGTATTTACAACTGATATCACTTGATTGCTGTGCATTAGTGTTCTGGTGGTACTAGCAGGGGAGTTGACTAATGTATTGTTGTCACTTTGACAGTCGTGTTGAGTTGAAAAGGTTGTGTGAAATCTTCACAAGAATGTTTGCTGATCCTCACAGTAAGGTATGTTCAGGTTTTTCTTACTTTCAGTAAATGTTTGAAAACATACATCAATAGAAAGCCAGTTGAGGTAAAGCCAGTTGAGGTAAAATATGTCAGTGATAATTGCATATGTAAAAAATGGCCAAACTGTATTATATAAGCAGTTAATGGTATCAGATTTCAGTCCATCTAATTTGCAATTTTGAACAAGACAATTTTCCACTTTTTTTGCAGGATAATTGAAATAAAGGTTAGTTTCAGCTAAAATGCATTGAATTAGTTCAACAGTTTGTGCTCAAAATTTGTAAGTATTTTTAAGAAGTTGTGTTGCTCATAGAGGCCACTTCAACATGAATACTGGTTCTCTCTCAGTTAGAAACAAAAGGCTCTGGTGCAGTAAATTAAATCATAAAGTAAGTGTTCTAGATCAAACATAAGTCTGAACTATACCAAATGTGTACTTATTTATAAATTTTTCCAAGGTATTTTTATTATCATAGCCTATGATCTCTTCCTTGAATTTCATAGATGGGGCTGTTGAATAAATAATTTTTACCTCATTGTTAGTATTCAGTAAGTAAGGTGGAGACTATACTTTGGTATAAAAACAAATGCACTGTTTTGTGCACTTTTACTGAGGTAAAGACCCAGTATGGATGATACAACAAGGAGAGTAATTCTTCGAAGACCATTAAAATATTTTTAACTGAGTCACTTTGCTTGATAGTATTTTTACAATTTTTTTGTGGGAGATGGGTTACTAGTACAGCTTCATTTATGCAGTAATCTCACATAGCAAAAGGATTGCAGGTAAGTAATGAGCTGAACAAAGTTGTAATGGTATCATGTAAAAAAAGATGTAACTTCATATTTTTTTAATTATAGGCTTGTTCAGAAGAAACCTTTTTCTTTTATGTTGAGCACAACGTGTCCCACTTTGTGTCCATATTTCAGAATTGATAAAATGGTGACCCAGAAAACTTCAGAGCAAAGTAGTTATTTCAGAAGAGTTACTTCAGAAATATTGGCGATTCCCAGCAGAATTCTGAAAACCTACTTTCATTATGCAATACATTTTACATATTTTTTAAGTCTTCCTTATTGCTGCAGTGGAAAATTGAATTCAGACTAATGAGAAGTCTTGACAGGTTAACTTAGTGTTCATCTGTCCTTATTTTTCCTGCTGGAAAAAGTGACTTAGATGCTATCTGTGACACCATGTATTTTGGAAGAAATTTGCATTGCACAAAACACACTGCAGAAATCCAAAAGAAAAGACGAAAGCCAAGCAGTTAAAGAGAAACTGAAGAAAACATTCCATAAAAGGAACAGTTAAGACAGAGGAGAGGAAAGAAAATTCACTGTTGAAATATTACTGGGTTTTAAATGAAGTAATGATAAAGTTGTGAATAGCAGCTTGCTTTAATTTTGCCTGTTCTTTTGTTAATTAATATTGCAGCTATTCATATATCAGAATTACCCTGGAGGTTTTTTTGTAGTGGGGGAGCCAGGGAAGGATAATGAAAATGTTCCAAGATTTAGTGGTATGTGTTAGAAGAGCATTCTGTCTTTTCATTAAGTCTTCAGGAATGTTACATTGAATTATTCTAGTTGATTGTTTTGTTTGGTTTACTGGGCATTCTGACATAAAGTAATGTTTCTTTGATTTTGAAAATTTGGCATGTTGCAGCACGTGGAATGCCCCTTCCAGCCAGTGAAACCTTGCTTGCTTTTTGGTGTTGCAAAGCTATCAATAGTTATCAAGGTATTATCAGGAGGATCCTTTAAGTATTAAGAGTTCATGAGCTGTGAATTTTTTGTCATGCACATATGGCTACACAAATCTCATCTTGGACTCTTTTCAGGTGTCTGTAGGAATTGTTGTCATCTCTTCGTGTTTTTTTTTAAAGGTTTACTTAAACATGATAGCTGGATGTAGGGAATTGCTGAGAAAAAGAGAGTAATATTATTTGGAGGAGAAAATGGGAGAATGTTTTGGAGGACATGCCAAGTGCTTGCTTTTCAAATACATCGGGTATCCCAGTAAAATTACTAAATTTATCATAAAAGTTTTGAAATACCTTTTTTGTTTTTGTTTTGGTTTATATTCCATACAGGAACTTTGTATTGATGGCCACTAATTTGTGTGTTTTTATCTTTTTCCCTTTTTTGTTGTGTTTTTTTGTTTGTTTCGTTTTGTTTTTGTTTCGTTTTGCATGCTGTCCCCTGTGTTGGAACTCTCTTTAGAGAGTAAGTTGGTTCAATATTTGTTGGAAGCCTAACCTTACTTGCATGAATGTGCAATTAACCCTTTTTCTCTATTTTTCTTCCCCAAAGAGTTCATGCAGTGTCAAGCCTTTTGCAATCATAAAATGCTATATACAATTATGTAAACTGTGTGGTAAAGTTTCGAGATGTGCTTTATCTACTAATTAACTGACATTGTTTGGTTATGCATCTCTGCTTTATATTGTGGTGGTTGGCACATCTGAAATAATTCAAGGTAGATCACTGACAGTTATTTCCATATGTGTTTATTTTTTCGGCTATCAAATTATTAAGAACTTCCCACTTTAGATGCCTGATTTCAGAATTTTAGTTTACATCATAAAAATGGAAACTGCAAAAAAATCACAGTACCTACAATCATTGTTCAACATACAAGCGGTTGAGTTCCATTTTCCATTCCAAATTCATCCTTTACCTTAAATGCTCCTACAGTCATCTTAAATTCTTCATGGTTTGGCCTAAGACAAAACGGTATGATTCATATTTTTTTAAAATGCAACAGAATTACTCAACTTATTGGAGCTTTCTCCAGACATTCACTGTGGTAAACCTAAAATCAAGCAAAGCCTGAAAACAGAATTGAGTCCTCAGTTATGTGTATTTTTGTCAGCTAAAACACTGGCATAGGATCTTTAGAGCACTTCTGCCATAGTGATTCATAATTCACTTCATAATGATTTCAATTTAAACTACTTTACATGTTTAAAGTATCATAAGAAGTCCATGTTAACTTGATCAAATAAGAGGTTGTAACCAGTTTGTTAGCTTGCACGTTTTAATGAACAAGATGTGTGTGTCAGTGTCTGCAAACTAAAAGGAACAGGTACAGTTTTTAAATTCTGCTGAGCTGTATAGTTTAATTTGAAGGGTTTTAAATACAATTGTAAGGCCCTCGGTGTAATCTTTATAGTGCCAGAATTTTTTGTTGTTTGTCTTAAGTCCAATATATTTTTCCCTAATTTTAGGGCTGTGAAATCCAATACAGAAAGTAACTTTTTGGTTTCATTTTGTCTGGGTCTTATAATTGTGGATGCACAAGTAGTGGGCACAAAGTGGTATATTGTTTCAGTTTAGCCAAATAGAGGAGACATTTCCAGTCCCAAGCATAAAAATTTCTTCCCACTACTGGGAGGGTAATTTTTTAAACCTCAGACTTGAATACAAATCTAGACAGATAGCAGAGGAGTTAGCAATTTTATCTTTTTTTTCTTTTTTCTTGCGTTTTTCAATGCAGTTAGACCCCAAAGGGAAGTTAATTAAATTAACTCATCCTGATGGTTTTTATGTTGAGTAGGGTTTGTACTGTTCTGTTTCTAACACAGCTTTTCAGTATTTAGGATGTCTATGAAAAGATTCTCCTTGGTCTTTATTAAATCTTGAAGGAATCGTAGAATACGACATTGGAAGGGACCTGAAGGATCATTTTGCCTTTGTTGACAAAAAATCTGAGCTTATTTTTCATTTCTAATGTAAAATTTGAGGCACTTTTTTAAAGATAACTGTATAGATTTTTTTTTTCACTTTATGGTGTGAATTTGCCTACCCTGGCTTTCATTATCAACATGAGAAGAGATCATTAGATCTCTTCCTCAGCGATGAGGGTGTGCAGCAGCATTGATCAGTGCTGTGGAAGAAAGCCCACTTCTGTGGACTGGATTCTGCAGCCGTGTGAGGTATGATCACAGTTTAGGATCATCCACTCTCACAGACAGCAGCAGAATTTGGCCTTATGACAAGGCAGGTCAGCCTCAGGAGGATGTAGGGTTCCAGCCCTTCTGCTGCAGCAGCTATTTCCAGCCGTGTACCCATGTCATACATACTCAGGAGACAATCTCTCTCCAGCCCTCTTTGCATCATAGCGATCGATGCCTCTGCCTCTGTACCCAGCTATCAGCTGGTGCTGAAGTGTGTATCAGTTCTGAAGGTAGTGTTTTCAGCCCAAACACCCATTTTTCTTCTCAGAGAAATGGGAAACCCATGTGCCACAGTAGTATAGAGCGTGTGCATCCCGATTTCACTGTAAGTCTTGACAAAGCATAAAATTAGGGCGGTACTAATAAGGCCGTTTAAACCAAGTTACCTATTTGTCATGCCCTGCTTTACCCATTCCTTCCAAAAAGCCCTTCTTCCTGGTCTGAGTGCTGAGGTTACTATAAATACAATACTTGGGGGTTTTGGGGTTTTTTTTTACTGAATGCAGTCTTTTCAATGTTATTTGTTGAAAACAACACAATGGATAACATGTTTTTGAAAAGATAAAAGTTCTTCTGTGGTTTAAACACCTGCCAATCTGAAATGCATCATGGCTTTTTTTCCGTACTCTAGTGAATAATTTTGTGATTGGAGGCCTGCAACTGCAGGACAAGCTTGTTCTCTTCAACAAGTGTTTTTTGTAAAGGAATTGGCCAGCTTTCATGGTTTTGCGGTATTTAGTAATGCAGATATTTAAAATTAATATCTTGCTAAAGAATTGTAGCAGCTTTTTTGGTTTTAGAGAGAAAGTGGTTTTGTAGTATTTGAGGAATATGTCAAATTACCCTAATGATAAAGCTTGAAAGGGTAAAAAATTGTTTTACTGAAAAAATTGAGGTTGCGCCAGCCATCACAGTAAGCATTTCTTTTCTTGACGAAACTGCATGGAATACTTAATTGTCAAACTTCTGCAGAAGTCAGCTAACATTTCCAATGTACTCTTGTATCAAAATCTGATGAAAGAGCAAGAAAGACCTTTTTTTTTTCTTCTTTTTTTTTATTTTTTCCTTTTCCTGCTTGGCTGCAAAACACTGCCTTTCTCTGCCTCTGATTCCCTTACTGCTTTCTTCTTTGTTTGTAAGTTCAGCATATGTCAGTGTCGTTTCCTCTTTTGCCCCATCCTACCCTCTTTCCATCTTCTTCTGCCTTGTAGGTGTTCAGTATGTTTTTGGAGACACTGGTGGACTTCATCCAGGTCCATAAAGAAGACCTGCAGGACTGGCTGTTTGTACTGCTGACACAGCTGTTGAAAAAGATGGGAGCTGATTTGCTTGGGTCTGTACAAGCAAAAGTTCAGAAGGCACTTGATGTCACAAGGTAATGAGTTCTTAAAAAAATAATTTTTAAAAAAAACCCAACACTACAAAACAAATACAAACCTTTGTGCTACTTCCAAGTTTTGGGTTTGTGTTTTTTTTAGTGTGCTATGAGATTCTTGGAGAAATGTAGATCTAATAACAGAATGTGAAGCTTCAGTGAACCTTGCTGCTTAAGCATTTTGGTTTTCTGAATGACTCTTAATTGAAAGGGTTTGAGTCCTTAATGCTGAACAATTAATATGATACTACTTACCTAATTGCAAAATGTGCATCTGAGCCTTGTATGTTCGCTGTCTTGCCTTGTGTTCAGTGATGCAGTGCTTGTGTTTGAAGTTCTTTATTTTGATATAAAGATATCATTGCAATATTCATCTCCAGCAGGCTTTTAAGGAGTTATGGCAATAATGGATTTGATTTCTCTCTTCCCTCCCCTGTCCCCAAACTTCATGAATGGCCTGATTCCAAAATGATCTTATGTTATTTTGGGGGCCATCAGAGCTGCCTATCCCTGGCCAATATTATTTCCAAACAAAAGGTAGATTTTTAAATAGAGTTGGAGGGACTCTGGGACCTACTTCTCATCCTCTGTTCTCTGAAGTACAGGACAGTCTAAGCAGTCTAGGGCTCTGCTGAACCTATTCATGTGGCAGCTCTGTGAAATCTGGGGAAAGGTATGGTGTATGTTGAAGGGAGAGAGGGAGTACGTTCTGCTCATTATTTTTGCTGCTGCAGCAGAGCCCTTGAGGTCATACCCTGAGTGTGCAATGTGGGAGAGCGGAGGTAGCCCAGGGTAGAACAGGATGGTTCAGAGAAGTGTGCCGGAGGAGAGTGGCGTATAACTTTAGCAGTACTACTGCCTATTAATTTGAGGATTGCATAGATTTAGAATCAGAATACAACCGTAACATCATCATATCATTCCTTAGTACTCGCATTATCTATTCTAGCTGTAATTGCTTCAAAGCAGGAATTTCTTGAATTTTGTCCTTTACAAGCTAGGTGAATGTTTCTGAAATTCAAACACAATATCAACAAAAGGGGTAGAAATTTTTTTCTTTTACAAGTACTAAAGCTTTTCTTTACTGAAAATAGTGAGGGCTTATTTAGTGCCTCTCAACAGCTACTAAAAGAAAATTTCACATAACTTAACATGGTTTGATTTGCTTGTTTTACAGGGAATCTTTTCCAAATGACCTCCAATTCAGTATTTTAATGAGATTTACTGTTGACCAAACCCAAACACCTAGCCTGAAGGTAAGAATTTTCAGGCTTGCATTGCAAACAGAAATCTTCATTGATAGACATTTGCTTGTCTTAATATTTGAATTTGGATTGTTATTTTTGTTTTGTTTAAAAAACAACAACAAAAAAAAAGGTTTTCAATTAGTGGATTTTGTTTTTGTAAACTTTCAGACAGTCAAGCCAGCACTACAGGACCAGCTTCGCTCTTTTTGGAGCTCAAAGGTTTTTGTCTGAATTATTGTCTTTACTCTTAACTCTATGTCAAACTCTTACAGTGTTTCCAATAATTTTTATTTGAATGCATTCGTATGCTGCTACTAACCTTTGCGAGAAACTTTAAGCATGCAGATGTTCAATTTTAAACATTTCACTAGTATGAAAATGTTTGCTGCAAGAGAGATCTAATAAAACCACAGTACAGTAAAAATGAGCAACAAAAATGTGGCCGCCTAACATCAAGCTGGTTATGCAAACTCACCCTATCAAGTCTTTTCTAATTTTATGTTTGTGATTTCCCAGTCGTGTTTCCCTAGTTCATATTTTTTTTCCTGTGTTCAGCCTGATAGGTCTTGAATGAATTTAAATTATTTTAATATTACTGTGAACTTGAGTTACTGTATTAAAAATCAGCTCCCTTTGTGGTACACTAACTGTTCTGAAAGCAGTGTGTAGCTTTGTATTTACACACGTTTTTACATGAGAATCTGTAGCCCATAGACCTGCCAGTATAACTGAAAAGTAAAAATGTAATTTCTAGTACATTTACAGCTCCAAAGAGAGTTGATTTTAGGATAAATGCATCAAATCCTAAGAAGATTTAAAAGTGATGTGAATGGGGAAATAACAAGCATATGATAACTGGCATTTTCTGCTCTATCCTGCACGAAATACTTTTACATAGTTTGATACTGCACAAGAATATGACTTTTCCAAAGTTATGTTGAACCTAAAGTCACATGAATATGCCTTTTTTGTCTACAATACAGTAAAACTTACATTTTTAAGCTTTTGAGGACAGTTGATACGTTGACCACTGTTGCTTCGTAGAGCTGTGTTAAAAAGGGACTGCTGTCATTTATTGAAGACAGCAAATGAGGTAGTAAAAATCAGTTTGTTGTTTAAATAAATCCTTGGAACGAATTGAGCTTGGTTTTGTTTTACTTGGTTTTCCTCCCCAGGAAGGTGAATTTGAAGGTTGAGATGTTCTTTATTCCATACAGTAGCGTAACTGGTAAACGCATATCGATCGATCCTATTTCAAAGTTGAGAGTATAGATTTGGAACGAGATGTGGACTCCTACTAGGCTGAGTTGGGGCTAAGTTGAATAATATTCATTATGCAACCTAGAAGGAATTAAGAAACCTGAAACTTAATGGGAGGACATTCTGAAAATAATTTCCAGTATTTGAGAGAGATTTCTGAAATCAAGATGTTGGTAAAAACTACCTCCACGGAACAACACCTGTTAGTTTGAAATAAAATCAAGAGTATTTAAAATGAATTTTTGGGACAGTGAAGTATGTAACTGTTTAAGAGAAGGTGAGCTTTTTTTCAGAAGAAAGCGGTATCTACCCCTTACTTCCATCTCTTTGAGGTAACTACAGCTTCAGGATCCAGGCAGTAAAGTTACTGAACATAAATTGCAGAAGTATCTATTTAATATCCTCATTCTTGAGTATTTTGTCTAAATCCCATCCTCAGTGCACCCAGATGTCTGTCAGATCACTTGATAATCGTAGGGCACTACTCCATTTCTTCAAGTCTTCAGCTTTTGTTCTTACTCTGATAAATCATTTTGTTGCAGAGTGTGCCTTTGGGCTAGACATAATAAGAAACAGCATTCACTGTGACAGGAAAAATCAAAGAAAGGATTTTCAGCATCCTTAAAGATGATCAGATATAAGAAGGAGTGGTAGATCAGAAATTTGCTCCATGGTAGGATTCCTTTCTGCAAATGACTCTTCCCTCTGGTTTTCATGTGCTAGTAGTAAATAATCATGATTCTTCAGAGTGAACTTCCACTGTTGTTTTTAACAGTTAGAAACACAGCTAAGTATTGGATGATAGAAGTGAAGCTGTTAGAGTGGTCACAGAGGTGGATTTGGATAGCTAGTCAATAAGAGGATCACACACAGGGAAAATACTCTGCTGACCTAATCCATGGAGGATGCAGCACAGTGTAATGCGCTGTATCTATCTTACTTTGTTTTGCTATAATTTTACATATAGGTGTGATGAACTGTTGAAACAGTTTAGAGGAGCCAGATACATGTATCTGTTTTGGTCAAATGAGTGGATGGGCACAGGAGTCAAATTTTCTAGATGGGGTGTAATCTATTAAGTTTATTTTCGCAGGTGCAGAGCATATGCTTTCCAAAGGATGGATGTTGTCCTGAAATACACTTCATATCATCACTTTCCTTTTTCTCAGGTTGAATATCAAATGCCTCAAACTCAGTGAGGAATCGATTTAAGCATTGTGACCAAAGTTCATTACAAGTTTCAACTCTTCTTTCTTTTGAAAATACGATGTGTTGACAAAGCTTTTTGCTATGGTTCATCAGAAGATGTTTTTTCTTTTTCCTAAGTCTGTATTAAAATTTCTGGATTTACAAAAACCCAACTAACCAATGATGCAGATTGACAGATATGAAAGAGCCCTTCAAAATTCATCTTTAGTGTATCTTTTAGTCATTTGCTTAAACAATGGCAGAGGCAGTCACTCCTAAGTATTCAGTAACTGAGGGACAGACACCTGGGATGCAGCAATCTGAAAGTCACTTGCGTGATTGCTTTTATTTAGTCTGAGTAGGGCAGAGTGGAGTCTCTTGCATCCCAGGAAAGCACTGTAAGAGATAGACTTTTTTCTGGTTTAAGTAAAGCAGCTTCTCTACATTCCTCTCTCCTTCTGTCTTTTTCCCTGTTATGTGAAATGTTTCTTTTCCCTTACCCTGATGCAGCAAATGAAATTGTGTAAATCTCAAATTTTTCACAGGACAGGAAAACAATTTGTCTTCTGGCACTGACAGCGTAGCAGCCTTACGGTGTTTCCTGAATATGTGGAGGTAGTTGCACACGCTTTTGTGCCAGAATTTGTAATTTCATTATCTGTGAAAGATGTTTATGAAGCACTTTAGTTCCACTTATGTCTAATCTTTTTTTTTGTGAGTAATAGTGCTAATTGCGGCTTGGTCTGTATTTCAGCTCACTACAGCAGTGCTGTTCTTAAACAAAATGTCTGTTTGTGTTATATGCTGTTAAGGAAATAAGTCTCAGTGTTTATAATCCAGCAAAAGTACAATAAATTCAACCTAGAGGAGTACAAATAAAGACAGCATTAAACAACTTCATAGGCAATTGTTTCAGATTAATGGCAAATATTCATTGTAAGAATTCCTGCAGCTGCTTTCATGGCAGTCGAACTTTGTGATCTCCTCTCTCAGAGAGATTAATTGCATTGTTGAGGAGGTCTGTGTTAGGGCATTTATTTCTGAATCTCAACTCTCTGTACACGTACCAGAAATAGTGACAAAAATACGTCATAAGTAGATTTGCTGCTATTATGGAGTTTACTTCAGGGTGCGTTTTTTTATCTGTAATAATACTGTTTCATTATATTTGAGCACAGAAAGGTACCCCTTCCAGAATTTCTTCTATCAAAAGCAATTAGTGGAAAACACCCCCTTTCAGAATAGCTGTCAAACTTAGCTTTGGGTATCTATCTCACTGTGAAAAGCTTTATTAGTGCAATTTCTCTCCATTCATATTCTGTTCAGTGCTCTTCTGTCTCCTGGGAACTTTCCAGAAGTCTGTGCGATTTACTCTGTGGGAGTAGTTTAAATACTAAATAACACTGTGCCTTCAGATACAGTGCTCTAGAATTCTTTCACTGGGAGAAATGCCTCTATGTTCTAAGTGTTACAGCTCTCACCATTAATTTTTTTTAAGGGATGATACTGTGTGTATTTAAATTTTGAACAGTGAAACATAGTGCCGTTGTAATGGTTTCACTTGGTAATCTAGAAATTTTAACTAATACTTCATGTTCGGAAAACCATGTAGCCTAAAGGTTTTTTTGCTGTTGGAGAAGTTTGTGGTTCTTTTCCCCTTGGAAAGAGTGTAGCAAATAGTGGGGTTTTTTACTGTATTTGTTGATACTGATCTGCATAGAATGAAAGCCTCCAGCTGTTGCTTGTTGTATGTATAACTTTGGAGAAGTCAGTCTTTAACAGCTGCTGTGAAAATGAAGTATTTGTTTTTAATCTACATGTATCATCTACCACTAATGTGTATGTCACTTAGTGTATCTTGAGTTTTTAAGAGCTGCAAGTTTTCATGATCAAGGGAAGTTTCTAAATAGTTTTGCTCAGAACAGTTGTACTACAAGCCATGCACAATTACAAATACACCCAGAGCTCTTTTTCTTTCTGGTTATGATGAACATAGGTGTCTCCCTCTTGGGAGGTATTTCTGGTTCACTAAAATTATTAGTGGAAATAAAAGCAGTTAAGTCAAAGAGGTGGCCTAAATTTATGTTCACTGTTTTTGTTGATGGGTCATGTGACAAATCTGTAGGGCAGCAGGAGTTGAGGAGATAAATATTTAAGGGAGATGGAAGCATAATAGCCCTTTCCCCAAAGCTGTGCAGTGGTGCAGTTTTGGAGAAACTAGACAGAGGCTGCAGTCTGGGGTGTATAAAACGGAGATTCTGCATAAGGACTAGAGGGAGTTGGTGGAGTAGAAGGATGCTCAGATAAATGAGGGAGTGAAGCAGCTTTTCTGTTCTCCTGGTAAATCCATGTCTCTGTTTCTGAAATAGCTTCCAAGGAAAAGTGCACGTGACCCTTTCTGAGTCTTTTGTAAAACTTCTATTCCATACCTTTTTAGTATTTAATGGGAAGATTCATGTGGCTTATGCCCAAAGGTAGTGAGTGCTCAACTCTGGTGTTCTATAAAAGAGTGCTGTTAACTACATAGGAGGAACTGATAGGAACTGATTACTGGTTCATCAGATGATGTTCATTTTTCATTTTAGTACTTGGAAAAATTTCTTAATAATTTTGAATATCTCTTTAAAATCCTGATTATTCTTAAATAGTCTGAGTGCTTTGGTTTTGGTTTTGTTAAATACAAGCTTTTGCATATGCAGTGATTTGTGTATCTTCTGGTTGCTACCAGTGAAATTTAAGATTTTTATTAATGTTATATCCATTTGTGAATTGATTTATCCTGTAGAGTTTTATATCAATGCTGAAAAGATATTTAGTTTAATTGGGAAAAAAAATTATTTAGGGAATAAACATTCTACTCTGTGAGCACACTTGTTCTTGCAGCACACCATTTTTATTGTCCACCTGACTCTGTTTCTCTTTGCAGGTCAAAGTTGCAATCCTTAAATACATAGAGACTCTTGCACAACAGATGGATCCAGGAGATTTTGTAAATTCAAGTGAAACTAGGTTAGCAGTGTCTCGAATTATCACCTGGACCACAGAACCTAAAAGCTCAGATGTTAGGAAGGTATGTTTGTTAATGTGTGCTTAGAATTGCAATACATTCAAGGTATCTTGGCAACTTAGAGAAGCTCGTATTTCTTGCCTAAACAAAAAAAAATTATTTCTCTTTAAATACAAACTTATTCTTTCATAGAGAAAAGGTACTGTTATATCCTTCTTGTCAAACACACCTGTTTTTCTCTATTAAGTATCAGAAGTGACAAAGTAGAACTCAGCCAAAAATTGTATGTTTAAGAATATTTAAGTAAAAATTTTAAATAAGCACATATTGAAATTTTCCGTTAAGGTTGTATTTTCATGTATGTTTAATATGTTGAGATTATCTTCCATAATAAAAGGAATAACTTTGCTTCAAGCACTATCTGGTATTAAAATCTCTTCAGTGGGCATTTTCTATACAGTTTTAATATTACTTCAGAGACTGCCCTTTGTGATACTACTAGCACTTTTGTAACAGGAACGGTAAGTTTAGCAGCAAAATTGGTTCAATGTCTGGAGTTTTTCAAATCCTTTGTGTTTAACAAAAGATAGGTAAATAACTGTTGCCCCTTTGACAAAAGAAAGTTTGTGCTGTAATTAGGTAGTATCAAAGGTTTGTTCTTGTAATGCTCCAGTTCCAGTGCAGAACTCCCTTTTCCACATAACTGTTGTGAAGTGAAAATTAATAATTGTGAGCTATGTAGATGTACCAGCCATACAGAGAGAAATACCATACCATGAGATATGTACTAGTGCACTCTTCGGAAGGGCTTTCTAATAGTCCTTCCAATTATAGAAAGCAAATTTTTTTTTAATTTTGTTTACAGTTTGATGGAATAGTTTTGTTGTTCTGATTGTCACCGCTGTTCTGTTATAGCTGCCATTGTCAGCATGCTAACACTTTTTGAATGCTAAACCTATTTACTTCATGGCTTGTAAGTGCAAGTATCTTTGACACAGAGAACTAACTTTTCTGTTTCTTTTTCTCTTTTTGTTTCTGCAGTTTGAGGAGTTGTAACAATTCATTTAGATTTCCTTTGTTATTTTCAATTAAGTAAGAGTTTTGCCAACTCTTATTTTGCCAACATTGTTTCTGGAAACAGTACCCAAACTTCCTTTCTTTAGGAGGGATGTTTTGTGGGAGCTGACTCACAAAGTGTGTAATGTGAAGAGAACAAAAGTAAAAATAACTTAGAAACATTACAGATATCAAGAAATTGTGGAATATGTATTAAAAAAAACATAAGAGAGTTTATATTGGAGATAATGTTTCTGCCTTTCACATCTGTAACTTCATGAGTGGGAGAAAGATGTAATAGATTATATCCTATGGATTTTTCTTGCCTAGTAAGATGTTCTGGTGACATACATAAGACCATAAAACAGGAGGGGAATTGAAGCAGCACTATCTTCTAAATCAGTAAAGTTTTAGTACTGAGACACGTGGCAAGCTGTCATATCTGATGGTTCATATCTCTAATAAGCATTTTTATGTCAATAAGTAACTGAATCACGGAAAAAATTGCCAGTGAGTTTAATCATCTGGAACACCTTAATTAGTTGAAGTTTTCTCATTTTATTTTTTCTTTCCATAACACAGCTGTTACAGGCAACTACTGCCAAAAGCCTTTACTAATGCTTGAAAACAAAATTTCACCAATAAGTAGTCTAAAGAGTTATTCCGATCATATAAAATGTTTCATTCTCTTAACAGGCTTCACAGCCTACTATCACAGGCTTTTTCATTTCATTTATTTTAATAAGCTGATAGCATTTAGTATGATTTCTTTAAAAGTTTTTGCCAAGTGTATTTCTCTGTAATTGATGGGTTTGGGTTTTGGGGGGTGGTGGTGGTTTGGTTTTTTAGGGATTTTGTTTGTTTGTGTGTTTGGGGTTTTCGTGGGTTTTGTTGTTGCTGTTGGTTTTGTTTTTAGTAAAAACATTTCCGGTACTATTATGAAAAATTGGTGTTTATTGTATTAATCTGAAGTTGGGCACTCTTAGCGCAGTTCAGTGACATGGTGGTACTTTCTGGAAGATGAAATTCTATGTTTCAGAACTTAGATTTCTTCTAGGATTAGAATTCTTCTGGAAAGAATTTGAATCTTCTTAGAGTTCTTCCAAGAACAAAACAGATATTTCTAATCCTTATTGCAAACTTTTAAAGATGTTATCTCTGTGACCAGACTTAAATCTCAAGAGAGGAAGCTTATGCTGAGGAGGAGAAGAACTTCCAATTACTCTAAATGTGCTTTTTTTTTATTTTTGTCAAGGAAGAGAGAGAGAAAATAGATAATTGTATAGCTGAAAACCTTCTCTGAATCAGTATCAATTTTGATACTTCAGGTTGAGCTTCATTTTGGGCAGACTTGATTATACCGGTTTCTTTCCTGATATGACCCTGGACTGTCTATGCTGTTATTTTATTGGCAGCTTAAATAGACACAGGGTTATGGAGTGGAGACATGGATAAGAGGACAGAAAAATGAAGTGGTAATTCCCAAGCCTTTGCTCAGTTGCTGGATTTTTTTTTTGGTTTTGTTTTGTATCAATTTCTGTTAGAAGACTGGCCATAAGAAATAACAAGGAAAAGAGAAACATTAAAGATTGTAGAGGGCATTCAGGGTGTTCCCTTGAAAGGAAGGCATTCAGAGGGAGAAGGGGGAATAAAAGTTAAAGAAAACATCCAGTCACGAGTGTGCAAAGATAATTTGTGGCAATGTAACATGCTAGTATTTTTGTCATTGAACCTAACACTGAGATGTGTGCTGGTATGTGTGCTCATACCTTGGCTTTCCACTTTTAATTAAAAAATGCTACAGTTCATTGCTCTGGAAGCAAAAGGAGGGAAATAAATGTCTAAAAGAATTTTCTAAACTACTTGCTTGAAGTATATTGCTGCTTAAGCAAGCTGCCTATCATTCTGTCTAGCACAAGGCACTGGTTCTCTCCAGTGCATGGCAGACCTTGATGGTGAGCTGTATAAACTAGACATAGTTGGTTAATCTTAGGATCAGAATTTCATACTACAAAGAAACTATTAAAAAATTCTGGAGAACTTCATCTCTAGCCCTTCATTGCACATGTTGGTTTAGTTGCTATGTTGACAGATTTGTTAGACTATCCCGTGAATATTCATCAAACTGTACAAGCATTACTAAGTCATGAAGTCAAACATTCTTTTGCTAGAGGGAACCCAACCATTGTGTAACTTACTGTGTTGCTTTGTCAGTAAAGAGCTCTGGGTTTTGATACCAATAAAAAAAATATATATAGTGAAACATGATGTAGAATGAGGATGATGTTAAAGATAAACTATTAAAATTGAGGGTGTGGGAGGTGACATCCAGTAGACCACAAACTCCAATACTTAACAGTTTTCATCTTTAGAATGTGTAGTCGGATAAATTATTCCTCATGATGTTTGCCTTTCTTTTTGAAAGATAAAAGAAGCAGGGTGGGAAGGTGGAGGAAGGTTAACAAACTAGTTTGGCTGTAGGGTAAGTTATAAAGACTATCAAGTGCTGTGATCACAACTCAAAATTAAGACTGTCTCATTCCAGATTAGGGTATCTGTTCGTTTTGGGTTTGTTTTGTTTGTTTGCTTTATTTCTAAATCCATAACTATTCCTTTTCAAGCTAGTGTGTTGATGATCCATAATCTGTTACTACCACTTGCAGAACTCGGGAGAAGGAATTGCAGGCTTGTTCCTGCCTGGTGTGTTCCATTCCTCTCTCTTTAAGAGTTTGGCAAGTTGAACAAATTTTAAAAGTCATTTTGTGAATTCCTTCAGTACTTGTTTTACTAAGTAGGGATTTGGGGTTGGGAGCATTGAGGACCATGTTTCTCAAAGTCTGCTTGTTAAAATGATTGTGTAAATTATAAGCTCGTTGTTGTGTGCCTGGATTTATAGATATCTGAACTTCCAGCTCACCAGCAAATACAAATTGCTTTTGTTCACATCTGTTAACTTCCTTGTTCAAGCTTGATCAAGACTTAAGTCACATCTTGTGAAGACCACTCATTATAGCATTTCTTGCTAATAAAATTACTTCAGTAACTCTAGTGTCTTCATTGTGTGTTTTCTTCTTCTAGGCTGCGCAGTCAGTGCTGATTTCCCTTTTTGAACTCAACACTCCAGAGTTTACAATGCTATTGGGTGCTTTACCAAAAACATTTCAGGATGGAGCCACAAAGCTTCTCCATAATCATCTCCGGAATACAGGCAACAGTGGTCAGGTATCTACATCTCTTATTGTTCCTTCTGAAGTTACTGGGGTTTTGAACATAAGTCCATTTCAGTATAGTTATTTGTGAGAGCAAGAAGGTTGGTAGAGGAGGGGAGGCAACCTAAATCCTGTGTCGAATTCGGTCTTAGTAGCAGGTATCAGTCTTTATGGAATGCCTTTTCTTTTTTTCTCCAGAGAATGATACTTTCTAAGTCTATGTTGCTTCCAAGTGACCTAATAAGTTTGAATGTGCTTTTAAGAGTAGTTTATCTTTTACTTGACTCATTTCAAAGTTATACCTGATTGTACTTACTAGTAATTGGTTAGGTAATCAAGAAATTAAATGGAAGCTGTTTAAATGTTTCTGAGCATTAAAAAATGAATACAGTAAGTTAAAAGTGAAGTTGAAGACCTACTGGAGTATCTCTTCTTCTCTCTCCTCCTGCAGGGATCAATGGGAAGTCCTTTAACAAGACCTACTCCACGCTCCCCAGCAAGTTGGTCGAGTCCTCTCACTTCCCCAACCAATACATCGCAGAACACTTTGTCACCAAGGTAATGTAGGCTGGTGTTGCTACAGTTCTGCATCTAAGGCTTCATTACTTGTTATCCGAAAATGTAACGCCTCCAGTGAAAGTGTGGAGGGAATTTTGCATGAAGTGACATGCTGAAAAATAATCCCCGTCTCTCCACAGAATGACAGTCTAGTGAACTGCTTAGAGCCTCCCTGAAGGGTCTGACAAGTACCAGGGCTGGCCTGACATGGGGAGGGCTGTGCACCTTGGAGTGCAAATGGATTAGCAAGAGTTGCCAGCAAAGTGGACTTTGTAATTTTGCTTTTAGCAATCAACTTACTGTGATAGCTGTTGAGTTTTATCAGTCCTCCTTACTTTGGAACTGTTTTCAGAAAGAGTATGGTGTAAAAATCCCAGTTGTTTCATATTCGTAAAACAGAGCAAAAGAAGTTTGTTTCTTCAGCAGATGCTGCTCCATAATGTAGCTCTTGCTTTAGCTAGCTAGTCCCAGTGTTTTCTCTGTCAGTGGCAGTACACTTACTAAGATGTACCATCATACAGTTTTGTTACGTGGAGAGCCAGCTTTCTTCCTTAACGTATTTCAAGAAAAATAAAATTGTTTTAATGTTTTTTGAGTCTCTGTAGTTCTGTGCTGTTACTTCAAAATGTGGGATCACAAAATGAATCCTTCTTAATTTGTGTGTCCTTCTCTGTGGCCCACAGTGCATTTGAATATGACACTGAAAACATGAATTCTGAAGATATTTACAGCTCTCTTCGTGGAGTCACTGAAGCCATTCAGAATTTCAGTTTTCGTAGTCAGGAAGATATGAATGAGCCTGTAAAACGAGATTCCAAAAAAGATGATGGTGATTCGGTAAGTATTTAAAATCAGTGCACCTTCCTATCAGCAAACCAAGCCAGTGGTTTCATTCATTACAGATGATAAAGCATCTTTTTTAGTAGGTTTATATGTCACAACTTCTGAAATGGGACATTTCTCCTAAATTATTTTAGAGCTTCAGAAAAATATGTTCCTAGTCTCAAACCACATTTTGGAATGTAAATGCTAATTTGAAGTAGCACTAGCTGTTTGTTTATTTTAAATGTTAGCAATTTAAAAATAGATTATCTTGCAAAACAGCTGGAGTTCAGTTTTTGAGAGGTCTGCACCTTAAGATACGTTTTTCCAAAGGTTTTATTTTATTCCATACAAAACTGGTGGGTTTTTCAGTGCTACATGCAGTGTTTTAAACTTCTGGTTCTATGGAACTTTGGCTTTCAGATTTGTTGAGCTTGCCAAATATGTTTATGCTTAAACATGTTTTTAATTATGTAGCATCAAACTTCTAAGGTAAAATACTGACAGCTGTTTCTAGGTCATGATGAATATTTTTGGGCTATGTACAATTTTTTTCTTTAGGAAAGCAAAGTTTAGGGAACTGTTTCTAAGACTTCTTATTTGAAGGCTAGTTTGAAATTTTTGATATTTATAAGGATTTGCTACATAGATGAATTAGTAACGTAGTTAATTGAAACATGTAAGTGTGTATTTCATGTGCTCGTATGATTTTTCTTTTCCTGCAGATTTGCAGTGCTTCTGGAATAGTAGACCTACGAGCAGGAAGTGGTGTGAGCGATACAGGCCGAACAGCTCTTGATAACAAAACATCATTACTCAACACAATGCCTCCCCACTCTTCACCACGTTCACGAGATTATAATCCGTACAATTATTCTGATGGTATCAGTTCCTTTAATAAATCTGCTTTGAAAGAAGCCGTGTTTGATGATGATGCAGAGCAATTTCCTGATGGTAAGCTTCAGATTGCATTCTGTGCTAGAAGAAAAATGGTGATATTTTCCATCTTCCAGTTCAGTTTCTGAATTTATTACTAGCAATATGTGTATCACCAGTGCTGCTTCTTTGAGAGGTTTTTACAAAGACTGGATTTCCAATTTGTTTGTTTGTAATCCTTTTGAGTGACATGGTTGGATTACCTGGTATTGGTAGAGATTAAGGGTAGAAATGAGATAAATACTGAACTATATTGTGTACTTCTGGTAGCACATCCTGTAGCAGTATTATCAATATAAATTTATGTATCAGATTGCTTTATGATTGAAATTTAAAGGGGAAAATAAAAGATTTACAGCAAGGAAGTAAAACTGGGTCAAACCAGTTTGGGAATTCAGGAAAGAGTATTTTCTTAGTGTAATGTATTTGTATTTGAAACATGGCATTGGCACTGTCTATTGACTAAACATTCTTTTAAAAACAAACAAACAAAAAAACCCCAAAAAACCCCACCCCAAACAAAAAAAAAACTCAAACAGCAAAACAGTAAAAAACCAAAAAACAACCAAACCAGCTTTTACCAGGAATGTGGTTCATTTAGCCCATGTAAATCTGGGAGCTTGGGCTGTTGTTTTGTAGGCTTCCAGAGCTTCTTTTTAATATTTCTCAGTATATCTTTGGGTGGTTCTTTATATCTAAATGTTGGGAGGGTTTCAAAGTATCACTACTATCGTTATTTTAAAAAGCAGTAGGTGGTTTTCATAGTCTGGTGTTCATCGTTGTTGATACTTCTTACTCAGTTATAGATTAAAATCAGTTTTTAAGTAAACAAATTTCTTAATAGTGAGGGACAAATGAATTTTCCCCCTTGTGACTGTTTTGCTTCTGTTGTCCAGCAAAGATATGTGTTAGAAACTGTTGAAGAACCAAAGCTATTTTCTGACATGGTGGTTTATTCAGCTGTTCTGTAAGTTGGCTTTAAGTTTACATTAACGTCAAACCAAATCCAAGTAAGGTGCATTTCTCTGTTTTCTGTTTTGTTTAGTGAAGAGGCATGTGGCGAATTGTTATCTTCTGAAAAAAAGATTGAGGGGAAAGCATATTTTTACAAATTGTGTCACATAAATATTAATTAAATACCTTTGCCACCCATATACAGAGCCAGTTTATGATTGAGATCCTGTATTGCACGGATCCTGTTTTACATGGTATAAGCCTCTTCACACAGTCTGACAAGTTATTTCTGGATATTGCATCAAATAAAATGCAATCTGGGCTGCGCCAGCATGTTCTGGTTTTGTAAAAACTTATGACTGGCTGGAGTGAAGCATATACATCCAGGTTTAGTTTGTCCTGGCTGGAGGAGTAATGCAGTGCATTGTTTAGGTTCGCTCTTTAATGGATCTTAACAAAGGACTTGCATTCATTCCCGTGTTCACCATTAGTGTTTAGTTAAACTATATGTATTCCGTCATTTGTGTGTTACTTTTAGCATTTCATCTAAGATAATTGTGAAAAAGGATGCACTCAGCAAAACACTTTGTGGCTATGATTCTTCAGTTAGGAATTGCATGATTTTCCCATAAACCTGAAGCTCTTGTAGGATGTTAGATTTTAATTTTCAGAAACTCCACGGAATTGGTGCTTATTCATGACACAAAGTCCTGTTTTTATTGGACTCCCAGCTGTCCTCTCGTGTTACTGGGAGAAAGATGTGGAAATACAGGGCTAGATGGGAAAACCTTAGCTACTCATGTAGTCCTGTCAACAGCACTGAGCCACAAACGTGTATTCTGCAGATGATTTGTCTAACAGTTGAAAATTTCCAATGGAGGAGGTGCCGCAGTGTACCCCCACATGGCCATTTGAGTGGTTTGCCTCTCTTGCATTAAAAAAGATTTTCAGAGTAACAGCCTAAATCTTCCAGCCGCTAGCAATCTTTTTTTTTCCAAGTGGGAGATGCTTTTGATCCAAAGCATAGGGAAACCTGGCTTTCCAAGTCACTTCCAGACTCCTTAAAAGCAGTGTCTGGTTGAAAACCAGTGTTCCTCTTCAAAGGAGCTTTATTTATTTCAGATTACTTCCATGGACTGTGTTTCCCAAACATCTTGCTTTTTACCTGCAACTTTGTATATGGGCTTAAGATTTCTGCTTCTGTGTCTTGCCTTACACTTACCATCTTTTTTCTCACAGACCATAAATCATGATAATTTTCAATTTTTATCCTGTTCTCCAGTATGTTTGCAACTGCTCTCAAATTGATGTTATCTGCAGATTTTATAAGTGGTCTCTGTATTCCTTTGATAGCATTAACAAAAGCATTGAACAGAATCAGGCTCTGCACAGACACCTGCAGGGACATCACTCGTATCCTCCTAGGTTAAGAGAAAGCCATTTATAGTCCAGTCACCCTGCAGGTGATTCACCAAGTTTTGCACCCGCATTGTTGGCTTTTTTGGCCACCATGTTTGCATAGCTTCTGTATCAAGATGCTATGCGTGACCATCAGAAAGTCTTTACTAAATTCAGGACATATCTGCATGTTCTTTTTAAACTGCTACACTATTTAATCCTGTCAAAATGGCATTATTTGATTGGATTGAGAAGAGCTGTTTTTCATCAAATAATTCTATCTCCAATGCATTTTTTAATTCATTCAGATGAAGGAGTTGTATCTGTTCCTCCTCATTTGTGTTCTGTTATCTTTCTGAAAAGAAATTTTAAGAGTAGACTTTGAGTACTACTTTTACGCTTCTCCATTATCTGGAGAATATTTGGAAGTGAAACACTGGGTTCTAAGTGGTACAGAGGAGTGGAAAATACAGGCTGTGAAGGCACACCGCTCTTGGTTGTCTTCATGTTTTTCAGAATCTCCAGCTATTTTCTCCACCAATGGAGCTTCTTTCCTCCCCTTATTCCCACGTGGACATGGCTGCTACCTTCTTCTCTCTTTATCCCTTTCCTCCATATGTTCAAATTGCCCCTCCTTTCATTCTAATACTTCCACGGTGAAAATAACTTTATTCAAACAGATACGGGTAGTTTTTATAATTGTGTCAATATGCATTCGCCAAAATAGGATTTACTGTAGCTGTAATCCTCACAGTTTGGTACAACAAGTCTAATAGTTCTGATAATAAAAGTAAGGATTTTGCTTCTGTAGAAGTGGTTGTCCATTCTGCTCATCTGCACTAATTAATAACTTGCCTAATGCAATTTCAGTCTGTCCTTTAGGCAAACGTTAATGATTCATTTAGGGAGCCTGCAAAGTGTGCATTAATACAAAGGCAGTAGAAGTGCTTGCAGAAAAAAAGTTTCTGCTTTCAGGTGCTCGTGCTCCTGATTATTCATGCAAAACAGAATGCAAATAGGAATGTTGGGTTCAGAAGCAGTGTGATTTTTAAGGTAACTGATGTGTGATTTTAAGATACTTGACACGTGGTGTTCAGCTTTTACTTGTTTATTTGTACAGTTGCCTTGTACAGCATTTTAAAGTTAGTGTTGAATACAGTAATACAAGTTGTTCAAGGGCTGTGGTTTCTCAGTATATGACCCAATAATTTGTTAGGGAGAATGTATTTCATGTGTTAATAAATGGAATAATTTTAGGAAAGATTCAATGCAGGAACACTTGCATTTTATGCCAATATTTTCAACCCTTTTCCAGCAAAAAAATGTGTGTTTCTGTTAATTTATCCAAAAGCCTCAGTGCAAAGATGGAAGCTAATGCTTTTTGTTTTTAAAGTCTAAATGGGTCTTGATGATGGAATAAAGGCACCAACTTGATACTTAGTTTTCATTAAGACCATTTTTATGTTTCTTGACTGTAGATCTCTGGCAGTCTAGTGATTAAAAATATGGGTCTTGTTACTAATGTGTTTCTCCATTATCATGGAATCCTCTCTACTCAAAACTAAGATCCAGAGCCATTTTGTAATGACTGCTGTTGGGAATCTCTGTGGGACTAACGGCCTTGGTTTGCTTCTATTTCAGCTGTTTTGTACCTACCAGCATTCTTGTGCATTTTTTTTCCCTGTTTGTGTTAACAGCCTAGCTATTGCCGTGGAACCATGGCTTACAAAGTCTAAGCAATTCTGTAATAATAATGGAGAAGAGACACATTTATAATCTTGGATGGAAGGGTTATATGGCAAAGGAGGCACTTTGTGTATGTAGATCAGATTTAAAAGGATGCTGAGTACTTATTAATTTGGGTATTGCAAGCATAAAAACTCTTGCAGTAAACTAGCTTACGGGGCATTTTGCTATTTCATTGAAGGGTTTTTTTGGTGATTTTAAGTTTGTTCAGCAGTGTTGGCTGCACTGAAAATGCAGCAGCCAAACTGCAATTTTTGCAAACACATTTGAGGAAAAAAATAAAAGCATGCTAGAAAGGCAGCTAGCCATCCTAGAAAATACCCTTCAGTTGTACAGCAGGCACTAAAATTTATTTGCAATGATCTGAGAACTGTGTTTGTGTATTCCTTTTTAACAGAGCCTCCCATGGACCATTCTGATCTGGTTGCAGAGTTACTGAAAGAGTTATCAAACCATAATGAGAGAGTTGAGGAAAGAAAGGCTGCCCTCTACGAGCTCATGAAGTTAACTCAGGAAGAGTCTTTTGGTGTTTGGGATGAGCACTTCAAAACAATACTCCTTTTGCTGCTTGAAACGCTTGGAGATAAAGAGGTAAATTCAGATTAATCCAGTTAAGAATGTTAACAAAACATATGGTTTACTTTCAGTATCTTTAAAATTTGTATGGGTAGTAGGAAGGGCATAAATTCCAGTTAGTCTTGAAAAAAACCAAAAAACTGGAAACATGTGTCATGAATTCTGAATGCCCTGCTGGTGAAAAGGGCATCAGTAATACTTCTCAAGTATTCTTATTTGTCTAACTGATTTTCACATGACAGATTAAATGAAACATTTTTCACTGGGATTCAAAGCTCATCTTTTAAGAGACCCTGGTGGAATCTAGAATATCAAAGCATTATGTGTGGCAAAGCATTTAAAAATACATTCCTAAAATACGTTAATGCTCATTGTGAAGAGGCTGAGTTCTATGTAATTGTTCTCTACAAGGGCCCTGTTTTTGAAATTACTGAGGATCAAAAAGACACTACTAATTGGGGGTTTTATTTAAAAAAAGATAATTAGTAAAAAAAATTTCAAAAATGTGTTTGCATGATATGATGCTAAAGGTTTTATCCGCACTTGTGAAGAGTAAAATTGTTTGCAACTTCTGGGCGGCGTCGGTAACTCAGGTTAGCAACATGTTTGTGATATGCCACCTGAATTATCTGCAAAAAGAAAGATTGAGAAGAGTGAGAAAATGAATTTTTTTTTTCTACCTTTATTTGTTAACACTAGGTTCATACTGTATATATGTGTAGAGTATATAATCTGATACTTTTCCATTACCAAAGACTCTCCCAGCCGCTGAACAAATGTTAATACGTGTGCCTGTTTAAAGATACATATCTCATTTATTTCAATATTAAATCTCTAGCATGCAATTAGAGCTTTGGCATTGAAAGTTCTAAGAGAAATTCTAAGAAACCAGCCAGCAAGGTTTAAGAATTACGCAGAGCTCACAATCATGAAGACGTTAGAAGCACATAAGGATCCTCATAAGGAGGTTAGTAATTGTTATTCTGTTTGTTCCAGGTTATGACAAATTACTACAAAATGAAACAACTGTCCAAAAAATGTTCAAGCAATTAGTTTTTACTGAGCAAGTTATTTGTTCAATAATCAGGCATTCAGCTATTGTTAGTTAACTTGGGTATGCAAGAAAAAAAAAAAAACCTGCCATTTTATAAGCTCACAAATGCTTAATATCAGCCCTAATAGCAATTGCCTTGGGTGCTGTCCAAGAGGACATAGTAGCTGACAATGTGTCGTTATAGCTATTCAAGGAGTAACTGAAGGGAGGTTTTTCCTTGCCTGACATCCTAAGCCAGATATAGGTGTCCCAGAGCTCTACAACAAGCTTTTGGATTTCATTAAGGTTCATGGTTGAGAGATGAGACTGAACATGGCAAGGAACTGTCAAACCTTTCCATTTTTAGCCAGCTCTGCACCGTTTGAGACCATGGCTTTGAATGTTGTTAGGGGAGAACGCACAGGAGCATATCAAAGGGAGGAGCTGGTTGTGGCCGAGAATAGCGAGGGGATTCACAAGTAGAAGGATAACTGTAATCTTGCTCAGAAGTATTTGTGATGCGTGCATACATAGTAAAGGATAATGCACATACATATAAGAAACACAAATACAGTAACCGCCCCAATGTTGTTATCAGTGTCACTGATGCAATGGAAGGAATCCGGATTTATTATTAAATGCGTACATCTTCTCCCTGCCCTCCCCATGCAAAGGCACTTAACTCTGTGGAACTTACTGTGGGAGTTTTACTGCAGTCCCCCCCATTCCAATGACTTCTGTCACTCATCTGATAGCTGTTTCTCTTTTCCCTGCACCCTCTTGATTTGTTTCATACACTGTATATGTATTACAGTGTATTGTCCCCATCTTTCCTTCTGTGTTACTGTGCTTTTTCTCTCTCTTGGTTTTATGTATGTGATGAGAGAGTAAAGGGGAGAAGGATGGAGAGAAACATTTATGGAGGCTTTTGTACATCATGGATGTACAAACTGCTGATTCTGTACAGTGGTTTGTCTTGTTAGATGGCAGACACCAGAGCTGCACTAATGTGAAGATCAGATGTGACTTTTCTCTGTTGTGCCTGTGTTGTATCCTGAGCTTCTGTACCTGTTGATTTCCTACCTAATTACTCTTGTTCTTTCTGCATATTCTTCAGGCCTTAAGTGCTCTCCTGTCACACTTTCTTTCAAACTTAGAGGGGAGGCAGGACACCTAGATTGACTTCCGGAAGTGGCAATCTAGGCATGTCATTAAACATGTTTTTGAGGTGAATGTGAGAAGGTGTCTTGGTGGTGGTCACTGACCTAAGCAATAACAAATGACAGCACAAGAAATTACAAATTTACAAAGGTTGTGATATTTCAATATGTAGTTGGAGGGTATTAAAGTATAGAGAAATTTCAGATCCGATTCAACAAGCAGATTTGAAAAACTGATAGGCGTGTTGCCGAGGTCATAGATTAGCCACAGAATATTGGGAAGAGTCTTGTTCGCAGGAAAGTATGTCCAACAGTTGGAATCTGGTAAACTGATTTTCGAAAGGCTCTTCATAATTCTGCATAATGTAGAATTACGTATTTCTACAATATTATAGAGCTCTTGGTAGGAAATTTTTATGCTCAAGACCATCACTGCCAGATAACAGACTATAGCAACAGTCTCTTGTAAATAATTTTTCCATGTCTTTTACTTATTCTTTCAATAGGTGGTGAGATCTGCTGAAGAAGCTGCTTCCATGCTGGCCACTTCCATTAGTCCAGATCAGTGCATCAAAGTTCTTTGTCCAATTATCCAAACTGCAGATTACCCCATTAATCTGGCTGCAATCAAAATGCAGACAAAAGTCATAGAAAGAGTATCTAAAGAAACCCTTACTCAGCTTTTACCAGAGATTGTGCCAGGTCTAATACAGGTAAGTAAAGAAGAAAGAAAGGATAAAAAAAACCCAAACCAAACCACAAAGAAACTGTATATGTAAGAATTGCTAAGACCTTTTAAAAATAATATCACTTTGCTGTCATGAAGTATTTTCTTTGTCTGAGAGCTGATGGCTGCTTTGACCCAAAATAACTCAGACAGTGGGAACAAACTCTTTGCTTGGCAGGTAGCTAAATTATAACTGTGGTTAGGACTCAGAGGAAATCTCAGTAGCATATAAAGTACTGGTTATAGTTAAGCTTGGTAGATACGTTTAGTTATGAGATAGTTTTTTGTTGCTTTTATGTCTTTTCCAAGTTGTAATCATTTGGTCTGGAATTGTCCATGTTGATTTGCATTTGATTGTAGTGTTTTATCGTTTGGGGGAAGCAAGAGGAAAGAAACAGTCGATGGGGAAAGGTTAATAAAATGAGAAGGATACCAGAGGTTTCTCTTCTTTTGTCCTTAAAAATAAATCATTTCCCACCTTACCAAGAGCTAAGATAAATTAATTTGTACGTGATGGATAAAGACCTTTCAGAGTTTTGAAAGCTGCGTTCTGCAGATTTCTGTCTTTAATGGCTGTGATCCAATCATACATCTGCAGGAAGGCAGAGAAGGGGCCCTCTGACAAGGAGATGCGAGTGAGACAGCCAGGCATGGGATACTAGCGAAGTGGCAAAAGAAAAAAAAAAATCATTAAGGAGTGAGAGGGGAGCTAACAAAAGAATCTTTAGCTGTTAGAGAATACTTCTTTCAGAGTAAGGAACCTCTAAATTGAGTGGTCTTCTCTTTAAGTAAATATCTGTATAATCTAGAACAATTTCTCTCAAGTACTCCCCTGTTGCATGACAGCAGCTCTGTTTTCAGTGTAACTTATGAACAGGATTGCGTGGGTTTTAATTTCGGTCTGGAAAATTATTATCACTGGTGATTAATAAGCAGCCTGCTTTTCAAGTGCATGCTCTGTATTTGCATGTTTGTTTTTTTGTTGGAATGCTTCACTGGGCTACGCTAGCATTAATTTATTGTAGACTTCAATGTATTTATTATAGTAAATAAGTAAATAGCTTTCTGAGGCTTTTAATCATTAACTGATAAGGTATTGATGTTAATTTTATTGCTTTCTAGGGTTATGATAATTCAGAGAGCAGTGTTCGTAAGGCATGTGTTTTCTGCCTCGTAGCCATTCATGCAGTAATTGGTGATGAGCTAAAGCCCCATCTCAGTCAACTCACTGGCAGTAAAGTAAGTAAAAGATACCATTTAAAGAAATCTTGGTTTGTAATTGCATGTGTGCATTTGCATTTTGGTTGCAATTGCCAGGAAGTTTCATAAAAGTATATACTTGAATGAGAGTATCAGGGCCACTGAAACCCTCCGAGGATCAATGTAACTTTATCATGAAATGTTCAAAACTGAAAATCCATAGATCTTTATGCAAGTGTACAAACTTAAGCATTAAGATAAATACTGAATTATGTTTCTTGCTGCTGTTTAATGGATTTAGCTACTGGTTGTATCCCCGGTAGTAGTGACAATGGTTATACGTGGCTTTTCCTATCAGTATTTCTTGTCTTTGTTTTTCACGCAAGTTCTGACTGGAAAGCAATAAATGTAATGTGTAAATGTTACATACAGGAGTTTTTTTTTTTATTCTCCCTCCTTACTATTTTGCTTTCACCAGTCCTTTCAGTACCTCTGATTTCAAATAATAGTAATCAGTGTGTGGTCCTTCTTTGTTCAGGGTGTTTATGATTTTATTGACATCTCATACATACAGTTTTTTTGTATGGAAACAGCTGTATGTTAACTGTGAATCTCTTTGTCCTTGGGAATAAACCAGCACAATTAATTTTGCATATCTTTGAGTAAGATGGTTGCATCTTAAAAATACGCTCTGGCAGTGATTGCATTGAATGTGATTCTAGACAGTATTTGAAACTTTATTAAGTACCAGCATCAACAACTCTTAACTACAGGCTTAAAACCTCAACATTAACTCAAAAGAAAAAAAAAAACAAAACAAAAATCCCACAAAACCCTGCTTTATTTAGAACAGCATTGTAGTTTGAGGAAAACACTTCATTTGTCTTAATCTAGCTACCTTAAATCATTCTCTTCTTTACATCCTTAAAGAAGTTTGAGCAGTTTCCTTGTGACAGATTTTGCTGTGTTTGATGTTTTCCTTGGCAAGTACATTACCTTTGAATCAACTGAGTAAAACATAGTTTTGCTTTTGGGGAGAAGAAAATGGTTTAATGTCTCCTTTGTTATACCATTCCTGTAGTCTGTACAGTTTGCAAATACTAAACAAGATGAATTTCTGGCTTAAATTTGCAGATGAAGTTATTGAACCTTTACATCAAACGTGCACAGACAGGCTCTGGACCAGGGGATACAACAGCAGATATGTCTGGACAAAGCTAATGAAGCCGACGAGAGTTAACCAGGTCTCCTAAAGCAAGGGCAAGGCCCTCTTCAGTGAAAGGAAAATTCTTACATACAACTTTTGGAACTTTTTTCTTGGGCTTTTTTTCCCCCCTTTCTTCTGTTGTTTGTTTGTTTTGTTTGTTTGTTCGTTTGTTTTCTTTAACCAAGGGCTGTCCTCAGCCTGCATGTGACTGTTGCAATAGAACTATTCCAAAATCCAAGGAAAAAAAGTATTAACATCAGTTGATCAAAGCAGAATAAAATTGAAAAATAATCTAATCCATCAGTTATCCTGTTTGCAATCCTCTGTGTCTTCCCATTAACTTTTGCCAGTGTTACTGTATTAAAAAAAGATATTTTTTTTAATGCTAATTAAAATGGTATGCTTTAAGCTTCAGAAGTTAAAATATAAACTCTGTTGCTTTTATTCAGCTGCAGATAACATTACTTTCTTATTGCTGTTTTGTTTGAGTATCATGTCCTTTGCTAGAAACAGTAAGTAATGTGAAACAAGGCTGAACTAGTCTGAACTGCAGTGAGACTTGTTCACTGTGTTGGTGGTTCATCATCTTATTTACAGCTTGTTTGGGATATTCTAGAGATTGAGAAATATGCCTATAAAAAAAAAGCTGGATCGATCCAGTTCTGTAAAAGTGATATTGTTCATTGGTTGTATGTTTGTTGCATAAATAAGAATTTAGTGTGCGCAGTAGAGGACTGGTACAACCAGTACCTCTTAATGTGGAAGACAGCCCTTTCAGGGTAGCATTGCCGACCTGGTGATAGTGTGGCAGTCTGCTTTTTAGCAGCAGAGTTAATGGTCACTTGATGGACGTGAACCATCCTTGTCACCTTTCGTTCTTCAAGCAGGATGCTTCAGAATGGAGTGCTCTGCCCAAGCATGCTCAGTATGTATTTATCTTTATCACTAGAATGTTTCCTCTCAACCTAATTGCTGGAACAAGTAGTCTTGTATTGTAACTCACATGGGATTTTATGACAACAGTGCAGAAAACTATTTATTCGTTACCTTCCTAAAAGCACCAAGATTTTCTGCACTGAATTTAAGGGGGGTGTGTGTGGGTGAATAGTCACAAATGCTATGGATCTTGCCACCTTTTAATTTAAAGAAAAATATATATATTTTGGATGAGTTGGGAAAGCTGCACCAAATTATTTGCATGGTTTTCTTGAATAGCATCCTCAAGACCCATCTGGATTAAGGTGTGGAAATGTTTCCAGGGTTTGTTTTTCCATTTTTGAAAAAGAGTTAGTTTATTGTGAATAATGGTTCTTTGTATTTATGAACTTGATAATGGAAAGAGAACAAAGATCAAGTAAATGTGTCCCTAAATGTTGTCTGTCTTTTTTTTTTTTTTTTTTTGCTTTGTTTTGTTTGGTTTGGTTTGTTTGTTTGTTTTGGATATAAGCAGCAAGCTAATTAACTGAGAACTGGGATGAAACAGTACCCTTCCCAGGAATGGTGGAACTTTTTTTTTTCCCCTCACTTGTTTTTTCTTTGACTGTGATGTTGTCTAGTTCTAGGAAGTGTATCCTGATAAGAGAGAAAATAGCGGTGCCAAGGATGATGATCTATGCTAGGCTAATATTCTCTCTACCTCTTCAGGGTGACTAATTCTTGACTGAGCTGCTGCATAATAGCACCCAGTGGAACTATCTACAGAAAATCTTCATTTTTTTTTTTCCAAATTATCATTTAATGTGTATTCAAAACTCTGTTCTTCAACATTGCAGCCAAATGTCATAAGAAACTACTTATCCACTTTACCTGCTAGGAACCCTGAAAAGCAAAACTGAATAAAAATTAAGCCAGATGCTTGTAGTTATATAAAAGGTTGTTTTCACTTTAGTGAAACAGTAAATGCAATAGAAACAGCTAAGATGTGGTTGTTAAAGAAGCAATGCCGTTGCAGAGATTTATTTGGAGGAAAAGTTGTAGAAATATATGTAAAGACTTTAAAATCAAGACTGTCATAACTCATCACTAGCCCTTTTTAGCAGCTACACCAAGAAAATAGTATCTCCTCTTTCTTTCCTTTGTTACGTGTAACATCCTTGTTGTTTTCTACTGTTTAATTACATTGTGTATTTATAGTTCTATGCTTACCATTGTGCATATACTGGCAATAAAATGTACATAACATTACTTAAAAAATCAGCAATGTATACATTCTGGTTTTCTGTTTTATTTGATCATATGCTATAAGAAAAATTATATATGTGATTGATACAGCATTGGTTAAAAAAATTAATCTTAATTTTCATGTTTTGTGTGTCCAAATGATGTGTCTTTATATACTCTTGTTACTAAATCCGACTTGGCATTTGAGAACATGCTGTGAATATAGGTATGCTAGAGAAAAATGTTTTTTGGAAATTGAATAGAATCTTTATGAAGACCCAGTTTCCTTCATCTAGGCAGGTTTCTTTTTTACTGTTTCATTTATTTGTACATTATACAGTGTTTGCATTTTATTTTTTTAATAGTTCAGAAATATTTTTCAGTCTACAACCTTGTAGTTTACATTTTGATTATACAAAGGTCACTATAAATTCTAAGCTTAATGTCCCGTACGCAATTCCTGCTTTTTCTACACGTAAGATTTATTGTTAGGTGTTCATTTCCAGATGACTGCTGTTCTGTCATCTTTTTGAAGATGCTATTTCATACTGAAAAAATAAGTTATTGAAGTATGCAGTGTATATTCTGGATGAACGTAATATTTTTATGTGTAAACAAAAGTTGGTAAGAAAGAAATAGTTTTTATCCCCTATATGACGGAAAAATTTTGCTCCAGGTAGCGGGGAGAGGAAGATATTTACACAATTTTATCATCAGTTTTTTGCTTTTAAGCCATCTTTGAATGCTCTGCTTGTGGATAGCCCACATATTAAAAATCTAAATGCAATATATTTAAATGAATATTTTACTTATGATATGACTCATTCTATTTCCACCAAAGATGGGGCTGCTATAGTGGGTAGAATCTGTTTATATTACATGGAGCCCTCAGGGTGTGAGAATTTGCAAGAAAGTTGTTTCCACTGCAGCCAGTGATCAGATTCACTGCATTGCTTTTTGCCTTCATTTCCTATATTATAAATAGACATTAGCTGAGTTAACTTCGAGTGATGGCTAGTCATGCCTTATGTTCCTGTTGGGGGTGGTTTCTCTAATGTTTTAGCGTAAAGATCTGGGGAAAATTAGGAAAATTGTAAGATGCTTTTCTTTCAGAAATGGTTTATGTTCTTTCTAATATTCTGCAAAGATACATAATTGCAGTCATTTGAATACTGAAATGTAATTCTTAAAGGTTGGGTTTGGGCTTAAAAGAGGAAGAAGGAGAGCAAGCTGCATGAAGAATCAGGATAGGAAATGCATATGTCTTAGATGTCACTTGTTTTAAAGAATTTGAGTAACACATGATGTTCAGCTGAAGTCTTGGCAAGGAAGTTGGGATAGTAAATGTGAGTTGAAAGGAGAGATGATCATGTAAATTTTCCTGACTTGGGTTGCTTGCTTGTTTTTGAAGATAAAGGTTGGAACGGATTGAGTTGTGTTTATTATTTGTGATCCGAGTCCTACAGCCAAAGGAACAAAATTTTGTATCCTGAAACACTTACATGTTCTTAGTAGTTTCTATAAATGCTTAAATGTTTGAGTAACTTCATGGACATACGCATGTAAAAAGTATGTTGAGAATGCAGGCCCAAACTGCTCAGTTTAATTTTCAGCAAAAGAATTCAAATTCTGAATGTGACATTGTCCCTTTGAAAACAATCGTTAGGGAGAAAATAAATCATCTTGAGGAATAAATCTGTTGAATTACACTACATTTATTCCCTGTGATAGTCTAGTGAGAGTGGTTCAGCTGGTTGTGCTAACTTTCACTTTGTCAGGTTGGGACATAGCAAGCATAAACATAGAACATGATAAAAATAAATACAGTGGGGATAAATGGGCCGTTTGGGAACTGGAGGTTTATCTGGAGAGAGAAAACTTAAGTTTTCTCCCAATTAAAACAGTAAACTGATCAGTTTTGCAGTTGCAGTTTACTTCCAGGTAAGATGAAAGTCAATACTCCTACTACATACTCTAAAGAAAACGTGGTACATTTTCCCCCCTACATTTTGTAATTAAGTCTTCCAACTCTTTAAAAG
>JANZLQ010000009.1:10977800-10991424 GCA_026212715.1 Elanus axillaris | reverse complement strand
TGTTCTCTTAAACAGGTTAAATTTTTATTTTTTTTTTTTTTTTAAAACACAGAAGATTCTCAGTAACATGGGAAGTTTGAGAAACTAATTGTGCTAGTCTGGCAAGTGAAAAATAAAATCAAACTTAATTTTGTGTTTTTTCTATATTGTGTGCATGTTTGCATATTTAAGTATATTTTAAGACCTCAGGATTCCCAAACTGTGCAGCTTGGATTATGCCAGTTACCAAGTTTCTTCATTTGCTGATAGGAATTCAGGATAATCAGTTTAGTGAGAAGTTCGCTACTAAGGGAAGTTTGCTACTAGGTAATTTCTGCTGGGACAGAATTGCAACTATGTTTGTAAATTGCTGTTTAACAGTAACTCTTGGAAACTTTGAAATGGTATTTTGCAAGCAGTTTTGAATACTGTATTTCTATCAAATATAAAAATTCTGTAACTCTTGATGTATTTTAGGTAGATATAAGTGATCCTAATGAAGCATATCTTGAGGGAGTCAGATTGGAAAGAATGATGGATAGTGAAACATGCAAAATAACTTTCTTCAGCGGAAAAGCAACATACCTGCATGTAACTGTTTGATATCCAGACTTGTTACCATTGGCAGTAGGTAGAAAGGTAACTAAACTTCATCTCGGACATAAAAGTTTTACAGGTTTTCCATTTTAGTGTGCTTCCTTTCGTAGATTGTGCTATTGTTCACCAGCTTGCATCTTTGGACCTTACACTAATACCAGTACTGCGGTCAGTGATAATGTGTCTGGCTGGTTTTAAAGGGTAGCTAGCGCCTGTCTATTCAAGGAAGGTATATACCAGTAAAAACACATAGATTTAAGTTATGCAGCAGACAGACATTCTCAAAAGTCAGCTAGACTGGTCAGGTATTGCCTTACCAATCTAGTCATCTGTGCTCACAGCAGAGTTCCTCGTGGGAGCTCCCCTGCTCTATTCCAGCCACAGCAGATCGGGGAACAGTCTGAGACTGGTCCTCTCCAGCAGCACCCTGGGATCAGAAACTTCTGCCAGAGATGCTGGCAAAAGTGTACATCTGTCCTGGGCTTAGAGGGTCTGCCTGTATGGGCGGGGCCGTGGGGGAGAGAAGTATAAAAACCTGTTTCTTAGTACAGTTTGTTTAGCCTGAGCATATGTAGCTCATGTTAAAATACCAGGGAAGATGTGGAAACTGTGATTTCAGCTTGGTTTAAATAGCTGAAGTGTGAGCCTGTAGGGGAATTGGATATGTCTGTTTCAATTAGAGTTGCAGATTAGCATGTTTTAAAATACTTAATTTATCTGCTAATCTGATATAATACACTTGAAATGTAACTGCAATGGTATACAAGTGCAAAAAGCCTCTAATGTGGTAAAATAGTAATTTCTGGCCTTTCAGCAGAACTTAAACTGATGTGGATAAAACAGTTCTACACCATAGTAAACACTGTTGTAGGTGGTTGTGGTTTATGTAGAGAATGTGAGGTGTGTGATATGGTTTTTGATCTTTCAGATGACAGCTGTAACCATGTTGGCCAACTAATCAATTGAACTGTTTTACCCAGATGAAATTACCTGTTTTCCCCAAGGAATGTTTATGCCTCACCATTTATATAGCTGTACTTGCCTAACAGGGGAAATCTTAATTGGATGTTACCTGAATTTTCAGAAATTGTCAGATGAAACTTTTTTAAGCCTTAACTCAGAAGTAACTGCTGTTATCATCCAGGGCTGCCCTTTCTCAGAAGTCTGTTAATGAGCCACTGCTGCTTGAACCGTGTAAGAAAGGAGAGTTTTGCCCTGTTAGGAAGTGGAATAGGGTTGTTACAGCATATGAGAAGAGACATACGGTGTATATACTTAATTCAACCCCCTGTAAGTTGTAGCTCTTGCTCTTAAAAACCTTAAAAAAATCCCCTGTGGTTTGTAATGTTTTTAGGAAAAGGATTTTCTTGGAATACAGAATGTCTTGCTTTCTGCATTGGGAATTAAGACTTGAGAACACTGATGTTGGAGGATTTTGTCCACGAAGTCAAGACAGCCCAGTGCTAGAAAATGTTAGACCTGGCAGGGTGCCAGAGCTGCCTGAGAGCGTCGAACATGCAGGAAGCCTGCATTGCTGCAGCAGTCTGGGAGTGCAAGTACTGTTTTTTAGGCTACTGAGCAGGCGCACAGCAAGCATAGAATATCAGGTAACAAACACTTGAACTTGTCCCCCTTTACAGACTTCTGAATATTCTACAAAAAAACTAACTCTGGCCTTTCCCACAGCCACTAAAAGCTGCTAACTTAAGTTTTGATTTGGGTATGATGTGATGGACCAAGTCAAAATTTTCTCTGGGCAACGCTGCTGTCTAAACCTCTTTAGGCCTCCAAATGATCTCCATGTGATAGTGATAGGTTCCTTGGCAGGTCTTCAAGTCTTCTTACAAGGCAGCAGAACAAAGTCAAGGTAGTATCTACTATGCCTCTGTCTCATAAGATGTGAAGTCAGCAAGATGTTTCTCAGTTCATACTTCAGCAACTTAATTGTAACCTCTTTGATTCAGAGGTAGGTTATGTGAGGAATATGACTGTAGAGGAATCGACTACAGAGCGGGAGCACCCTGCAGTGGAGACTTCCAGACTTTGAGAAAAGGTGATAGATCCCATGAGGAAAGGAGCATACCCTGCATTCTTCAGAAAAAGCTAAGCCTGCATTTTTTTAAAACTTTTTTTAACACTTGAGCATTGGAAGCGATTGGTATTTCTCTTTTCCATATGAAGTTAATTCTCCAAGTGTCTCATGTCAAGGAGATACTGAAGCAATCCCAAGCACAGGGTCTGCTACGTATCTGAAGTATTTAATCCAAGTGATGAGAAGGAGCTGTTGAAGTATTTGGTGTGCTTAGCACTGTTACCTGTCAAGCAGAGTGCCATTCTGGTGTGGTTCCCCAAGCTGTGTTGCCTTGTCTCTGTGCTGCTAGTGTCCTAAAATGTCTCCTGCAGTTTAGGTCTACCAGAAATGTTCTTTATGTTTTTTCCTGTTTCCCCTTCTTTTTTGTTGGCAGCCCTGCTTCTCAAGAGTTCTTCTGTATCGCAGAGGAAGGACTGGTAAATGCAGCAGTGCATCAGTGTTAAGCAGGCCTCGATTAGGATGTCTAAAACCATCCAGCAGTCCAGAATAAAGGTGGCAGGTGAACACAGGATATGCAGGCACTGCTGCTTATCCTTTGCTGCACTGAACGGACACAGCAGTTACATAGCGATGGGACTGGGCTGAGTCAACTCTTGGTGCCTGAGGAGATCTATGGAGAACTGCGAGTCAGTGCAGCAGTGGATCGCATGCAGAAGTTCTTGCTTGTGTTCATTACCTGGCAGTGTTTAAGTTCGTCGCAGTAGTGGCAATTAATCCAATCCCACTAACAACATAAATAGGAAAGAGTTGTGCATGCAAAAGTGCATAGAAAGAGGGGTTAGAAATATGTTTCAGGACCTTTCACGTATATGTGTGATGGATTCATAGCCCATCCAAGCAGGGAGCATCATCTAGATGTGAACACCTCACTGTTACGTAGTGATTCAGGTGAACAGGGTCACCGATGTCTGGTTTGATGGGCGTTTTCATTCCGAAGTTACCCTGCCTTTGGCAGCAACTGTTACACAACCAAAAAACATCCAAAGACCAAATAGGACTCATCAAAATAACAGTACTTTCTCCTTGATTCTCTGTTTTGGGTCTGAAGTATGTGGAGATTGTTCCTGCATAAATATAAACCCGTCTTCTGATTTTAAAATTACTTAGTATTTTAAGCACAACTAAAAATCATGACTGGACAGCAAAAACTTCCTTTAAATAGTTTTTTTTAATATATACTGAATTTACAATGTCTTACATGGTACCTGATGGAGTTTTTCCATGTGGCATTATGTGTAGAATATTTTTTACTTGGTAAAAACAAAGAGCAAAGATGACATTCTGTGAATGTAACCAGTTACATTACCAATATTTAAGGTCATTTGTTGTACTTCTCAGACGGGCAATCAGAAAATGAAGTGAGGAGTCGGATCACTATAAAAAAGATGAGCAAACTGAATGGTGCCTTAGGAGACCTCATTGTTTTGGATGCTGTTCATGGAAAAATCCAACAGCTGAAGTTTTCAGGCACCATGCGCTGAAGTACTTAACTTCAGTGCAGATCCACCCAATAGCAAAACATTAGCCTCCCCACCTTAAATTTCAGGTTGGACTTTGCATGCTGTACACAAGCTTTAGAGCAAGAGATGTTTTAAATAAATAATGTCTTGTTGTTTGTGTATACAATGTTCCTTTGCTGAGATCTGTTTTAGTACTTACTGGGCAGATCATAAAGTGAGAAACAAAACCAGCCCCTTAACAATAAACAGTACATGGTAAAAAACTCACCTTATTTGTCCCCAAACTTGCAAGACCGGGTAACCACATACCTTTATGTCTAGAGGTTAGTCAAGGGCAGCAGGTGTGGGTGTGGGGAGTATACAGTGCTTCATGAGGCACAACACCAGAATTAAATATAACCTGGAAAGTTTATCCTGATTTAAAAAAACACGCTGTAGAAGTTTTACCTGTATGGTGTTCGCAGCAAAGATCAGTCAAAACATGAGACTAAAGAGAAGAAAGACATACTGATTTTTTTGGTAGTGTTTAATTTCAGTTTGAATAACATCTTACCTACATGTTCTGTCTAGTACTTTCCACACAAGGATCTCAAAGTTTCTATGAGTGATAAGCGTCTTGTCAACCATCAGAGGGAAAAAAAGAGAGGCAAATTTTCCTTTCCCACAGGGCTTTTGTGTGGAAGTCTGCAAGATTTGATTCTGCTTTGCTTCTCTTAAACTGTTGGGAACAGTGGTTGCTGTGATGGTTTGTAGTGGCACCTTTTGCGGCCACGCTCTCTCAAGTTTGCAATAGTTTGGATACCAGGAGGGGTACCCATAATGCAGGCCTTGAACTTCTGCCTCCTCTACTAATAAACACCCAGTCTCTTCAAGGCAGTAGCTTCCTGGATGTAACCCAATGACTCAGTTAGTTTTAGTCTGCGTAGCAGACGAAGGCAAGAGACTCAAGGGGCACGTTTGCTGTGATGCTCCTGTGGGGTTTTTTTATAGCCTACTACTGTGGTCAGTTGAGTCACAAGCTTTGTTAACAGCTGGGTAAGCTCATGGCAGAGGGGACTGAAATCGGAGAACTAAAGTACCTGGGCCTAACAGCTCTTGCTCACTATCCACGCTCAAAACATACAGGTTAAACCCCAGCCAGTAGCTTAATCTGTAGCTGCGTGCCTGGGCTCCCCTGGGGTAGTTATTTTCAACGACGGCAAGTCATCTGTCTTGACGTAAGAACAGATCTAGGACTCGTGATGTGTTTGTGTTATTGAAAAATACCCAAATTAATTCTAAAAGGGCTAGTAACAAAGTCTACTTTTGTGCTGAACGGGAAAAATAGGAGTGCAGTGTTTTAATACACATATGGAGATGGAGGTGTGTGTATGTATATAGATAAAAAATAAAATAGGCTACTGGGAATCTTAACTGCTTTTGCTCACAAGTGCTCTCCTGGACTTGACAAAAAAAGACTGATCGAAGCTGCAGTGTTCCCACCTGCATTTTGACAAACCGGTATCTCTCAAAAGCAAGATGCTACTTTGGCTGGCGGGGGGGGAAGTGCCTGAGAATTTACAGCCACATGAGCTCTGTGGGATGCATGTAGAGGTGGGAGCCGTTCTGTGCTAGGGACTGTGAAAGCCCTTCAAGTTAAGGGGAATCCGTGGGTTTACTATTTCCATTTAATAGAAGTCGCAGCACAAAACAGATGCCTGCCCTCTGTGGGAAGCTCGTGTCAGCCCCAAGGGAAGATTGTGGAAGTGGTTTGAGGGACGTGTAGTCATTTTCTTGAGAATAATCAGTGCCAGGGGAAATGGGGCTTCCAAATACAACACGCCATACACGTTTAACACCTTTGCCTAAATCTAGGGCTGGAGTCGGTGATTTTATTTTACCACTTACCAGTAGGTGGAGCAAACTGGATAGCAGGATAGGTACTCTGCCACTGAGATCAAATTAATTATTAAAAAAAATGTAGCAGTGATCACTGGCACTCGTCCAGCCCTTTACATCTGCTAGGAGGGTGCTTATTAAGAGTATGCGGTTACGTATAGACATGTAAGTGGAAAAACTAACCGTGAAAAGACCCCTCTGGCTCTCATCTTTGCTGGAGCAAAGATAAATTTGTGCATGCAAGCAGGTCTGTGTTATGACAGCCCTCCCTGAGGGACCCAGGTGCCTCTTGCAAGAGAATAATCTCTTAGAATCATGAAACCAGCAGTCCCAGTTCTTATCTACTTATCTGGACAGTGTCTCTTGTGGGTGTTTCTTTTTTGTCCCATGTTTATGGATCCTCTTATGTTATTCTGGCCTTTGCTTTTTGTTTGTGGTATATGATGTTGAATAAGAGTGGTAATTTAAGGGAGAACTGCCTCATGCTAGGAAAAAAACCCAGCCAACAATGTTGTTTATCAAGGTTTTTTTGATTGCTGCATATTACTTTAATAAGAAATAATTCCTTTTTCTTTTCCAGAACCCTGCTCTTTGATATTCTGATTTTCATAGCCTGCATGTTGTCACAATATTGCACTATCTTTTTAAAGTATCTTTTTATAAAATGAAGTGCAGGAAACAAGCGATGTGTGCTTGTGTGGGAGTGGTATTTGAAAAAAAAAAAAACCAAACCCAACAAAACCCACAGTCCTTCCCCCCAAAATCACCCCCCACCGAAAACCTACTGCTATTTGTTAGTAGTCTGTCCTATTTCAAGCGGAATGGGTGCCCTCTGCAGGTAACTATTTTCAGATGAGGTTTTGGATGTGTGTGGCCTTTTATTTCTGATTGTCAAGGTCTTATCAGGATCAACCAGTACTATTTTTGTGTTTTAAAGTAAATACTACAAGCCTGGCTGCAAACCCAGGCAAGCAAATGGCACAGAGACCTGAGTGCACCAAGCAGCTGGTTTGCATCTGAACATGATTTTTCCCTAAAGTGTGTGTGAGGGGTGATAGGGGTGGGTATTGGAGTAAATATTTTTCCTGTGGTTTTGACAGTGTTTTCAGTGTTTGTTTGCTTGTTTGTTTTTTAAATCTTTTTTTAATGGCAAGAAGGTAACTATAAAGTTGTACTCTGTCGAAGCCTGCCACTTGAACACGTACAGAATGACCAGGCAAAGGGGATACAGTCTAAACACTACCGAGAAGGCACCTTGCTTGCCTTAAAGAGGTCATTGTGTATTCCACCTTTTTCTTTTCAGTCAGTCATGCCTATGGGGGTCGTAGTGTTCAGGTACTCTGAGCGGGCTGTGTAAGGAGGGAACCGCATGCCCCTCTAAGGCAGAAATGCTCTGAAATCACTCTTTCTCCTGGCTCTGTAACACACAGTTCTGCTCAGTGATGCTCCAACAGCGCAGAGGGAGGGGAGGAGAGCAACGGGCATGCTGGTGAGGTCTGAGCTGCACTTGGTGTCACATCGGCTACCAATGAAGCCTTGCAGCTGGGCAGCAGCTAACAGCGCACCAAGTTTGGGGAGCAGGGGAGGGTAGGTGGGGAGCAGCCAAGGCTTCAGCCACCTGCCCCTTCTGGAGAGAGTGACACTGGCAAACTTGCTGACAGCAGCTAAATGTAAGGGACCCAACTGCACCTTTAATCTGAATGTATTTGTTTTTTTCCTCTCCCCCGTCACTGCAGTGACCATCTGTTACCTGAGCACAACGCTTCATCTCATCCCAAAATGCTCTTCTGGCACAGCCAGCCTGAACATTATCACCATCACCAGTATCCCACCAGTAACAGCAGCTACCTGCGGTAAGAAAGAATGGGGTGATTTTTGATAATAATTATAATACTGTAACATACAAGAATGCAGACTGTGCAGCCTTTGCTAATTCACAAGTTCAAGCTTTCAAATAGAGCTGGTGATCGCAGAGCCTTTGAGAATAGTTTGAGCAGGAGTCAACACAGTGGAGATTTACAATACGATTTTCTAAACCATGCTCCACGACTTTAACAAATCATGCCACTGTATGTGTGCACTAGCAACCAGTGATAGGAATGTTTTACTGCTTAATACGATATTCACAGATGTGTTAATTTTTTCTTTCTTTTTCAAGTTACCTTTGCAGCCTGTAGATAAAAACTCTGTTTATATGAAGCAATACAGACTTATGAATACCTTGATGTTTCACATCTACTTTATCTGCTGAAGCTCAGCTGATCTGTGGGATCAGGACTATGGGCTACTTGTCGTATCAGTGCAGGCATGCTGGCTAAACACTTTGCATTGAAATTCTGATGCAATATATAGCTTATTGCATCAGCATATTCCTGTGAGCTATGAACCTACTTTACCTCTTCATGACTAAAATATTACTTGTGTACAGTATTCAAATTTTGCTTGTAACTAAAAATGATTATGCTTTGACAAGAGCTAGGCTCATAGATTCAAGATAATCTTGATGTTAATTGAGTTTCAATTTACACTGTGGTTCACTCTCTGTATTAAACTTTAGCTTCTTGCTTTTTGGCTAAATACAATGCATATAAACATGACACTGTTTAATCATCTACCTTGACATGTCTTTTTGTGTGTTGGTAGTCTCATTCCTATTGCTGCATCACAATATCACTTCTGTTCTTGTAGAATTGTTGAGTTGCATGTTTTTATTAGAAATGTGTTAAGTTTTAGGTTCAAAAAAAAGCAAAGGAATTGAAGCTATATTTGGGTTCCAAAGTGTGAAACTAATGAAACTGCCATGGAGTTTTATAAAATCAATCCACTTCAGTACAATGGTCAGGGTGATTTGAAATTTAGGTTGACTAACACAGTTATGTAGCAAACATAGCGCTGCGTCTATTGGCTGGAGCAGTAAACTAGAAATGAAGAACGGGTGCTGGAGTTCCCTGGTGCAGTCCCGTTTACAAGTGATATGTGCAGCTCCCAGTGTAAAAGCAACCGAAGAGCGAGAGAAAGTGAGGATGTTCTCCAGTCCCTGCTTCTCTCTTTAGCCTAGAGGAGGTGCGTCCCCTCCTAGCTTTGTGCAGGGCCCATTTTCACCACATCCTTGTCTGTCTTCATTGCTTCCCTGTATTTGTTTCTGCCTCCGCACCCTTATCTAAGAGTCCCTCTGAAGTTACTCTTCCCACACACTTTTGAGCACCTGCCTTTAGGTTTGGGTGGCAGCATGCATCTGTGTTTTGGTACTGAAATACAATACAGTGGGGACACGTCCATAAATTAAGGGTGGCATACAGGAGCTAACAAGATTGGCCCTTGAGGCAGGTTACCATAAGCAGAAAGATTATGAACCAGTTCAGGCACTAGGCTTTGTTCTAGTCATAACCATCAAGTTGTTCAGCTCTCAGTCCTGCATCTGGGCAACAGCAAGGCTTATTTAGAAACAGCAGTTGATTTCAGGGGAGGATGCCAGCCAGCATTGGTGAAGAGCAGGTGGAGAAAGGAGTATCCCAGGATCCCTTCTCCCACTTCCCAGTAAAACTGTACTAACAATGCATTTATGAAGATATATTTGCAACATCAGGCTACTATTGCATGCACTTGCTCTCTGTTGTATTAAGTCTCCAGTTCCAGTTAGTGGGCCTGGTCACAAGGAGATGCAGAAACGGAAGGGCAGGGCTACAGGGAATGTCATCTCAGACAAGCTAGGCTTGTGGATTTGGCCTGCTCAGAGGATTAGAGAAGCAATTTCAGACCTCAAAATGCTTAACTCCTGTTTTAGACAATTCCACCAGGCAGGTAGAAAGTTTTGAATGTTTTTCATGTCGGGAAAGCCTGGGAGAGGGCCAGGAAGAAAGCTGTTACCATTCTATAAAGTGTAAGGAGTCTCCTCTCTCTTCAGTAGCCTCTGCTCTCAGCCTTACTGACAATTAATTTAATTTTTTAATAATTTTTAATTTTAATAATTTTAGTTTTAATAATTTAACAATTTGGGCACAAATCCTGCAATCTCATCTTCAAAACAGGCTCATGTGCCTAACTTGTAGGACTCTGCATGGGGCTTATATCATCTATGTTGCAGAATAGGAATTTTATTAGGAAAAAGGCATTAAAAATGTATTATAGGTGAATTTTCAATGGTTCCTATTTGGCTAAACCCACTCTAGTTTTCTGTGGAACATAGACAGCATCAGAAGTGTGACAATTTTTACAGTCAAGACTCTTTGTTGCTCGTAAAGAATAAGAACAACTTTACTTTTGCAATAGAAATCTGTATTCTTTATTTGCTTAGCTTTTAAAATAGCTTGAACTTGACTCTACTCTCCCTGAGTTTAAGGCCAATATACAAGTTTAGCAGCAAATCGTCCTAAAAGTTAAATTATGGGAAGACTAACAGGAAGAGTAGGATTAAAAATTAAAGAAAAAAAAAAAATAAGGAAGCAGCTACCATACATACTACAATATGCAGAACATCAACCGTAGGCATTAAAAAAATCACAAGGCTAGTGTAAAAGTTGAAAAATAGAACACAGAAATTTTTGTTTTCAATGCTTCTGTTTCTAATAGCTATCTACCTGAAGATATTTTTAAACTCTTTTGACAAAATTTGAGAACACTGCATCCTAACTACTAAAACTAGAGATTTGGGTGCATGAGCTGATTTGCACTGAAGCTACAACCCCGTACATTGGAGCGGGCTAGATCTGGCTGGAAAGCGGTGTTTGTGTGTACTGCTTAACCTCCAGCAGATGATCTGAGAACGGGACTGATCTAGGAACCTGCCCCAGAGAAAGACATCACAGTGTACTTGAAAAACAACAAAAACCAAACACACACCACAAACCTCTACAGAAAAGTTGTTGTAAATGAGCCAGGGATGCAAATAATGCTAAAGAAAAATGTGTGCACTCTAATATTCACATTTTAACAGAAAAAAGACACTTTGTGTCCTAAAATAGCTAAAAAAAATATCTTCAGAAATACTAACAGACAGTTTGTTTCTCATGGACAAGCTTTACCCAACTTACAAAGACTGAACTGCAAGAGGATGGGTCTTACTCAAGATCCCCTCAGCAGAGGTTGGAATTTAGGTCAGAAGAAAACAATTCCCAGTATAAAAATCATCAGTTTACGATCTTGTAACTGCTAGTAAGCAGATGAACCAGTTTTGCTATGCATAAATCAAACTGTACCCAGCCTCTCTGGTCTTAGATCCTGTCTTAACTTACCTGACTGTCAGAAGCAGAAAGTACATTACTTTTAGTTTTCCACAAACCCTCACTTTCTCTTGTGTCCCTTACAAAAGTGCTTTTTAGTGTTATTTATGCTATCTTACTTATAAAGTTCACTTTAGGTCTACAATTGTCTGCTTAGGGTAAGGTTTGAGTTCTCAGTTAGAACTCTGTAATTCTTCAATGATAGGAGTTTAAGCTAACTTTGTAGTCACTACTGTTGTGTGCTGAATGATGCCTCCTAATTTATTAACTGGACCATAAACACCCTGTAACAGTCACTGAAACTAATTAATTAATACCATCATTTGGGTTGTTACCATCTTCGGAAGTGCTAACAAGTATTTCCACCATAATAAATTAATGAATTCAGGGTATTGTTGTCATCTTGTCAGGCATAAAGGAGGTATTTTGCCTGTGGTAATTTCAGTTCTCTCTAACACCTGTAACTTGATAGCTAGTGCCTACGCTAGTGACTTGTTCGTGAGCCCATGCCCCCTTCATAAATTTCCCTTTTTTAAGCTTCCTCTTACATGCATGTGAATAGTTCATCTGTCCTCAGATATGCACAGAGCTCTTACATCAATTACAGAAGCAAAAATACCAGTACCATTTTCTGGAGAAGCGGGCAGCCGTATCTTAACTTTACAAATTGCCGTTAAAAATCATAAATCACAGTCTGTGTGCTTCTCTATCTTTGAAGGATGTCGTATGTACATTTCAAACAACAGCTAGTACTTTGCTAATCATTCATGAACTTAGGGCCTTCCTGACTTTTTATCTTTTGAAAAACTTGTGCAATGGTACTCAAAGCATGTATCTGTATGATCAAAATGCATTTTATGGTCTTGGTACTTTTCTGTAGTTTATTCACTGGAGGTATCACTTAAAGGAAACTTCTCATCAAATTATTTAATTATCCTCTGAATTATTAACATTCGAGGTTTTTGAGACCCCTTCTATACATGAAGTTGTTGCTTACTTACCCTATTAGCAGCCCCTCACCAGACTAAGTATTTTATGACCAGAGAGACAGGATTGTAATCTAAACCGCTGGCAGTTCCAGTTCTCCCTTGCATTTCTCCTAGTGTTCTCTGATTGCCAGGCCATTATAATCAGTAAGAATTATTTGTTAAAAGCTTAGCTGCCTCTTGGATCGTTTCCTTGGAAAATATAAAATAGTCAATTTTAGTAACAGCATAAAATGAAGCTACTTTGGTTATTTTTAAAAAATATAAAAAACTATACCCCGGAAGGACAAACTCGATGCTACTTGAGTAAATCTGGATTTAAGTCGGTTTGGCCAGTTAAAGGAGAGAAAGGCAGAATTAATGCAGATGAAAACCTCCACCATGGACTTAGGTTGCTAGAAAATGGGCCGAGGAACAACTTAAAGGCCAGACGGAAACAGAGGAAGGGACTGCTAAGCCAAGAAAATTCTTGCTACGTATGGTGCTTTTCACTTTACTACAGGTGGATGCAGTTTAACCTGAAGATGACAACAGCAGTTTCTGCTTCCCCTATGTCTATTTACAGCAGCTCCCTCCTAGCCATTAGGTGGTAAGAGGGCTCTAAGCCCCCTCTATGTTCCTCTGAGCCCCGAAGTTAGTCCTGCCTGCCGTGGGAGCCTTCACCGCTTGTGAACGCTCCTGTTTTATTAACAAACTGGAGACTCCCGAGTCCATGATGCAGAGGTGCTGAGGTTTTGTTCCTCAAATTAAGTGGTGTATTTATATAGCGTATGCTAGGTAGTACACTAGGCATAAAAAGTAGGTCATTTTCCGCCTTGCGCGTGCTGCTGAGTCGTTTTGTCCGTCTCCCCGTAGTACTGATTGGTTGTTCAGCCTGCAGACGGGGTCTGGGTGCTGTAGGGCAGCCTCCTCAGCATGCTGCGGTCCTGTCCTTCCCCTCTCTTCTCAGAGCCAGGACTGTAACTTCCTGCGCTGTGAGAACCTCTGCCTGACCTCGGCTGGAAGGAGCGGCGGGGGCAGAGGGCTGCGGAGGATGGGGAGGCCGGCAGGCCGCCATTACCGCCGCCTCCCCGGTGCCTGAATGGGCAATGGCGGGTGGGTGGGATTGCGCCCCCGGCGGGGCTAGTCCCAGCCGGCGTCGGAGGCGGCCCGCACGCCACTTCCTGCCCGCTTGCACCGCCCTTCCGTTTCCGGGGCGGTGCACCCAGCATGCCGCGCACGGAGTAGCAAGTCGGGGAGGGGGGGGGAAGGGCGCTGCAGCCGCGCGCGACGGGCCCTGGGGCGGGGCTCCGAGGTTGACGTCGCCTCGCGTGAGGAAGTACGCGTTCATTGGCCGCCATAGTGTGAAGCTCTAGGGTTTGGAGGTGCTGGGTTCCCTCTAGATCAATTCCATATGTCTTCTCTGCAGCCTGC
>JANZLQ010000009.1:10952503-10977328 GCA_026212715.1 Elanus axillaris | reverse complement strand
TCCCCCCCGGTCCCCCCAGTCTGCACGCTCTTCCCTTTCCCCCCAGCTCTCCCGGCACCCCTCGCCGAGACGCCGCCGCCTTCCCGCCGGACCGGAGCAGCACCGGCGGCGGCGGGCCCGGGGCTGAGCGGCTCCTCCCCGTCCGGTTCCTCCCGCGGGAGCGCGGCGGAAAATGGCGTGGGTGCTGAAGATGGATGAAGTGATCGAGTCTGGGCTGGTGCACGACTTCGACGCCAGCCTCTCCGGCATCGGGCAGGAGCTGGGAGCCGGTGCCTACAGCATGAGGTAACTCCCGGCCTGCCTCCCTGCGGGGCGTGGGCTGGAGCTGCGGCCTCCCCCCTTCCCCCCCCAGCCCCTTATCCTTCATCTTCTTCTGTCCCGCAGCGTCTTCCCCCCCACAGCGGCCCCGGCCTCTCCCGACAGCCGCTGCTGCTGCCGCCCCTTCCCCGGTACCGGCTACCTGGGGGTCTCCTGCCCTCCCCTCTTGCTGGAGGGTGGGTTGCTGCTTCGCCGGGGATGCTTTCGTCCCACAGCTCTAATCTCTACCGTAAAAATGACGTTTCTTGGTCCCTCGGCAGTGTCACTGGACTCCCCATATCAGGAGGTTATCGTTTGGTACTTGGCAAATGTCATTCTAGTTTATAATAAACAGCAGCTATTTTCTCTGATGGTTAAAAAATGTTTTTTTCTCAAGCAGGTAAAGGTTGTGGTAATTCATAGGGTAGTACTGTGGTTATGCTTTAATCGGTTTATTCTTTCATGTTTCTGTGTAGTATGTGTCTTTGGTGATGTTTCCTTTTATTTTTCTTGTCACGTAGATATTTCTGTTCTTGACCAACTTGGCAGTTTCTTTATGCTTTGATTCTTTTCCAGGTTTTACAGTGAAGGTGTTTAAATAGCGTTTGGGTGTGCTTTTTTAAAGTCAAGATAAAACTGTACTTGTTTGGAAGAAGTATATTTTATCTCGGTTATGGGCAGAACGGGGGGACTCCTGAGTGACTTAGTAGCGTGAAAAAGGGAAACTGCTTTGAAGACGCTGGCAGACATTAGTTAGTATTTTGAGAGCCTGGAGGAGTAAAACAGTGGCTTTTGGTAGTTTTGATGGCCTAGCCTGTATGGAAGATGCATTCTCTCTCAGGGCTACCTGAAACTTGGAGGCCGCCATAAGTTTTCGGCTATTATATGTATTTTAAGGCAGTACTTTTCAGGTGAAGTGTTGGAACTGCAGTGTCTTTGTTCGAAGTTAGAAATAAGGGCTTCACCTGAAAAGAAGTGAGGACCTTTTTGCTAGTATTCGGGATTGTGAGCTCAGCAGGTTAATGGTGGGATATGTATTTGATGGACTTTTTCTTTTTTTTGGGGGTGGGGGTGCTGATTTCTTTGTTTTTTTTCTAATTAAAACTAACTTTGAGAACTTGCCAGTTCCGAGAACAAGATGATTCACTGTTCTTCCTGAGAATACTTTTTGATTTTTTTATTCAGCTCATCTGCATCTTACTCCATTTCTGTCCCGTTTCTGCCTTTGTCAAGTGAACGTTCGTCCCACAAAGTGGTGTGCCAGGTTTTGTGGGCAGCTGTACGCCAGTTGTCTGGATGGCATCTCAGCATTCGGTTTCTGGTTATCTTTTCCTCGTGTAAACACCAGTGGATAAGGCATGTGTTCCTGTTCAAGAGGCATTCTTTCTTCTCTATCGTGATCCAGTTCTTTCTGGGATTTCTTATGAGTAGAAGTCTTGAGTTTTGCCTGGGATGACTCCTTAAAGATTTCCTTTTTTTTTTTTTTTTAGACTTCATTTGTCCTCCCAGTAAACAGTTTAGTTTCTTGAAACTTTAAGAGTTTTAATCTTTACTGTTGTTGTGTAGATTGTTACTTCTGCTTGTATCATCCTTTTATGGTGGGCAGCAGTCCTCAGTGTTTTTTCAGTTACATATACCTGCCTATTAGAATGTTTGGAATTACCCCCAAAAGAGCTGTAGTAGTTAGAAACAGCTCTTAAAAATTAATATGCACAAGCTAAGCTATACCTTAGTCTTACGTTTCGTTGCACACTTTGTATTTGTGATGAGATGCAAGTATTTTTGGAACACATGCTGATATTATTTATAACTTTAGTCTCTGAACATGTAGTTAAAGAGATCACCTGATTGCAGTTGGTGCTTGCTGGATTCAGAGTGATTTCAGCAAGTATGTTAGTTATTTTATGTATTGCTTAGATTTCTACTTGAGGGAAGTCATAGCCTGTTAAGTGATGTGAGAGGGGAAGACTAAGTGGCATAGCATGAAGAGTGAAGATATTACTGTGTTACTGTTCTCTGTGCCAGTAGAAGCTAATTACTTGTCGCTTCCTTACAAAAAAAGGTGATAGAAGAAAAAGAAGTATTGTCTAGAGGAGAATGCTGGGAGATCTCCCCAAGCTATATGCCCCTGCATTTTGTGAGGAGGACCTGCCCATAACCCTTTTACCTGTTAGAGTTGTGTGTGATGTAGTTGATGCTTCCTCAAGGTGTTGATCAGTCAGTGTTCTGAAGTAGAATATATGGCATTACTCCTGCTTTTTTTCTCATGAATAAAACTGTGCATGTCCATTGACCAGTAACTGTAGTTTTTTTAAAAGGAAGCTAACTGGACAGAATTTCTCTGCAGATTTACATGGTTTTAAATTGTTCTCAAAATTTTCTTTAAATCTTGAAACCCAGTTTTTCCAACTGCTGGTTCTGAGGCCTTCTCATGCAATAGGAAACTGCCTGTAAACAAAATTCAATTCAATTAGGAATTATTGTCAGGAATTGTGTAATTTTGGGGACCACTGATCATTGCTATGCACTGTTAAAAAATGGAGGCTGTTTCGTTGCCAAGTTTCAGGAACTGCCTGCCATCTCTCTAGCAGAATTCCATTTTTCCTGTAATGAATTATTTGATTAATGATTTGATTTAAATTAAGTTAAATGAGCATTAATATAAGGACAAGTACCTTAATGATTGAATCCTTATGTGTAATTCAGAAGCTTAGTGTGTGAATTTATTTAAATGCTTGCAATTCCAGTGATATTTGTGGTCCTAAAATTGAAGCCTGTCGTTGGGAAATTTGATGATTATTTCAGGAGTAGCTATTGTGATATATATTTCTAGATTAAAACCTGAAGATTACGAAATGAAATTGAAAAAGATGACTCTTGGTTCTGAAACGGGAAAGTCTGTGCAAAAGACTGAATGAAAATAAATCCAGACTGTCCTCCATTTTTTTGGAGAATCAAGCCAGTTTGACTGTGCTGCATCTCCCAAACGCTCTGAGTGTCTTTGGAGAATGGAGCTGCCTGCTTGGCAAGAACAGAAACCTGCTGTAGTCCAGTCCTGTTTTCTTACTGTGCTGTGGAGAACCTTGGACGGTGAGGAAACGTTGTGTATCAACTCTCCTCCAAAGTTTAGGTTAAAGTAACCATGAAGGTGGTCTGTGTCCCGATCCAGTGTCGGGGAAGGTTTCGATAGATCTCAAGAGTGAGATTAAGACACAAACGAGGTCAAATGCTGTATACTCCAAGAGAGCTTTTATTATCCAAAGTAGAAAATAGTAGCAATAGGATAGAATGGAAGAAAAGGCAGAAGTCAAGCAAGCAGCCGGGATAGAGTTGCAAGGACAGTCACCCTCATGGATCCAGCGGCATCCCGTTGGTCCTCAGTCGTCAGTTCTTCGGTGGTAGGAGCCCACCATGGCTTGTCTCCACGGTTTTTGTAGGGCATAGTTCGATGACGCATGCACATATGTACAGTTCATGTACTGTTCACACACTGCAGGTTTGGTCCATCACACGGCGTTAGCATGATCAACACCAGAAACCAGTACCGTATCTCAAAGACTACAGCTTCCATGAGAATGGTAGTCGCCATGTTTCTGCATGCTTTGTCTGCACCAGCCGGTTTCCTCCCCTAGATGCCTTAATGGCCTGGTAATCGTCCTTATGGACAGAGGAGTGTTCCACTTAAACAGGCCATCCCAGAGACAAATGGTTTGAGAGAAGTAGTTGACAGTTCTCCCACCTAACAGTCCTTGAGGTGAGTGGCTTGAGAAGACGGTCCAGTCTCTCACGGTCTGTTAGGACTTGGGGGGGAACCATTGTCTTAGAACTTATAGCTTTGTTTTCAGGTGGAGAAGAGAGGGAAGGTGTTGCCTTCTAGCAACTTTCAGGTCCCTGACATGCTTTTTTTTGCATCTGATGAACATGATTGGGTCATGACAGTTACTGTCTTCAACTTTTATTTTTGCACAGCAACTAGAAAAAATGGAGTTATCTCATTCAGGCTCTGTTTTCCTTGTGGCTGCTCTTGCTTTCTGACAGACAAAATGACTGTTTATGCTTCCTCTGATGCCTCCCACTCTTGAGACTCTGCTACTGGTTATGTTGGGTTTTTTTAAGAGGAATGCTTAAGGTATCCTGAAATCTTTTCTTTTTTCTTTTTCCTTCCCCCTTCCTCCACAGAATTTTCTGCGGAATACATTAAAAAGCTTCTGTTGCAGTGGGCTGTTTTTATGTATTGCACTGTATTAAAAAAACAGCTTTCACAAACACCTAGATGCTGTAAAATAGAAATTTATGGGCTGATTAGAACTGGAGCTTGATTTTTTGTGCAGGCACACAAGTACGTAAATACCTGTCAGGAAACAGACATTTGAGGAAAAAAAATACACAAACTTAAACCTCCTGGCTTTGTTACCACAAATAAAACATGTTGATAGATAAACCCCGTGTTCTACGTCACTAACATTGGGTTTAGGTTTCTTTTTTTCTTCTTCTTCCCAGTTGATGTGTGAATACCTTTCAAAAAGGCAAGGAGACGAGTTTGATTCTTAAGGAAAAGACTCTTCAGGTTGCATAACTATCTTCTCTGTTCCTGTCACCTCTCATGGTGGATGGACATGTGGGATTGGGAGCAGGGCAGCAAGTTTACCTTCATTTATGCTTTATGCATTACTCCCACTTAGGAGCAATTTGTACTATAGCTGCTGCAAATTAAGAGTGGCTGCCTGACTTCCCTGTGTCGGAGGAGTGTATGTAGAACTAATTGTGAACAAATGATATTCTTACAGCTTTTCCTCGGTACCTTCAAGAGCTTAGGAGAACACAGGTTTTGGTACTGAGATTTTTGTTCTGTCTTTGGTTGTTTTCTGTTCCCCAAGACTCCCCAGAAGTTGAGGCCTTTAACGGGCTGAGTCTGTGTGTGATGGGTTGTAGGATTCCCAGGAACAGCATTGCAGTTGTACCCGTTTTCTCATTCGTGTTGCACTTCTTGACAAGTGATTCAGAGAAAGTTGTTTCCCAGCAACTACTTCCAGGGGTCTTGTCTCACATCAAACTTGCTTTTGTGGACACAGGGAAAGTGTTAGGAAGTATCAGCTCTTCTGTTCCCTTACATTTTCCTGTGGCTTGTTCAGACCTCCTAACAGTGCAGAGCTTCACTTTGAGATCATAACTAATTCAAATACTGCTTGAGAAACATTTTTCTCAAGGTATTTCCTCTTGTAAAGCATGCTTTAAAGTTTCAAAAGACGTGCATGTTCTTGGATGCTTTAGTATTCACACCCAAAAGTACACAGACCCAGAAGACAGATAAGGCAGATGATTGATGGAAAGTCGCTTTGAATTTTGATGACATACTAGTTCCTGTTCTTGTAAGGACAGGAGACTCTTGATTTATTTTGTGACCCTATTAGGCAGTTTTGTTCTGGTTTTTTTGTTTTTAAATGCTTCAGAAAAAGTGTTGAAAAAAGGGTTTTCATTTTTGAAGGAAGGTGATTTTGTGGCTGGCAAACACATTTCACGAGCATGGGGGAAGGATAACTTACGTTTTTCATGGTCTTTTTGTACTGTGCTCATGTAGGCTACATAACAGAATAGCTTATTACACATGATCCATCCTGCTGGATGCTTCGGTTCAAGCGTTAATGTGCGCCTTGCTTCCTCTTCTAAGCTTCCCTACTTTTGTATGGTAAAGTTTCTTTTATGCACTTCTTCTGTAGCATAGCTAGCTAAGATTGGGTGTTGGAGATGTGTTTACTGCCTGCTTTTGGTGTCTCATGAGGACTGTTTCTGTTTGCTGTTCTGGGAAAATTTTCTCTTCCCTCTAGGAAGAAAGAATGCTTTCAGCTGAATGCACTAGGTAACAAATTGTGAGGGACTGAGATAAGACTTTTCTTATGGGAGCTAATAGTTTCAAAAATTGGTCTTGGAGTTCCTTCCATCTGGAGAGAAACCTTGATAGGTCTGCTTTTTCAAGTGATATCAAGAAGTCTAACAAAAGGTGCTACTTCTTCAAAACATTGCTATTCATTTATACCTCACCTTGCTTGTAATAGTCCAAAGTTCACTCAGATGAGACAAGTGAAGTATATAAGTCTTTTACTTCCCAAGATCAGAATTTGTCAGTGACAGAAGAACAGAATCAGTCTCTAAAGCTCTTTTCTGCTGTAGCCAGAAATAATTTCAACAGTAGCTATTTTGGAAAACTTATTTTTCCTCCATCTGGGCAACTCTGCCAGTGGGTGCTTCAGTTTAGGTAAGAGGTTCTTTGCCATGTTAAATAACCTGAGCAAAGCTGTCAGTAAAAGTGCCTGTCACTAATCTGCATGGGGCCAGCACAAATCAAATTTTACCAGGTGAGTAAGAAAATGACTAAAGGATGCTGAAGTATACATAACCGTGGAGGCTGCCAATGATTTGCTGGGGTGGCAGATAATTTGCACTGCCAGGGCATTGGCTCATTATAAATGCAGAAATTGTATCTGGGATCTGAGGAGAAAAAAGCTGGAACTGAGAAGGCTGACCTGTCCTCCTCTTTTATTTTTGTTGGGTCTTATAATAGCATCAGTATAAAATTGGAGGTGGTTAAAAGACTGTCATTTAGGATCTCTGTAGTTTTTAGGAATGTGATGTACTTAATAGCATATATTATATGCAGTTTATCGCTTCCAAGATACTTACTCTTCTTTGGTGTAAGAGGACTATTAAAAATACTGAATATCTGTTTCCCATTCATTTCCTTCTCTGAATTGTGAGTACAGCTCACATCTTTTCTTCAGCTGTGCTGTGTAAGCAATGAATTTTATTTTGTAGAAAATGCTCGTCACTGTGAAATTTAGATGGTCCCTATTTGAACTAGTGTAGGGATAAACAACAGGGGATTTTGGCCTCAGAGAACTGGGGGGAATGTTCTTTGTATTCTTGTGTTTCTCAAAGCTGCACATTCCTAATGACTTCCTGGGAAAATGTATAGATGAGCAATTTCTTCCCTGATTCCTAGATCCCTGTTACTGCCAATCATGAGGAGGGAAATGGGCTTAACTCATTATGCCTGCCCTTGAGTTATGTTTGGTAGGATAGGGGTTTCTCTACAGTAAGATTTTTTGTCACCTGCCTTTACCACCCTCAGATGTGTAGCTGTGTGTTGGGCTGTGCAATGAACCGGCAGAGATCCCAACCTAGCCAGGAAAAATACCGTGTAGAAGGGGAAGGATAGGGAGGGAGCAGCTTGCGAGGCAGAAGTTCTTTCTGCCAGTGCTGCCCAGGAGACCTTTTGTGTGCTGAACCATAGGCTCACGGGTATCGAATAAAGCTGGTCATCCTCTGTCGCCGTATGACAGTGACTGAAGGATAGACCAGTTGCTTCACAGCAGCTTCATTGCTGAAAGTCAGGAGAGATATGTCACTTTTTTTAAGAGGAAATAATAGTTGGTTCTAAATCGGTTAACACTTGTTTATTGCTGACACTGTAAAATCTTAATTTGAAATACTTTTTTTCATAGCTTATAGACTCTTTTTAATTGCCTGTAGCTTTTATCTGGTTTTAGGTGGGAACAAATGTATGTTTAAATGTGAAAACACGGGTACTTCATTTTTTTATGAGTGAACAAATCAAAATGTTACTGAAGTGGTATTTATTTAAAGGTAGTCTAGGAAGTTTTAAATTGGATCAGCTTCTCTTTTCCTTTGGAATGTGTTAGTACCCAGAAGGCTGTTTTGTAAGAACAATGTGTGTCTTTATCTGGGAAAATAAATGGAGATTCTTACATTTGCCTCGTGCCATTTGCTGGAGCATTTTTTTTGAATAGTGGCATTTAAGAATGTGCATTATGTTCTCTTTACAACTAAATTGTAGGGTTGAGGAGTTGGATGTCTTTCTTTTATTTATTTATTTTTTTTCCCCCTTCTGCAGTGGCAGGTAGTCATTACCACTTTGTAAGCATTAGCGAAAGCGGGTTTAAAGCTGGCTAAATTTACCTTCCATTTGTATTTGTTGGCTTCCAGTGCCTTGTCTTGTTAATTTAACTGGTTCATTAACCATGGCCCACGTTCTTGAGCCTGACCAGATGCATTTTTATATTTAAATTGTGAGTGGAAAATGAAGGCTTGAGAGATATTTTTCATAAATACACGGAAGACTTCTCTTTTCTATCTTGTGTGTTATGTGAAAGCAAGTGCTGCAGAACTTGGTTGAGAATTACAGGTTAGCTCTTTGGTGAGATACTTTGCATGCCTTCTTTGCTGCACTTTGACTCTTATGTGTGTATTTTAAACATTGTTATTGTTCCAGTGTTGTTCTGGTTTTAAAGTTCCTCTTCATAAAAACGCTGATGAGTCTGTCATGTGCCAAAGTGTGTGACGAGCATGGGTTCCCGGTGTAGAAGTCCTGTCTTGGGACGATGCTTCTCTCTGCTTGTCGCAGCGCTCCCTCTTGTGTTGGGCTGCCCTTTTGACTGACAGCAAGGCATGAAGCATCTAGTTGTTTCTTCTGAGTCATCCTCAAGTAGCAGTCCTCTGATCTATGAAATTTTCTCTCCTACCCCTGGGTAGGATGCTCCTTTGGTCTGTAGAAGTAAACTGTTTTAAGAGTGTCTGCTCCTCTTAAGTGGGTATTTCACATTATCTTCCTGTGTAAGTAGTAAAGGAATACAGTCTTCTCTGGGTCTAGGTTGGGGGGCCGGCATCAGAAGTAGCTATGGTATCATTCAGCAGGTTTGCACTGCGTTTTTGGACAGTATCCTGCCTTGTCCTGCTCTCATGCCTCTTTGTAGCATCTTCTGGGGTTCCTTCCTAGTGGAAAGGAACCTATATGGGTGTCTTTTTTTGGTCCTTTTTTAATTCTAGTTCTTATTTTTGGGAGAGACTGTACAGTCTTTACAAGGTATAGACAAACTTCGTAGACTTTCTCACCATTCATAAGTATTTCCTCTTCCAGGTAGTTAGGGGGATGGAATATGATGGGGCTGGCCTTTATCTTACTGTATGGGGCACATGCTCAGAAAGAAAAGTTAGGGTGCCCCAGCTGCACTCCTCACACCCTTTGTAGACCAAGTCTATACTATAACCTTCTGCGACACAAAAATATTGGCTGTATTTTCATTTTTCAAGTTGGTTACTGATACTTTTTGATTCTCCAGATAGGAGCTGGAATTCCAGAGGTGTTACAGTTCTCTTTAAAAACAATTTTACTTCAAAAATTTTAGGGTACAAAGTGTAAATAATAGTGCAATACAGATAAGACATTTATAATTCTTATAAATATACATTAAATCTATGACTGCGATCAAGGCAAGAGAAAAACAAGATACATGGAGATTAAAAACTGAATCAACAGGTGAGGTGGTGTGAGAAATCTTCAGTTTATAACCTAACTTTCAAGGAAGGTTTCATGGATCTGCAGATAATTTAATCACGAACAAAACTTGAGTGCGAGAAAAATACTATCCTTGAATAGAACTTGCTAATCTTGTTGAAGTCTTTATGAAGGATAACTGTATGCACGGGAAAAAGAATCTCTTGCTTATACAGAATATTTAATTCTGTAGAAAGCAGATGGTGTATTTGCTGGTTCTGGTGAAGCTGTCTTTCTCACCACTACCTGTGCACAGCATGGATTGCTCTTGTAACTGTTCAGAAACTTTGCCGTTCCAGTGCTTTTCTGGTGGTCTTAGGCCTGTAGACGAAGTGGATGTTGGCATATACTCTCTCTAACTTATGTTTAGTGAATCTGCTCCTTAACTGTTTTTGTGCTATTCAGTGTGCTAAAGCCTAATATAAGTTAAGATTGAAAAATCTTCAATGTCAACAGAATTAATAGGTTAGATATAATGATACTAAATGGGGAGAAAGATTTTCACAGTGCAACTGACTGACTTTGGGGAGTATATTATTTCAAAGAAGAAAGTAAATTCATTCCTCTCAGCTGCATGTATATTAGGTGAGCTTACCTATGTTGGCAGGTGAAAAGTTAAGAGTAAACTGACATTTTTCTGTGGAGAAAAGAACTGAAGATTAAATTTTCAGAGGATCAGCACAACTTTATTTATTGTCTGCTTAGGTGGCAGAGCATTGTTTGTGTATCCTGGCCTAAAATTTTGGTGGAACATACTTTGGATACTGCTCAGATTGGTTTCACTAACTGAGTGACACAATTCTGTATGTATTCCACTGTGGTTTTTTTAAGTCACAAATAACTTTTTTTCTTTAACTTCAGGCAAAACAGGGCCAACAGTCTCACAAAGTTATTTGTTTGTTCTTTTCAGTGATGTTTTGGCACTGCCTATTTTCAAACAGGAAGATTCCAGCCTTCCACAAGAAAATGAGACCAAACATCCACCTTTCCAGTATGTTATGTGTGCTGCAACATCTCCAGCAGTAAAATTATATGATGAAACTCTTACATACTTGAATCAAGGTTGGTATACATATGTTGCAGGCATAACTATAGTGAATGCAGCTTGTGGTGCAAGTTTAAAAATGGAATTGTATTTCATGTTTTGATGCATGTGGGTACCTCAAAAAAATGCATGTTGAAAATGAGGTTGGATGCCTTACTAGTAGTCTTGTTTTGTCCATCTCGCAGACTCATAGCTGTAGTCTGTCATTACTTCCCCTTTCGAGTCTGTTGGTTTTGAATTTGGGGTCTTTTTTTTGGCTCTTTGTGTTACCCCTCTCCATCCCCCACCTCCCCCAACAAAATCAAGCCGACAGAGCTCTTGGGAGACAAACTTCAGGTAGTAAATAATAGCTTAAAGTACAAGACTTAATTTTGCATTCCTTTTTACACTTGATTGATAATAGCAAGTTAATTGGATGATATTTGCATAAGGTACACACAAACACCCCCAAAAAGTCATAATAAATGTTAAAATGTCAATCCCTAAATAAAAAGTGTTGCACAACAGAGGCCCCTGTAATCAGTCTCCAATTAGTTATACATATCTGCCCAGAACAGTATTATGTCTGAATCATGAACACAAGTGCAGCAAACCTTTGGAGTTTGTGTCTATTTCACTATTGTCCACTACATTTATCAGAAATTAACTAGAAAAATGCTTCATGTGAGTCTGGCTGCTTTTCCTTGTAGCCTGTTGTTGATTTGCATGAAAATTTGGGTTTCCTTCTGCAGAGGCCACTGACTGCTGAGTAAAATAGTCTGAATGTAGTCAGACATGTGATTAAAACCTCCCTCACCTCTGGAAATGACATTGGTGTCCTAAGTTTAGTCACCTAGTATTCTGAACTCAAATAAAACCATTTATCATTTGTTTGGACCATATCAATGCCTTTGTACCCTCCCACCCCTCCCTCCCCTGGCTCTAACACTCTAGGATCACTGTTCCTAGCTTTAGTTTTGCTTTTTCTTTTCCTTGTGGACTTTGACCCAAAATCTCTTGATAGACAGCACTGTACTTAGAAGACACAGTCCTGCAGCACAACTTGTATGAAAAATAAAAATAAAATGAAAAAATTCACCATTTATTTTCTGTATCCTACCGTGTTTTGGTACAGTTAATCTTCTTGGCTCTTGTGCTTCTCTGAGCAGTGTACTACTTCAGCGTGCAGATAAGAGGACACAGGTTAAAATATCTATCAGTGAATTTTCCTTGGTCTTTGTGAGCTATTTAACTTATTCTTTACTAGGGTACAGAATATGCATATTTTACATGTGTGGTTTCTTGATAGGATATCCTTTTTGCTCAGGTTGAAATGTATCTAGCAGTGTGAACTTCTGGTGATGCATTTCATACCTGGAAGTGTTTAACTGTATCCTGGGCCCTAAAATCTGTGCATTATTTTCAGCTTTCCATAGGAATAAAGTTGCTAAGTGCTTCATCTTGCAGTATCCAGCCTGTCTTAAATATGCTTTACATATTACTTGACTCTTCTACTAACGAGAAAGTTCTTTAGGTGATTTCTAGTGTCTTACAAATGTGTGATCGTATAGTTCAGCCATTTGCTTAGTCAGGTTTACTTTATTTTTTACTGCTTTTTGTACCCCGAGCGCTCTCTTCGGGAGAAAACAGTACAATTGCAGCAGTATGCTGGACCAGCAAGGTGCTTTGCACTGGTTAAAAAAACTCTGAAGTTTTATAAACTTTAAACTCTGTAGAAATACACTTTGTTTTCTTCAGTGCCAGGATCCTGCCTCCCTGACCAAACACAAAGCTTGAAGGTCAGCTCAGTGTGCTGGGGAACCAGCACAAGGTGGCAAGCTGAAGGAGGAAAGTGCCACTGAGAAGAGCTTGCCTTTCAAGTGACAGTGTCTGAAATGATTGTAAATGTTTCATCTGCCCTTGAAAATCTTTTTTTAATACAAAGATTTCTTTTGCAAAGCAGTTTTGCTCTTTTTCGGTGTCCTAGGTAACTTTTCCTGATGTTGAAAAATGAAGGCATTGGTATTGATACCCTTTTTCTAAATAGATATGTGTGGGGGGAACAGTTGGCCAATTTCCCTTCTGTGGTAATACTTCAGATAGAAAGACAGTACATTTGTTGTCTAGGTTAAGACTTTTTCCTAAAAATTTCTCTATTAGCTGTTAGTGTGTGTATATGTTAAAAAAAAAAATAATCTTGGGATAGTTTTGCAAGAGGACATCTCTCCAGCCAGCTTAAAATAAGGATCAGTTTGCAACACTGAGTTGTACTGATATATATGTTTGTATAATTAGTTGGATTAAGTCCTCTAGAAAAAGAATAATTTTAATCCTGACCACTTCAGTTATCTGGTTTCTTGTTTGGCCCCATTATCACATAGTGTCTTGCCTTAAATAATTTTCAAGAGGATTGTGAATAGGGAGTACCACAGAGAGCAAGCACCCTCTTTAATTTCTTCAGCAGTTGTCTTAGTTTGCTGGATTGGTAGTACCAGAAGCATGGGCAACATTTGCCCTGTCTGTTAAGCTATGGTGGCATTTCCTAAGGCAGTAATTAAGCAAGCCCTCACTTTACCCTCCGTCAGGAAGTATTTTAATTGGAATAGCTAAGAGCATCTTTTGGAGTGGAGGAGTGTCTGGATGATGCTCTTAGTCATATGATCTAGTTACATGTAGTCCTGTGAGGAGCAGGGAGTTGAACACGATCCTTACAGATCCCCTCCAATTTGAGATATTCTGTGAGCTAACGGAATATTTGAAGTGATGAGGTTTTCAGCTGAAGCTGATTCTAGAAGTTCAAATCTTGGAGTGATGATGGTTGGTTGTTCAGGGGTTTTCAGGGTTATTAACTGTAAAATCTGTTAAACGCCTCCATTGAGAATACATATCAGAGTTGTAGGACAATGTTTTGAGTTGGCTGCTTTTCAGCTAGATGTGTATCAAATAGCAGAAGTGGTATGGAAGAGAATTGCTTTTAAAGGGGAAGCATTCTTTAGGTTGGCTTACACAGTGCAGCTAGGCTTGTAGTTCTGTGAATGCAAAAAACTGCTTGGGAGAGATGGGATCCACCTCAGTGAGTGAGGGCAAAGGTACCTTTGCTAGCAGGACGGCTGACCTGGTAAGGATGGCTTTGAATTAGGAACAATGAGGGAGGGAGAGAGTTACCAGCAGCACTGTGAGGGAGTGATGGACATGGTTGATGAGCAAAGGGCCTGGAATGATATGCATGAAAGGAAACACAAAATCAACAAAAGGAGGCTTAAACAGGGTCACCTACAGCATTTGGATGTAAGCGAGTAAGTGCCTATAAAGCACTATGATGAGGAAACCCCAAAACCCTTCCTGAGAAATCGGCATGTGGGGTGCCTCTCTGAAGTGCATGTACGTTCATGCAAGCAGCATGGTAAGTAAACACGAGGAATTGAAGACATTTGTGTGCAGTTGTAGGGCTGTAATCTTGTTGGGATCATGGAGACACAATGGAACGGCTTGTGTAAGTGGAATGTTGCAATGGAGTGATACAGGCTCTTTAGGAAAGGCAGGGCAAGAAGATAAGGGGGAGTTGCCCTTTATGTGGGAGAACAGCTGGCATGCCTGGAGCTCTGCCTAGGGATGGGTGATGAGCCAACTAAGAGCTTATGGGTAAGAATTAAAGAGCAGAACAGTATGGGTGACATTGTAGTGGGTGTCTGCTATAGGCTACCTGACCAGGAAGAACAAGTAGATGAGGCCTTCTACAAGTAGAAGTAGCCTCACGTTCACAGGCTGTGGTCCTCATAGGAGGACTTGAGCCACCCTGGTGTCTGCTGAAGGGACAACACAGCAGGGCGTGAGCAATCCAGGAGGTTCCTGGAGAGCATCAGTTGACAGCTTCCTGACCCGAGTGATAGAGGAGGTAATGAGGAGAGGTGCTTTGCTATACCTCATACAACAAGGGTGGGCTCATTGGGGATGAGAATGTCAAAGGCAGGCTTGGTTGTTGTGACCATGAGATTGTGGAGCTCAGGATCCTGAGAGGAAGAAGCAGGTCAGAAAGCAAGAACACATCACTGGACTTCAGGAGAGCAGACTCGGGCATTTTCAGTGATCTTCTTGGTAGACACCCATGGGATAAAGCCCTGGAGGGAAGAGGTGCCCAAGAGAGCTGGTTAATATTCAAGGATCACCTCCTCCAACCTCAAGAGCAGTGGATCCCAGTGAGCAGGAAGGCAGGCAGAAATGGCAAGAGGCCTGCATGGATGAACAAGGAGCTCCTGGCACAATTCAAATGCAAAAAGTAGGCATACACAAGGTGGGAGCAGGGACAGGTAGCCTGGGCGGAATACAGAGACATTGTCCAAGCATGCTGACATGCAGTCAGGAAAGCTAAAGCCCATCTGGAATTGAATCTGGTGAGGAATGTCAAAGACAACAAGATGGTCTTCTGTAAGTACGTAAGTGGCAAAAGGAAGACTATGGAAAATGTGGGCCCTCTTCTGAACAGGGCAGGGGCCCTGGTAACACAGGACATGGAAAAGGCTGAGGTACTGAATGTCTTGTTCACCTCAGTCATTTCTAGCATCACTGGTCTTCAGGAATCCCAGCCCTAGAGATCAGGGGGAAAGTCTGGAGCAAGGAATATGTACCCTTGGTGGAAGAGGAACAAGTCAGGGAATACTTAAACAAACTGGACATATGTAAATCCGTGGGTCCTGATGGGATGCACCCATGAGTGCTGAGGGAGCATTGTCTTTTTGAGGCCACTCTTGATAGTCTTCAAGTGATCATGGTGACTAGGAGAGGTGCCTGAGGACTGTAGGAAAGCCAACGTTGCTCTGATCTTCAAAAAGAAGGACCAAGGGAACTACGGGCTCCCTGGGAAGGTGATGGAGTAACTAATCCTGGGAACCATTTCCAGGCACATGAAGGACAAGAAGGTCATCAGGACTAGTCAGCACGGATTCACCAAGGTGAAGGCATGCTTGACCAACTTGATACAATTCTATGATGAAATGGCTGGCTTGGTAGACAAGGGGAGGGCAGTGGATATTGTTTACAAGTCATTGTCTTCAGTAAGGCTTTTGCTATTTTCTCCCCTAAGATCCTTATAGAGAACCTAATGAAGTAAGGGGTGGATGAGCATCCCTGGAGATACTCGGAAGCAGCGAGGCTTGGTCCTGGGCAACTGGCTGTAGGTGGCCCTGCCTGAGCAGGGGTCTTGGACAAGATGACCTCCTGAAGTCCCTTCCAAATTTGACCATTATGTGATTTTTATGAAAGAGGTTACTGCAGTTTCAGTGTTGAGCAGTGGGCAGTTTCAGTTCCTAGCACCTTATGTCACCTTGCTCCTGTGGTTACTCTCCAGGAAAAAGCAAAGAAATTTTGTCCTGTATTTTAATTAGGGAAGTGTGATTTTGCAAATGAGTATGTGCTGTTCACCTTGGAAGCAAAGAAACCCTGCAGTTCAAATAAATTACTTCAAGCTTTGTCTCTTGAAGCACAACAGTTCATCAAATTCACTGGAAAGATAGGTTCTCTCATACCTGTTTGAAATAACCAGTAACTGGCTCTTTTAAAGGCTTATTTCTGAAATCATACAAATCATACAAAGCCTAAAAATCATACAAACCAACAGGTACACAGGCAAAGTTAAACATGGGAGAGTAGTATCTATGTTGTATGAAGAGTATAAAAACTGCCAGAGTTTGTTTTGGAAGACCCAGACTATGGTTCTCACTATGTTGCCTTTCATCAGTTTCAAAAATAAAAGAATTCAGCTTTGAAAAGTTTTTCTTCAGGAAAAAAAATAGAGAAAGAAGTACTTATACTTCATGTAAAATGAAATACTTGAACTTTGAAAGTATTTGTAGTTTTAAAGGGATGAAAAATTTTCATTTTGTTCCATTAATTCCCATGCTGTGAAGTGAACCTTATTACAAAAATTTCTTAAGCAGAAGTTTCAGGTACTGGTGTTCTCGTGTACTGTGAACCAAAAGCTAATTCAGGTGCATTAAACACAAAATAACTTTGTTCTCTGACTCTTCTACTGATGAAAATTGTTTTCTCTTTAAAGGTCAGTCCTATGAAATACGGATGCTAGATAATCGGAAAGCTGGAGACATACCGGAGATCAATGGAAAACTGGTGAAGGTGAATTGAAGTTCTCTAGATAGTGTTACTAACAAATCTCTGCTGCTTGCATGTGAAAAGAGTAGTTCTTAACCTTTTATTGTACGCTGATTCTCGGCGGGAAGTGGACCAGCTGATCTGACCAATAAAGAAAATAGGCACAGTGGAACCTAATGCACAGTTCTGTTATTTCAGGTTTACTACAAATTAAAAGAACATGCATGTATGCGTTTCCCCGTTTATGAATGAGTTTGTTTCATTCAGCTTTAGATAACTAAAGGTGAGCTAAGCATGTGTCCTCTATGAGGTCTGCAGTCTGATCTGTTTTAAGATGAAGTGAATCTCCGCTACGTAAGCCCGTGTCTTTCTGCTGAGTAAAAGGAAGATGTGGTAACTGATCTCAAATTTGGGTATCTAAAGTTAGGTGAGAGAAATCCAATAATCCAATCTAGAGACTGTACATTTTATGGATTTTTTTTTCTGCTGTCGCTAGATACTAGTTCAGAATGAGTGTGGACCAGTGCTGTTTACAAATAAAAAAAGTATGAATATAAATACCCAGTGCATAGAGTACTTGTGTGTACTGAAGACCAAATTATTTTATGCAAAGCTTAAGATACCTAGTTGTCTATAGATTTGTATTCCATCTCTTCTGAGCCATTTCACTGTCCATTTCAAGTGATTAGGAGATGTGGAAGGAAGCTAGAGGATCATTTAGAAAAAAGTGGAGATATTATGAGCATGCTTTTTAACAGATGTTATGGAAGACATATGGAGCCAACCTGTGGTTTTTGCAACAGTGGGATATTGGAAATATATCCATAGAAAAACAGATCTCTAATTTTGCTGCTGATTGAGCAGTTTGTTCCACAGCTGAGGTCCTTTTCCTAAGTCCAGATTTGTCTCCTTGTGCTTTAATGTTACCAGAAGGTACTGAGTGTCTGATGTGTTGCATGAAGTATAAGAATGAGGCAGACTGAAAAATGTCCAATTCCTGGTACAAATTATTAAAAGAACTGATGAAGGGAAGGGGTTTGGATTTTTCTTTTCAGCATCTAATGATTTTATAAAACTCTCTGAAAAATCCTATTCAAGTATTGCAAAAGAAGGGAAAAACTTCCAAAGTCACTTCAAAAGCGATACTGATAAATACATGCCCTGGTTTCAGCTGGAATAGGGTTAAGTGTCTGGTACAGTGCTGTGTTTTGGGTTCAGTATGAGAAGAATGTTGATAACACACTGTTTTCGGCTGCTGCTGGGTGGTGTTTATACCAAGTCAAGGAGTTTTCAGCTTGTCATGCCCAGCCAGCGAGAAGGCTGGAGGGCCACAAGAAATTGGGAGGGAACACAGCCAGGGCAGCCGACCCAAACTGGCCAACGGGGCATTCCAGACCATGGGATGTCACATCCAGTGGATAAACTGGGGCTTGTGGGGGTTGGGATCGCTGCTGGGGGACAAACTGGGTGTCGATGGGCAGGTGATGAGCAATTGCGCTGTGCACCGTTTGTGCATTCCAGTCCTTCTACTATTACTGTTGTCATTTTATTAGTTTCATCATTATCATTATTAGTTTCTTCTTTTCGGTTCTGTTAAACCATTCTTATCTCAACCCACGAGTTTTACTTCTTTTCCCCCTTTTTTTCCCCCATCCCAACTGGGTGGAGGGGGAGTGAGTGAGCGGCTGCCTGGTATTTAGTTGCTGGCTGGAGTTAAACCAGGACAATACACCAGAACAGTGTGCCTGTGGGAGGCCAAGCCTTTACCTGTCAACTTTGGGCTGTATAATTTGTGAACTTTGGCTTGCTTGTGTAGTTCTGTGCCTTGTTCTTATGTCTGTGGGATGCTTGTTCAGAGATAATTTCAGGAAGTGTTAAGTGTAAGCATAAAACTGGGATTTGTGAGTTCTGTAATTAAATCTTTTGCAATCTGGCATGTTGACTTGCTGTAATAAGTATATTGAGTATTTTGCCCCCTTAGGTGCTATTTTCTTGTAGCCTTGGGGTATCTCTCTGCTGTAATTTTATAGGTTTGTATATTGGTGATGAGCCATTTGGTAGGCAGAATAGGACAAAGCAGTGTAAAAGTTTAAACAAGTAAATCTTATCATAGCAAGGTATTGTAAATGCTTCATCAACAAACTTTGCATTTTGGACACTTAAATACTGGAATTCCAGTACTTTAACAAAGGCATTTGATGTAGGTGAAGGTGACTGCAAATATTTCCAAGTTCCAAACTTGCCAGTTTGCAGTGGAAAAGGAGCAGTATGTTTGTGTGTGCGCGTGTATACACACATGCACATGTACTTTCTGTTGTCTTTGAAATAAAACCAAGGAAATGCAGTGTAACTTGAAGAGGCACTTCATTTAAAAGCTCTTGGGTTTTTTGAACTCCGTTATCTGCTGTTAATACAAGTAAGACTATAGACTAATGGGGAAAATGATACAAATTTGTCTGTTTTGTTGGTTCAGTAGCAATTAATGTATGTATTCAGTATTTTTCCCTCTCTGTATAACAAATTGTTTTATATGTGCATTCATGCAGCAGTATATGACTAAGTGCACAGTTGTTTAAGAACTGGTCACAAAAATAGGTATTTTTGGATAATTGCTTCTAGCTGACTGAAGTTAATTGTTTCCTAGTATTTTTAGATTAATATTTCACCTAGAACAGTTGGAAAAGTTTGGAAGTTTTTTATTACTTCTTACTATCAATTAAAATTTTAGATTTGTTGTAAATATGCTGATAAATACTAGGAAGGGAATTTTCTATTCATTTTATTTCTTAAAACTTTCTACAAAAATTCACAGGATACCCAGGGAAAAAAATGGTCAAACTATATTCACTGCTTTTCAAAATAAGTGAAGTCTTTTGTGTTTGTTTTCTAAAATAAGTTGGTGTTGCCTACATAGTGTTGATACTGTGCTGTCAGTGTTGCTCATGCATTCACCGCATGTAATTCATGGCGACCTTTAAAATATGCAATCAGATGTAATTCTCTTCTGCATTTTTACTACATTTTCAAATGTCTCCTGCTGCTCAGTTCTATTTCTGTGTTCTGTTGCCAATTTTTTTGCAGTAAATAGGTATTTATCGGCACTGTGGCTATTTTGGAATGTTTTGGTGCATTATCTTTAGGCTGTTTCTAAACATATACTAACATTGTGGCTCATCAGATGCTTGTTTTCTTCTTTGTTAGAGTATTATAAGAGTTGTGTTCCATGACAGAAGGTTGCAATATACAGAGCACCAGCAGCTAGAAGGTTGGAAGTGGAACCGCCCTGGGGACAGACTTCTTGACTTAGGTAGAATTGATTCTATCATTTGCACTGTATGAAATTCAATTTCCAAATTTAAATTCATCATGGTCACATTTATGCTAGGGCTGATGAAAAAACACAGACCAGTTTTCTGTATGCTGCCTTGTGTATTTTAAATGTAGGTGTTCTTACCACTTTCACATTCCTTTAAAACCTTTAAGTGCTACAGAAGAAAGATATCAGCTCTGCAACCTTATACATTTAGTAATCTTTCTAATTTTGATTACTAAATCTTACAGTAATTAGGAGAACACATACAAAGGTAACTTTCTCTGGTAGACTGCGGACATGGCACCAACATGGTTTCTGTATTTTGCATAACTTTTGTCAGTTTTGGTGCATAAGCTGTGTATGGGGCAGGGGAGGAGGAGGGGAATCAAAAACCACTCCTGAACCTTCAGCACCTTGGATATTGAGTCGATTCTTCAGATCAGTCCTAAGAAGCTGTTTCTGGGCTTGTGGTAAAGCCACCAAAGCCCACATTTTCCCACCCTACCTGTGTTTGCTGATGGTAACCTTATATTAAAATTGATTTGTAGTGTTTTCTTGGAATATGATTATTTTGAAATATATACTACTTATTTTAATAGATATTCCAATGTCTGTTGGAGTCATTGATATCAAGACAAATCCAAGCCAGCTCAATGCAGTTGAATTTTTGTGGGATCCAACAAAATGTACATCTGCTTTTATTCAGGTTTGAAACTTTACTTGACTGAATGTCTGTGTTTGGTGCCTTTCAGGTCACAAATGGTAGTATAGTTGTACTATGAAGCTTCTCGGTTTCTTATTTGTGGGAAGGCCATTAAATACTAGCTTTGTAAAAAACACAGGTTCATAATTCTATAATGGTCCCTAGTTAGATTTTTCAACTTGATTTGGGTTTATAAAAGCATCAAACGATGTATATAAAAGGCTTTCAAAAAGCTCTTTGAAGAAAGCTGTCATGGTTAAAATATTTAGTGATACAGACTATTGGAATTAATTTATATCCCTCTAAATAACTGTCACTACTACTTTTTTTTTAGTTGAGAGGCCTACTCTCCTAGTGGTGAGCTTCAGCAGAGGCTTGGCTTGAGGATACAAAATGAAAAATAATGTGCTACAAAGAGGGTTTAAAATCAGAAATTCAAAGGTGTTTCTTACTATGTCAATAGGCTTCCTTCTAGTAGGATTTTTATTATTTATGTATTTGATACTCAGAGTGATTGAACATGCTTTCTCTGGAGATAGTTTAGATAGAATGTTCAGTTTTGCATTGGAATTTTTAGCCTACTTTTGTCTCAGATCTGTTTTCATTATATAAAAAAAAAAGGTATAGGTATAACGTTTGAGGTAGCAGCATTTCTTGCTGAGGCTGCCAAAATAGGTTAAATTCCATCTTGTCAGTCAGTAAATTAACTTTCATCTAGTACAATCAAAGGCACTTTTTCTGGTAAGAATTACATAATTACTAAGATGTAGTCTCCTTGAGGAAGAGTGAGATAAACTATTGAATATTTTTGTTTATGCACTTCCTTAGAAGAAGTGGTAACAGACTGACTGAAAATGGAACTGATTGTTATTATGCAAGCGTAGTTCGTTCACTTTATTGTAGTTCACAGTCTAGAGAACACAGCATAGTGGCACTCATTCCGCACTTAAAGCTTCAATTTCTACTCTGTGGTTCTCTGTTGTTGATGGCCATAGGAAATAAAAAGATAGTATTGTAGTCACTGAGAGTGCAAGGTGTCCATGGTGCTTGGCATGCTTAAACTTCCCTGAGGAAGCAGAAAAAATTGGGAGCACTGTCCAGTGTAATTCATCATCACTCTGTTACGCTGATTTTCTCCTTGGATATCTTTTAGGGGTATTTCTAGCTTATAAACCCAGTCTTCATTCTGATGTAGCACTTGAGGCAATTACATGCTGATTAAAGACTGCTGACTTTTATAGGAAGTTGGGCATATTTGAAAATACCCCGATTTCACGTGAGATTAAAAAACTCTTCCAGTCAGTGACCTTCTGTAGCTTTGGTAATACTTGTTACAAGTAACTGAAGTTTATTCTAGCTAGACTGCATTGGACAATAGTATCTTGAAAAAGTTTTTGCTATATTCATGGTAGAGGTAGTTGTCATCCACATACATTTTTCTTAAGATCCAGCAAGTTCTCATTTAATAAAAATCTATAATGACTTCTGCTTTTGGAGAGTTTTGATGACACACTTGCTTGTTTCCCCTCTTCCCTGTCAGCTCAAGTATGATGTTTTTGGCTTTATTTGCCTGTGGGCATGAAAAGGAATGAAATGTTAGTTATGCAGATTGGTCCTCAGATAGGCTGGGTAATTTGTTACTTGTCCTTAGACAATGTATCTGATGTTGGTAACACGTAATACAGTTCATGTCTAGAATACTTCTGAGGGTCCTTTTTTGGTTTCTTTTCAGGTACATTGTATCAGCACTGAATTTACCCCTCGTAAACATGGAGGAGAGAAAGGAGTTCCTTTTAGGATTCAGGTTGACACTTTCAAACAGACTGAAAATGGAGAATATACAGATCATCTGCATTCAGCCAGTTGTCAAATCAAAGTTTTTAAGGTAACAGTAGAAAACAGAACCTTAATAAGTTTCTCAGAAGCTCTTATAAAGATGGGGGACATCTTTATATTACTGCTTGAGTTCTGAGATCAGATTTCAATTATAAAACCATTTTCCGCTTGTGTTCTTGTTCACATAACTGTTCATTTTTAGCCAAAAGGAGCAGACAGGAAACAGAAAACAGACAGAGAAAAGATGGAAAAGCGAACTGCACATGAAAAAGAAAAATATCAGCCTTCATATGACACCACAGTTCTTACAGAGGTAACAAAATAGAATTGCATCTGCTGACTGAGGAGAAAATACATAGATACAGCATCTTACTTAGCTGCACTCTTGGAAGGGTTGGGGAAGAATTAGTTCTTTGCAAAAAATAAGCTTTTTATTTGACAAACCTGTCCAGTAAACAGCAACATTAAATTTTAAGATTTTGTTTAGTAAGCTTTCATTTAGATACTCAGTAGATGCTTGTGTTAAAATGCACTAAGATTGAGCACTATTTGACTGACTGTACTGAAACCTAGAGCAAGTCTTTTCGTACAGATTTAAAAAGTTGCAGCTGAACAGAAAAAAAAAAGAGGGGGGAACATAGTATTTAATTATGTGCCAAATATGAGCTTCAGAGTCTGGTTTTTTGGCAATTACTGAATTTAAGGCCAGAGCCTCAGTAGGTTTTTGCATTTCCTTTTTATTTAAACATCAGCGAGTCCTGTGCAGTTTTCTAAAGATTTCAGAAGTTTTTACAAGGCTTTTAGATCTTTCCTCACTGTATAATGAAAAGAAATTGATCCAAATCTTTGGTGTTTGTCCAGATGAGGCTTGAGCCTATAATTGAAGATGCAGTTGAACATGAGCAGAAAAAGTCCAGCAAGCGGACTTTGCCAGCAGACTACGGTGATTCTCTGGCAAAGCGAGGCAGTGTAAGGGACTTCTGCTTACCTTTTCATTGTGCAAGATACCTTGTGCAGTGTTAGATATAGGAGAAATTTCCATTATATAAAGTAAAAATATTTTGATTGCTGTGTCTTAATTTTATTCACTTTTACGTATACCAATTACTTCATGTTTGTCTTCAGCAAAGGAATCCTTCCTAAATCTAACACTTAAACTGTTGCAGAGGGACTGTGTAACTTTTAAAAGTCAAGAGCTTTCCGTTTATGCGACTTTAAATGAAATAGCTTTTTGCTTTCCAATATGTGTGTAATTAGTGGAAGTAAGAACGGTGAAATTCAGTGTTTTGTTCTGTATTTGTACTTACATTCAATATAAGTTTCCATGTACATCAGTATTTTTAAAGCATCGTGTAGTGTTGCAGATCATTGATCGTTAGGTACTGATTTTTCCCTTAGCCATCTACATATTGTGCTCCAAGCAGGTTTCATGCAGTTCAGAAGAGTCAGCACATCTTCATGATACATATACACTAACTCCTGTATATGGCCCTAAAAAGAATCTAACATGCACCCTGCACGCTTTTCCTGTCAAGAGTTAGCATTTTAGATTCTTAAATATTATTTCTTAAGGTGAATATCATTGAGCCCTTATATTTTTCAGATGAGAAACAATCCTGCATCTTCCATTTGGCAAGTTCAAATGTCAATTAATGATGTGACTGTGGAAGACAATTATTTGACTGTTCTTTGAACAGGTATATTGTGCTGACAGCTCTGTCCCAGCAGACATTATCCCTCAGACGTTATTTAGTTTGTATTTATGATCTGTGAAAGTCACCTAGAAGGTTTAGGTTACACAGTACTTCAGTGTTTGCCTCTTTTTGTTTATAAACTGTGGAACTGGGCAGGAGGGAACAAGCAATATTAAGAAAGATGGATTCTTCTGAGGATTTTTTTTACCCCTCAAAAGTAAGCACTGAGCTGTCTAAATTTACCTACTATTATTCTTGGTTGTTGGGGTTTTTTTTCTTTCTTTTAAGATGCACTTTTAGCAATTTTTGGCAATGCAGACATTCTTTAATTTGTTCCAAATGGCCCTGCTTGAGGGGTGCGGGCGAGGTACAGGAGAAAACAGCGTTTTATCACTTTCCCTTATAAAGCATGACTGAAGCATCTTTTGAAGCTGGTCCTTGGAGGGATTTCTGCTTTCGGCCCCCTCTGCTGCCTCCCCCCGCCCCCCCCCCTTCTCTTTCTGT
>JANZLQ010000009.1:10897413-10951010 GCA_026212715.1 Elanus axillaris | reverse complement strand
CCCCTTCCCATGATTTCTTCCAGCTCAGCCACAAGCTGATTTGGACAAATTGGTTTCTTATTGTGCTTCCTTCAGGAAACATTGAATCTAATATCTTTTCTTTCCAATTTAATTCATATGGGATTCTAACACAATACAAAGAGTTTGGTGAACCTTCCTTTCTGAGTGGTCATTCTTGCTCTGCTCTTCTCCTATCCTTTCTGAAGACCCAGAGACTTTTTTTTCTAATTACCATCACCCATCTTTTCCTTCTCATTCATTTTCATAAGAATACCATCTAGGTACACTTTTCCATTATTCGTTTTTATTCACCTGATGTTTCAAAATTCGTTGCACTCACTGCAATTTCTGCAGTATTTCTTAGCATTTTCCAGGCATACAGATGCATAGTTAACTACTTGTGAAGACTCACTCTTGTGTTATGGAGCATTCATTTTTTTTCTGTAGAGATAAAAGGCTACAAACTTAACGCTGACTTCTGGACCGCAGAGTGGATGTTTATGTACAGGTGACCTTCACCCAGGGGCCATTTTATGCAGGAGGCAATTAATTTTTTCCTCTCTTCCAAATATATTGAAACTAGAGCTTGTCTAAGGAAGAAAAGAAAAATACCCCACCAGATCCTTTCCCCTGCTTTTAATTTGAAAAAGTGGGGAAGTTTGTATTGCGATAGTTGTGTCTTTGCGCTTTTCTCTGTTTGTGGTACCTTGGTTGATTTTTTGTATTAGTATATATTGTATGTCATAAGCTAGAATATTTAAAGCTACAGTTTGAATAAACTTGGTCAAGTGGTCATTTTTTGGCAGATAGGACTGATTATAGGGCACATGGTAGTTAGAAGACTTCCAGGTATGGGCCTTGAAATAAATCAGAACATTAAGTTTTGGACATGAAAGATTGGTGCAGAAGTTAAATATTTTCTGTAAGTGGCTTAAATTTAGAGTATAAAACCTCCTAGAAGCTATGAGAGTCGCAAAGTGGAGCTGGAGCAAAACCAATTTAGTAACAAAAGCCTACAGTACTTCTTCAATTTGTTTTTCTTTACATCTATCTATACTTAATATAGCAGTATCAGTAGCATACAGGATACGTAATGTGGGTGACTTCACATTTTGGGAGTAAGTTCTTTACTTCTGCATTCAGAATAATTAAGTCCATATGAGCAGAAGTTTTTTGCTTTTGCCAACAACAGCTGCTGTTGTTGGGTGCGAGAACCCTGTATTTTATAGGTTCCTTGAAAAAGCTCTGTCCCATGTGTAATAAAATCGCTGCTCTGTTGTCTAAAGATGGTACTGTGTGCCCAAGTATAATAAGCCAAATTTGGAAAACGTATGTATTGTTTTCATGTTGATTTGGTATTTGAGTATAGTATGGAGTTCTTTGCCTATGTTTGGCTTTACTCTCTTGTAAAGCATGAATTTGGGCAGATTTAGGTAGATTGGAAGTCGGAAGAGAAATGACATTAAACAGTGGCTTAAGATAACGAGTTTTTGCAATTCTTCAGATGTTAGGAACGTTCTGTGCTTAAATGCTAAATATCCCGAGTCTGAAAAGTCATACTTGGAAAAATTTCCTGTCTTCCTTTTTTAACTCAGTAAAACCATTTGGTCAGTGCTTTATAACTTCATTCACAGCCTATACAGAAGAAAGTTAAAGATCTGAAACCAAACTAAATTTTCTCCTTTTCAAGAATTAATCAGTGTTTGGAAATTAAGGCATAATTTCCACAATACGCTTGTATCGGTAGTATTGTATCAGTGTACTAGTAATGGAGGGCAGTTAGACTTGAGACCTCAAAACCAACTTATTTGAAAATTCACCAGTATATATTCATTGTTCATTACAGGTAAAGATATAATGCCAATCTTTTTTTATGCTCTGTGATGGCTTTTTACAGAGCTGGATACTTCCTTGTGACAGAGTGACACTTTTCTGAGTTTACGTCCAATGGCCAGGGACTTCTCTGGTGGAATCGTTAGCTTGCCAAATGTCCTTTGGTAAACTCAGTTTTGGGCTTAAGAATATAAGAAATGTCCCGATTGATCAGACCACGAGTCTGTGAAGTCCAGTGCTCTGTCCTGGGCAACGGCACTGTTGGCACTGGAAGCTGTGCTGCTTTCCGTGATCCATTCCCCTTGGATCCATCCCCGCAGTGTCCAGAACTGTCCTGCAGGATGTTAGAAAGCACATCCCCGCTTAGTCTTTTTAGTGTTAATGGATTTGATGCCCAGGCATTTGTGTAATCCTGTTTCTGAACCTGATGGGTTTGCAAAGTGAGGGACAGTTGTGCATCTGAGCGATTCCAAAAGCATAAGCAGCTCAGGTTAATTGCGAGAAGATGCTGGAAGAATATCTTCTGTTGCCTTCTTTTTTTTTTAATTAATGCTAGGCTTTCTTGTTTCTTGAACCTTTCAGAATTAAGTATCTCAGTGCTCAAATACTCTTTTTTTCCCTCCACAACATATAAGACAGGAGAACTGAGCCAAAAGGCATGTTGTAGTATTAGTATAATTCCTAATACTACTACCTTTTTTCTTCCCTTTCCGGTTTTGGTTTGTTTTTTTTTTTTACCAACTGATTCAGTCTCAGTGGATAGTTATTAACATTTTTGCTGGAAGAGGAGACAAGGTAGGAAGGTGTGTGTCTAGGAGGAGAAAGGCTACTTGTTTGGGGTTGGGATTTTCTTTTTCTAAATATCTCAAATGTGCTTCTTCCTGCATTTAAACTCAGAGTTTTGTTGTGAACGACTTCAGCTGTGTTTGAAGGACAGAAACTTTAACAGCAGTCCATGCCTTGGGAAGGGCTCAAAAGCTGTTCTCCACACCAATGTGTTCTTCCCTGCCCCTGAATTTAAATATATGCTGATCAGAATCTTGTAATGGAATAGTGGTTGAGGATGTACAGCTTGCATCTGTGTGTCCAGATAAACACCTTGCATTTAAAATTTAGGGGAAGAATGTCAGAAAAATTAAGTGGAATTAATTATGCTTGCAAAGTATTTCAGAAGAACAAAGTGAACAGTATTATGTTGAGCTTTTATTTTAAAATTATGGCTTTGACCACATAATTGGGGAATGAAGGCCTATTTTAACTACCTATTGTAATATAACATCTTTGAGATTAATGTTAAAATGAGCTCAAGAAGAGAAACAGCAGATGAGAATATACAGAATAGGAGGAAGAGTGGGTAATGCTAGGTTATAGAAGAGCATGGTTTGTGTGGATGGCACTGTTTGTAGTCTAAAGGGTGGCTTTGACTATGTAAACAGAGTCAGTGTGTACACAGTGACTAGCGAAAATGCTGATCTGAATCAGATCTCAGACAGATGAAGAATTTCCTAATTTTTAAATTTTATGTACGTATTAAATTGTATGCCAATTTAAGATACTGGCATACAAGACTAATTTTTTTTTTAATTATATGCATCATGCTGGGGAACTTGCAGTCTTACACTGACGAGTGAAGACTGCAGTCCAGCACAGAAATGTTGTTAACTGTTTTACAGAAGATTTCAGCTGGCATTGCAGTCATTTACTGTTTCCCCCAGATAGTGAAAGGGTCTTTCAACACAAAATCATTGAAACATGTTTCCATTACTACTAGGTCATACTTGTTCCCCTCCCTCCTCCTCCTCCTCCTCCACCCCCCTCAAGGGCTATGACATAACTCTGGACATTTCCTACAGGGTATTTAGCTGGTACGGAATTAAGTATATTGGAAATCTTTGTTGTTTTAACAGCCATGGTCTTAGCTTACTTTATCTTGGACAACTTGCTTGTTTTAATCCTGTCTGTTTGTCTTTGAACATACCAAAATCTGCTTGGTTTTTATTTTCCTTTAAAATACTGGATTTGCAATGGTATTGGAAACCTATTGGAAACACTAAAAGCTAGTCTCATTTTGAAGGGCTTTATCATGATGATTTTAAAAAAAAATCCAGGGAAGACTGACTAAATTGGACAGCTAGCTCGTCATATGCCTGTGATGACTTAATTTTGTGTATAAAATTCCAGTTTACCAAGCAGTTCAGAGAAAGCAGTACATGTAAGCATCATTTTAGTCCTGCAGTAAATTAAAAAAAATTTTCAGTTCACAAAATTTCTACTGAAAATGCCATTTGTATTTAATCGCTGTCAGGGCAGATACATTAAATTTATCTGTTAGGTGAAATCGAGCTTCATAGTTTTACTTACTATTGCTGAGCACCTATTGTCAGTCGTGATACCTGCAGTTTAAACAACCCCTTCATCCTTTTTAGGATGAAAGTGTTTTCAGCAGATGGTTTGGGGTGGGTGGGTTGGTTGGTTTGTTTTAAACTCAGTAACCTGTACAGGTCTTCTGTCAGTTCCACCACTGCTACCTTCATTTCGTTAACAGAAGACAGTATAAATAGGAGTCTTCATGAAAGAACAAGATAAAACAGAACTGATATTTACCTGGAGTATCTGCATGTAATGTGTAGGATGGAGGGAATCTTTATTTGGAATTGCAAATCAAAATTCTCTGTGGATAAAACCCGGGCTTTAAACGAAACAAGTGTGCATCGGAGTAAAAACCTTATTGTCAGGAGAAACTTAAGTTTTAATTTTTTATCTTCAGTGCTCACCCTGGCCTGATACTCCTACAACATTTGTGAACAACAGTCCTACTCCTGCTCCAACTTTTACCTCTGCTCAGCATAATACCTACAGTGTCCCAGACAGGTAGGTTTCTTTTCTATACCCTAATTAAAGATAACATTTTAAAATCAGGCTTATGCAGAAGTGTTTTCTGAGTAAATGCAACTGTTTTCAGGTTCCACTGGGGAATGAGAAATTGTTTCGACCTATTTAGAGTCTGACACATCATGTGATTCAATTATAATGTAATTACTTCTGCTTCTTTTACTATATGTTGTTGAAAACTTTTCTTCTTGTGCTTTGTCACATGGCAAATACTTTACCTTTTAACTATTCCAGTTTAGTCCTTGTCTATGGAAACTACTTAGCCTTTTTCAGTAAGAACAGTCTTCGTTCCCCTCATGAACAGTTCATATAATTTGCAAGAAAAAAACCCAACAATAATCTTCACAAGCTTTTCAACAGAAATTGTATTGGTAAAAACGTTTTGTATTGAGGCATTAAACTACTGTAATCAAACTTGGGTGATCAAGGATTGATTTACAGTGGTATTGTCTGGTATATATACTTTTGGTTTGCCTGCCTTGTATTTTACTACCTCTTCCTCAGTCACCCTTTAAGACAGTTAAGTGGCCATATAACCTCCTGCCAGTATTGGTAAAGCTGCTTCTCCAGCTAATAAATAATACACACAACAGAAACTAGATTACTTGCATAGTGAAGTGTGATGGTCTTTCACTCTATGCAGTACAATCTGTCTTTAAACAGTGATATTTATTGTTTTGAGAATTTCAAGTTATTTTTCAAAAATGCTTAAATATTTTGCTTAATAAAATCCTAGTAATACTTTGTGTTTTTTTTTTATCATAGCAATTCTTCCTCCCCAAATCATCAAGGAGATGGAACCTCTCAAGGGTCTGGAGATGTAAGTGTTTGGTATTGATTATGGCTATATTTGTGTCAGAACATTTGATTTATACATACCTTGATAACAATAGGTACTGAGGAAGTGTTTGAGGGAGATGGTTTAATGGTTTGGGTTTTTTTTTTAATATCCAAATTATCATATCCAATCTTGTTTCTTACAGCAGCTTCATCCTTCAGCCACAATCCAGGAAACTCAGCAATGGTTGCTCAAGCATAGATTCTCTACCTATACAAGGCTTTTTTCAAATTTCTCAGGTATCTATTGTTTACTTTTTTATTTACAGACTTTCGTTGTTAGTCGACAAGTTTTGTGTGCAAAAATAATGCTCTCAAAACAATATGGCATTGATATTTATTGTAATTTACTAAATTGCTTATTAAATTTGCATTGGAAGGCTTTTTTTTATAGTTTGTTTTGCACAAATTCACCCTAAGACCCGAAAATGAAGCTAGGTTCTTTTTTCCTGATGATAGTTTGCAAAATCACTTTGACCTTGATAAGTCCTTTGAGGAAAATGACTGAATTTGGTGAGTCAGACTGTTTTGCTATGCTGTTCCCTGACAGCAGCCAGTGTGCAGTGATCTCAAAGAAAGTGCAAGAAATTGTGAACATCTGCCCCATGTTAGATCTTTTTGTAGAAGTTAGATTTAATTGTAGTATACGAAGCTGTCATTCTTAAACTCTGAAGCTGTGAATGGTCATCTTATTCACAGAAATGGCAAATTCTTTTTTGTTTCAAACTCTGCTTCAGTCCCATGCAACAGAATTCCTTTACCTACATGTATTTGTCTAATTTTTTTCATTTCAGCAGAATGTCTGATTGCTGTTTGTTAAATGTCTGTCAGTGTAGTTTCCACTATCTGTATGGGAACACAAAAGGGCAATAGATGCACTAGCTGGGCTGTGTTTTGCTGTTTGCTTCTTTAATCTTCCATGTAATTGTGCAAAGGGTGGGATGACACAGTACACACCGTGAGTAAAATTCCTTCTCAGTTTTCTTTGGTGACACATGATGAGGAGAATATGATGAATGATGCCTGCTCTCTGCCTCTTCGCTTAGTTCATGCTTCTGCCAGAATTCCCTTTGTATCAGGCATCTTCCCTGGTTGAGATCATGTTTCCCTAATTCGATCTAGTGCGGATTGCGGTGCCCCAAAGGTACAGATTCTCTCATGTGCCGTTCCTGAAATCTGCAAGACTCAAAGCTTTGTCTTTTCTGTAGCTACTTAATTATGTTTGTAGCTGCCTAATGTTTTCTGGCTAAAATTCGTACTGTTTTCTCCTAGGATATACACATTCTGAGAAATAAGCTCACATTTAGCCTTTCTGAACAAGCTATGAAGGTGTCATCCAATCCTGAGAAAGGAAGTTCTGCAATCTCACTAACGTATGAGCCAGTATTTTGCAGTGCCTTCCTCAGCAAACAGTATGGAAACATGGTGTTGATAAAAATTATTATGTATAGTTCTGGTGACATCATTAAGGGTGGCAGTAACTAAAATTTTGTAAACTACTGCTAATAATAATATAGTAATATAAAAATAACTAAAATTTTGAGACATCAGGGCTTCACGGTGTTTTCCTATGCGAAGCCAGTACGACTTCTCCAAATAAAAATTGACCAGACCTTGAGACGGTGATGAGGCCTCTGGAAAAACTGCAGCTTTTGGCACATAAGAACATGATTTATTTGAGGGAAAAAAAAGCCAAATTAACATATATAATGTGTAAGAACGAGTTGGCACTACTGGTGATCTCAGCAATAAACTGGTGCCGTGCTGGCTTTCCCTCCTCAGCGGGGCTCAGTACTCCTTCTAGCAGGGCAGCCTGTTGTTGTACCTCACTGGACGGTACTGCCGCAAGCTTCCCCTCAACCAGCAGCATCTACCAGCTCACCAAGACTGACATGCTAAGGCTCCTTAATCAAGGAGATGATGCTTTTATTTTAAATACCATGGACCTACTGGAAAAGCACAACCTTTTATAGTCAAGTCAACCCTTGCAGGGTTGGAAACTGACCATTTATTCTTCTGCTGCTGGTTAGGTTTTGATCTGTGCTTCTTGTTTACTGAGAAAGCTTAGCAATCGTAATACTTCAGTACCAAATTTGTGACAAAGACTCTTGGAAAACTTTTAAGGCAGTTCTTCTTTTTCACTTTTATCTTTATATGTTTATAGAAGTCAAATACTAGCTGGCTAATAGATTTTTCTTTCAAGCAAGAGGTGTAGTGTATGTAGCTTTACTTATACTTCCTCTGGTGCGGTGGGTTTTTTTTAAGTACAGCATTTAAAGGCTGTGATGACAAATTACTTTTGCTGGCCTTTATCTGTGCATTTCTAGATCGTCTGTGGAATATTTTCACAAACAGACCATCTTTTTTTTCACTGTCCTCCCACTCATCTATTACAGCAACTGATTTTTCAGACTGTTTTTTAGTTTGTTGACACCCATGCTGCTTCTAAGAAGGATCTTTCCTACCATTTTGTGTTTAGATCTGCTTAGTAGTTTTTATTAAAGCTTCCTTTTCTAACATAAATGTTCTGCGAAGCAGTTGGGAACAGAGCACTTATTCCCAGAATCATTTAAAAAAAACCAACAAACTTGCTTTTGGATGGAAATAGGCCCCAACCTGGATTCACCCCACACTGCTTTAGTTATGCCAGTCTTTAGCAGTATCTTCTGTAAATGAGGGCTTTGTAGTAACTTAATTGCATAGAGGGATATATGTATTAGTTGAATGCCTGGGATGATTCCTTGAGTGAGAAACTGTCAATATCTTTGCTCTGTATTTTGTGTGTGCTTAAAATACACTAACCTGGGTGTCAGTTAAAACTTCTGAGTCATTTAAGCCATTGTTGGGATATAGAACACTCATCTGTCCCTGCAGAAACTGTGTGCCTTGCAGTGCCTTGCAGAAATTGTGCTTTTTCAAAGATGTCGATGCCATTGAGTGAAACTAACTACGTTTGGAAAATGTGTTGCTTTTCCTTAGTGCTAGCTAGTGCCTATTCTAAATTTTACTTGCCTGTTTGTGTTTGCAGGATTCCATTTTTATAATGGTGGAGTTTGTTATTCTTGTTCTACACGAACATACAATTTATTTCAAAAAGTGTATCTGTTCTAAAATAATCTTCATAAAATCCTCATGTGTTTCTCCAGGTGCTGATTTATTAAAGCTGACAAGAGAAGATCTGGTACAAATCTGTGGTCCAGCCGATGGAATTCGGCTATACAATGCACTGAAATCCAGGTAGTATGTTGAATTGTGAGGTTGAGTGGGTTTTGTTCCGTCATTAACTAGAATGCCCCATCCTTAGAATCAGGAGATCTGGGAAATCAGTCTCAGGATGGGCCTCGATGCCTCTGTGAGCTCTCTCAGGACTTGCCAGCAGTATGTTTAACAGGAGCCTCTCCCCCGTGCACGCCTTCAGGGCAGACCCCAGATGATACGCAGGCACTGACTACTTCAAAGGTAGGCTGCAGCACTGGTACCAGTGCAGCTGGGCACTGCCGATTTCTTGGAAACAGGTGGATTTGTTGCCAAGACACAAAACTTCTTATTTAGAGGAGCTAAGAACAACCTGAGGCTTTTTGAGGGTACAGGTGTTGAGTGCTAACACAGCCAGCATCCCAGCTGATGTATCTGATGCTGACCGAAATGGGTATTTGTTACCACTGACCTTTATAAGAATTGTCATTGTTAGTACTTAAGTTCAAGGATTTCAACAAGCAGCATCTTGATGAACTCGGAATCGATTGAAATTTTGTTTTAAATGCAGTAGCACCTGAGAGACTGCTTACCATTGTATTAATTTTTTTTTTTTGGTCAGGAAAGAAAAAATTTCAAGTGTACTATTAGCATAACAAATGTACATTTGTGGCATATCAATTTTAGTATTTCCAGGGCAAGTAAGATTTTCTCTGATGTGTGGTTTCTTTGAATTGCAGGTCTGTTAGGCCCCGTTTAACAATCTATGTCTGTCAGGAGCCATTAAGGAGCATACAACTGGAAAGACAAGATGCAGGCAATGGTGATAGCAGCAACGGTGCAATATACGGTACGGTGCATAGGGGTCTCTTAGCATACCGTTTCTGTGTCTTAGAAAGTCTAAACTGAGATAGGTGGGAAGGAAAAAAGAGTAGTGAAGAAGCTGAATTTCTGTTTCTGGTGTACAAAGAAACCGCAGGAAGTTGTTGTATTCAGAATGACATTGCTATTTTAAAACTGTACAGGGCGAACAGAACCTTAAAACCTCTCAGGGTGACATCAGTGATTTTTTTCAGTCCATTGATAAAACTAACTGCAGTTACATGGTAATTAATTAAGAAACTCTCAAATTAGCTGTGCTAATTGTTGTTACAGACAAGGTATTAACGAGTTAAATGTAGGTGCATGCAAAAGCTATGTGCAAATAAAACACTTAAATTCTTTCCCATTTTCCATTAGGTTTTGCTGTCATTTTCTGTGCAGCTGAACTAAAACTGGTAGAGCTTGGATGAGGAAAAACAGCCAAGCAGTGTACGGGCTCATGATTTTAGTATTATTTTGCTGAGAAGATAGCTGTTGTTTCAAAACAGATGGGAACTTACTATTTAATTGCAAATTCATGTCAGTCTTACAATTAAGAGAATGGAGCTAGTTGAAATGATTCTTTTCTTGCTCTTGGCTTTGTGTGAAGAGACCTCCCTCCCCAACCAGCTGAAACCCGTATAGGCTGCTGTAGTAATAGTAGTTGTGTATTTTCCATGTGAGAATTGAGGTGGAGGAGGACCTGTAAATAGGATACCGTCTCTGCCAAATATGTATTTTTTCCCTCTGAATGTCTTTGGTTTGGGACAGAATAAAGTGCAAACGTGGAGCTGCCAAGGGCATCTAGCACTACTAAATAAAGCTACAGAACTGTAAATACAGCATCAAACTGAATCGCTACTTTGTCTTACTCTGTGGCTTGTTTGCTGTGTTCTATTTCCTCCCCCACCGCCCTTCAGCTCTGAGATGATCTGTAGGAAGTTTACTCAGACAGCTGGAAAAGACTTTACCAAAAAAAAAAAAAAAATCTACATCCCTGTTTGAAGCAACAGTGCAGCAGTGTAAGTCTTACGTGTATTACCTGCTTCTTTTGAGACAGTCCGAAACACCTCCCAAGTCATCTTTAGGTGACTCGAGATCTTTAGATCCATTTAAGTCTGCTTGACACCACTATGCCTCTTTGCGCAGGATACAGGAAAAAAATGTGGAAGTTGCCTTCAGTATCGGGGCAAATAGAAGCCTCCCCCTTGTCAGAGAGTTGTGCTTACGACTTCACTTTGACAGAAAAGTCATGGCAGTTTGTGCTTCTCACTGAGAGCAGGGGGAGAGTAAAGTAAAGGTTTTTAGCTTTTAGAATTTTTTAAAGCTGGCGTATAAACAAATATGGATTTTTTTCATATAGGTACTTGTTATCAATTAGTACCATGCTTACGTAAGTAATTTTTTTCTTGTAGTTTATCATGCAATCTATTTAGAAGAAATGGCAGCCTCAGAAGTCACACGCAAGCTTGCTCTGGCATTTAATATTCCTTTGCATCAGATCAACCAGGTTTACAGACAGGGTCCCACAGGTATCCACATTCTTGTTAGTGATCAGGTAATGGAATTTTTATTTTCATGACAAATTTTATCTATGAATTAAATAGAACGGAGGATTTTCTTATGCTTGCTTCTTTATTAGTGTTTTTTCTGTTTGATAATGCAACCTAGTATTTTCTGATATTTAGAGTCTTTTTAAACTTCACATTAAAATGATCAGAAGGATCTTTTAAATGTCATTCTTCCTCTACCTGAATAAATACAAATTATGATACGAGAAAGGCAACTGGTTTATATAGTTCTGAAATGCTGCAGTAATTAGTACGTGTTTATTTTGAACATGCCCAAAGGCAGGGAGTGTTTAAATGCTGTTGAACTCTGCTTATTCAAGCATCTGCTACACATATTTAGAGTTCCAAAACCCCAGCCAACAGTAATAGGCTACCAACTGGTTGTCACAACAAGCAGTATTTTGACAGTAATGTATTTTAATTTGGTATCTGCTTGTCACTTGCAGAAATAGGGAATTGCTTATAAAAGGCTGGGTTTAATATCTGATGTATTTGTGTTTTGCATTGGTCATGCTCAGGAGGGTTTCAAAACTTTTTTTTTTTAGATGGTTCAGAACTTTCAAGATGAGAGTTGTTTCTTATTCACCACAATAAAAGGTACAGTCTTTTCTGACAGTATATTTTATTCTTCTTTATTCTATCAAGGACCCTTCTTTAAAGCAGAATACTGTCCTAGTAAGACTTTCCCAAGCAAAGATTAACAGCAGACTTGCAAAACAAACCAAAACAAAATCTGCATGCAGTAGTAACAGACAATACCTGTGAGTTCCTCCTCTCTCAGCCAGACCTTTCAGCCTCTGCATAGCACCTCAGTGTTTTCTCCAAGCTTTCAGTTCAGAACCACTGCAGCACCCTGTAACAAACCTCATTTAAAATTCAGTCAACCATCATGGAACCGTGCTTGCTGTTAATAATTGTTGAGAATGGTGAGGTTTCAAAATAATTAAAAAATTTAAGAAGTCCTGGCAGTAGTACCTCTGAAGTTCAGAAATTGAATGTTAACTGAGTCCTGACAGTTGGCAGAACTGAGTATAAAATTCTGTTCTTTTGTTGCTGGTAAATAATTGTCTTCAGTAAGTTGTTGCTGTAGACAGGACGTGGCCGTTTTGCTGGGAAGGCTCCAGCGCGTCTCCTCGGCCTAACAGTGACTCGCTCTTGTGATGCTGTTGTTCAGCATCAACTAGTAGACTTGAACTTCCCTGTCCCGTGCTGTCAGACGGGTGGAACCATCTTAATTGTGCATGTGCAGTTAAACAGGGGTGCCGCCAACCTGAATCCACCGAGACTGTTGTTCAGGTGTCCTCTGTAGGAGGTGTGAGTCTCCCTTTTAAACACCTGGTGTATCAGATGAATCCCACGCCTTCTTAGGAGTCCGGTTTATTTCCAGTAAAAGGTGCCAGGAAATCTCTGTAATGGGTGGACAAGTTTGACTCTGTGCAAACTTTACCTACAGAAACTGTCCCAACTTTGAAGATCCAATTCCCAATTGTTAATCATAATCATAACCTTTTTGTTCAGCACAAGTAGGAAATTTTTAAAAGCAATGTTTTTGCTATAGCTGAGCTGTATTTTTAAAGTCTGCTTCACTGTATCAGCATCCTAACTTGAATCTAATTCTTCTGCACAGTATAAAATCTATTCACGTGGTTAGTGATTTAGAGATGCATTTGTCTCAGTTGTTAAACCTTTTGTTGGTCCTGCTAGCTTCTAAGCATAAAATCCACTGGGTGTTTTTTTTTAATGCTGTTTCCATTTGGTTTTCTAGTTTAAGGCTGAGCACCACAAAATAGTTAATTAGAAACATATGCTAAGGATTTATATTGGTCTTGCAGAAGTTCACTTCCTTCTATGCTATTACCTGTCACTGTTGAATGAGGTGGGTTTAATGTGTAATAGAAACCATTCAGAAATAACTGCAAACCAAAGAGATTTTAAAAAGTTACTCTTCACACATTTAGTCTGGAGAGCAAGTTACTGATACTTCACTATTCAAGTTTAAGATTTCATAGTAGTAATGAACCGCTTCTCCATGGTAAAACAAAGTCCGTGCTTTGATGTTTTGGTCCATTAGCTAGTATATTTATGGTTCTATTTATGAAAGACTGATGCTTTTTTCTCTTTTCCAGCTGAAAATGGTGAAGGCTTCCACATAATTTTGAAGTGATGTCACACGATTGCTAGACTGATACTCCAACGCAGAATTATAAGTCCTGCCTAAAGCTTATGAAGATCATCCAAAACCTTAGGATCTAACTTCACCGTATACGATGTTTCATATTGAAAACACAAAATGACGTTTCTAATGAGCTGTTTGATAGGTGAACTTTCTTATCACTGCCATAGCTAAGTGTCCTCATGAGAGGGAGGTATAATGCCATGACAGCTTATGTACAGGCATGGAAGACAATGTAAGCAAAGGTGCTTGCCCTTTACTGAAAAATAAGGCAAATTATGGCCAGTAGATACAGTTTCTAGAAGTAAAGTGCTGTTGCTCTTCTATTACCTGTATCCAGTTGGAGATGAATGTAAACTTATTTTGGGGCATTTACCTTTCTGTGCCAGTTTGTCTATTACTTGCTTGTACCTTATGCTGGTTTTATTTTTTGATGTTAGCAGAGCACATACTAATCTGTGTGGAGATGAGTAGTTAAGCTGATAGTGATCAGGTTGTCGGGTCTTTTGAGAGTAAAGCTGTCAAAACAGCTTCCCGTGTAAATTGTGTATAAGAGTGTATGTAAGAAGTGTAAATGCCAGAACAGGGCTTTTAAGAAGCCCTAGACAGATGCAATATATGCATGCAGCAAACTGCATTATCAATAGTACCTTATTGGAGGGATTAATTAATATAAATCCTATGGGGTACCAAGTAATTGTGTTTTGCTTTAACAAACTTAATGGAAAAGAATTGCCTATGCATCCTTTATGTTTAGTTTCCTAGGTTCTCTGCAGAACACTGCTGCAGTTTAACTCTTTGCTTGTAAAACTGTGGGTTTAAAAATGCTAGCAGTGAGAGGTGGACTTCTATGACACAGTGGAATTATGCTGATGAGGGAAGATGACCCACTGGCACCACAGGGGCTGTCAGCTTTCAGCAACATCGAATAAATTGCTTAAGAAACACTAAATGTGCACCAGTTACGTCTCCTTCCCAGCAGGTAAAAGCCTTGCTGTAGTTGCTATTATGGACAAGTATCTTACCTTTTCTGTTGACCTTTCTTTGCCCTCCAATCCATACTGTACAACTGTTACAGTGCCTCTTCCATATGACCAAATATTTACTTTTCTTTGAAACAGGCAATGTGCTTTTTCTGTATTTTGGGTATTTCTTGTAAAGACAGGGCACAGCATTTCCTATGTTAACATTAAGTTTCAACTGGTTAGGTACTTAGAGGGGAATATTTCAAAAGGCATTAAGTGACAGTGTCATAGCTGTTGCTCTTGCGCCTTTGAAAAGTTCCACTTTGATCTCTGGCTTAAAAGCTTGGGAACAGTTTGCTTTTTATGCTGCAGTGTTCAGCGTAAACACCCTTACTACAGCATGTAGAAAAGCAACTTTGATTTCTTCATTCCCTCTCTCGTAACTGGCTCAACTGCTTAGCAGAAAAGCTTCTTAAAGCTGTAGCATTTTGAAAATTAAAATTCATCAAACCTAGAGGTTTTTTTCCTGTTCTTAATTCTTTTTCTGCACTGAAAGTAAAATTTTATGTACTTATAGGCAGAAATGTTTAAGTTGTTCATCTTTGGGTATTGTTTGGTCCTAGTATTTTCTTGAACTGACACTTGTGACTTTTCAGCTCACACCAGATTCAAATCCAAATATTTTATAAAAGTGGAAAAATCCTTGATTGGAAAGTATCCAAATATCTAATTTTAAAGAATATTGAAAGTTGTACAGTAGTTTGTCCAGCTCACTTGAAATTGGAATTAAATTATGGCACCAGCAAATTGCTTTTGTTTTTTAATAAGATGTACACATTTCAATTTAAGTATAATAAATGTTTTTCAATAATTTTGTAAATGTGCTTTTCTTTTTGTTTACTTTCTCACACCTGAGAGATACTTGTGTTGTTATGATTCAGATTAACTGGAAGACTTACCCTAGCAATAATGGTAGGTAAAGGTAAGTAATGGAAGCAAGCCAGCTCTGTAGTTTATCCTGTACCCAATCCACACGCCCATACATGTTCTGCTTGTAACAGAAAACTCTGTTAAATTTGAAATAATGGAAACAAATTCAAATTTTACATCAGCTGATTGTTTATTTAAGTGTCCTATATCAGAGAGTAGGTTCCATTTGGTTTTGTACATCTTTAATGCAATAGACTTACAAGGTTCATTATGTTCTTAGAAAAAAAAATGAGCCAACAAAAGGCAACACATCTTGACATACTGGTACCAATGACTTCCCTGGTACAGTTGAGAATAAAATCTGCTTAGAACTCTCCAATACAGCAGTATCTTAATGGAACTCCAAGTATGACTGTAACAACACTCCTCTGCTACTGTGCAAAACAAGCCCTGATTGGCTTATTTTCTAGTAGTAAAGAAACCCACGTACTGCACTCTAAGCTCTAATTTGAGCTCAAAGTTGAGGTCATTGTTTGCCATCCCCATCATCTGTGACTGTGTGAAGCAACCCAGCCGTTGTTAGCCATAAAAGTCTCTCCATGTTCACACTCCTTTTTAAAAAGTAGCTTAAAACTTTGGGGGGGAAACTGCAGTACTATTCAGTAGTAGCTTCTTCAGGTGCTTTTTAAGCCAGTATTTCTATTAGTAAACACACAGGCCCTGAACTCTTAAAACACACACACACACAATCCATCTTACACAAAAACGCTTTCTGAACTGTGTCGAGTAGTTTATCATCTCAGGTAATTAAGTTGCTTAGTATAAAAAAGTTTATTTCTTCTAACCCTCTAGCACTGAAAAACTAAGGATGAAAGCATGGCCTTAAGAGTTAATACATAGATTTTATTATCATTCAGAAGTTGACAGCTTTTAAATAATTCAAATGTGAAGAGTTTGGCTTTCTACATTTGAAAACCACAGGTTTGGTTTGGTTCAACTCCTGCCAACACATTTTTTTGTGTCCCTAAAACAGGCAAGACAAACAGCTTGAATTGCATTCCTCGCTCCACCATAGTTCCTGTAACTGAACCTGGTTTCCATTCTCAGCTGTAGAAAAGCAGGAATAACACACCCCTCCTTCCTAGAACAGCTGCATCCTTTCCTTAAACACAGCGGAGGTAATTGAGGGGACACAGGAATTGCATTACAGTAAGCACCATGATTGATTGTGGTGGCCAATGCCAGTAGAGTGCTCAAACTCTACCACAGTGAATTTTTTACCCCTTTTAAAGGCTGACGGCATTGGGCTTAGAACGTGCTTCAGTGACAGGCAAGCTTTATACTAACACATAATTCAACTGAACCAAGTTCAAAAACCTGGAAAGTATTTCTATTTATATAGTTATCTTGAGGTACTATCTTACCTTTTGACATTACCTATTACGCCCTGTTATGCAATTACATATGAAGCTGAATCATGAAAAAGTAGAAGCTGTTTTGCTGTAAGAGCTCATGATTACCTTGCCTTTTTTTGGTCAACATCTGCTAAAGCTGATTTGTCCTTAAACCTGATACTTAATCTGTCATGTATATTACAGAACAGCAGGTTCAGTTCCTTGGTGTGATGGACTTGAGCCCCATGTTATGCTAGAACTTCACGCTGAGTAGTGCTTACAAATGCAAATTAACTTCCAAGTTTAGTGAACTGTCACCACATAGCTGCTGTGCTGAAGCGCCTGCACATTTTACATGGTACTTCAGTTCTCATGCCAACAGAAGGAAGGAGTTACGAATACAAACCAAAGCATCACCAACTTAATCCACAGCTGCACATGACATTAATAAGATTTTTACCTGGAAAAAAATGCTTTTCTTGTCACAAAACTGGATGACCAAACACCACCATTAGGACTGTCAGAAAACCGACTCCTTCCACTGACTTGCAGTCCCATTCTCTTCTTCAACACCACCACAATTTTCTGTGTGGTTGTACTTACTTACTGTCAAAGAATAATGCAGCATCTGCAGAGGCGCTGTCCGCTCCCTCCTACCGAAGGAGGGGGAGTAACTGGAGCAAAGTAAGCATGAACTTTCACATGAGGTAGATGAGCCTGTGGGTGAGAAGTCTGTGTTACAATGGGAGAGAAACAAACTTAACTAGTACAAAGAAGCCATACACCTCACTTACCGCCCGCAAGTGGGCTCTCAGTAAGGTTGGGTAGCCAAAAACAAAGCATCTATACACTTCATACTATCCAAGCTGTCTTCTGACATCTAATTCTCCTGTCCCATTCAGCTAAGGCACACTAGTGTCTGGGCACACTCACCTGCTCAGGGTTCCCACTGCCTTTCCAACAAAGCACCCTTCAGGCTAGAGCGCTCCCTGTCAGGAGAGGCATGTGTTCTGCTGCAGGGGAGAGACAGACCCCTGGCTAGTGACAAAAAGACTCATCTGTACCCCATCTCCCACGTTCCCTGCTTCTCTCATCCTAGAAAGCAGCATGGAATAGAACAGGGCATCTGCCCTCGACAGTCACTATCAGGGATGAGCTTTCCCATTGTAAAAGTGTTTGGAGAGGAGTCTGGGATACAGAGCTGCAGCAAGTTTTAACAGTAAGGCTAAAATGCTGCCCCCAAGGAAGGTGGTCCCTGACCTAACAGGGAGGTAGGTACACAGAAGAAAAGTTTGCGGCTGGAGTCCCACAACCCATTAACTGAAACCTCCACACAGATGTTCTACTAGTGGCTCTATATATTAATGTATATTTTAAGAGTTCAATACCACTACACAATCCTAAAAACATAGAAGCCGGTATTTGGAAAAAATCCAGAAAGCAGAAGTTAAGCATTCATCATTCCAACAGCAAAAGTGTCATGAGTTATAAACAGACAATTACTACTGCTCATATAGAAGAGCTGCCTTTACTCCCTAGAGGTAGGGACCTAACAGAACGATATTCAGACTCTCTTTTTCCATCCTCCCTTGCCTGGAACATCTGCAGGATTCATAAAATCCCAAGCAGTATCAACAGCTTGGGCATTCCATCCGAAACAAGTCAGCAAACACGTACTCTGATTCGTTTGATTCCAGCTCGCGTGACTTGCTGACAGTCATACAGCTCGATCCTCTCCAAGTTGTGGCAGTTTTCCAGGTGTTCCAGAGTCACATCAGTGATGAGAAGACAGTTATCAAGCTCTAGTACCTGCAGCCTCTCGTGACCACATGTACTGTTGCTCAGATGAAGAATCCCATCATCAGTGATCAATTCACAGTGAGATAAGCTCTAAAAAAAACAGAGGCAAACAGTTAACATCACTCAGTCCCAATTACGCTGTCCTCTAAACATTGGAAATCCTCTTCAACCTCTTCGTTCTAGTGGTTAAGCAGTCACAAAGAGTACACAGCTGAAATCCAGAAGAGTAACAAAAGAAACAGCTCTACTCAACAAAAGAAGGGCTGTGTACTTTAACTTTGTTTCAAAGTAAGGGAGGTATTAGAGTCCCAAATCACCCATCACTGGCCAACTCCTCAGGCCCCTTTGCCCTCTGTCAGTGTGGAAATTCTGTTCCGATTGTCATTCACCTCTGTTACCAGTGGGTGCAAACAGCACACATGCCAGACCAGAAATGGGCGACAACTTCGAAGGATGATCAAGAACATACAGAACAGAGGAGTACCTACTGACAGGAGTTACTGTTTTACAGCTACCATGTTTTCATACCTACCACCAGGACCAAGCCTGTGCAAGTCCACACAGATAAAGAACAATCAGACTGGACTGATACGCCAAATAATGATTTCAAAAAGCCATGAGCGCGTAGCACCTCAGGCTCTACCTACAAGGAGAAATAAACATCTTGTACAGCTGCAGCAGCAAGTCTTTTCTGCAACAATCAGCAAAACAAACTAGAAAATTCTGCTCCTCTTCAACATATTTTTTTACTCCCTTGAATTTCAAGAGCATGGAAAAAGTTGCAGCATCTTGGGCAGTAGCACCACATAAAACAGTTTCCTGGTTCCTTTAGGGAATTCATGACTTTTGGAGAAGCAATGATGATGACAACAACAGGAAACAGACTTTCCTCAGAGGAGGCTTAAAAAACACGCCTTGTCACCAGCAAAATGAATGTTCTCAAGTCTTCTGCATTAGAAACACGTGATCTATGAACTCTCACTCCTCTCGCTCTGGGCTAGTCCCTTGCTGTATTACGCTCAGCCCTGTGTCTTGCCTGTACTTTTATCTAAGTCTAATGGTGACCGGTTTTCAAGTAGCATTTCTTTGCCACAAGTTTTTTTTTTCAGATAGCAATAGATGAAGAAACACTTCAGCAATCCAAAAAATGCTTTGTAACTTGGTGCAAGCTAACTAGCACTCAAAAGTCCCTCCTGCCAGTCACCCGAATCAAACACGTAACCCTTCCCTCCCTTCTCTTGGTATGTCACATCTACCTTCTTTTGTTTCAGCCTGACAAGAAAGCCTGAGGACTACCAACCTCACCCATATTTTACCACAGCTAGTCACAAGCATTTCTTGCCTGCTACCAGACTCACGGGGGTCTGTCCTGCCTTTTAGAACAACTTGCCGGTCAACTTTTTTCCTCCTTTGCTCAACAGGATGAACAAGTAACCGGAGAAGAGGCTGGCAGACAGGTCTGCAACTCCCCTCGAGCCTGATGGGGAACTACCACTGCAGCTTCCCTTCAGCTCCAACTGGACCAATTTTACTCACTCGCCAAGTGCGAGCAGCTGGCAGTGACTCTAAGCAATGCCACAACTAGCGCATACTGTCTCCAAAAGACAACAGAGGTGACATGCTTGCCCCATCAACAGTGTTTTACCTTATGACACGTTTACATTCAGCAAGTCTATCAACTCTTTTAAATACTTAAGTTCTCTCCTATACCTACTTTCTCCATGTACATGTTCTGAGCATTTGATTTGGCTCACAGCCTGGAAACAAATGGCAGCTGCAGGGTTAAAAAACATTTATACTAGACATGCTGTTTCAAGGAAGGACAGGAGGTTGTGTGAAGCTGTTAGCTATGGCAGCAGTCTGCTGGCTAATTAAGAGTTTTCCATCCCAGGAAGTAAGCAGCTTATAAAATCAGCTTTCCTGAGACACTGTATTTGGTTCTGTAAGGACAATACAGGATGTACAGCTGAGTTTGTCAAACTTTGTAAAACAAATATGTCAAGTGATACAGACTTTGTATTAAACCACATGATTTTTCTGACTTCATGAGACTGTTAGAAAGTGTTAATAATGTGGAATTTTACAAAAACAATTGCTTGAAATCTTTAGAATAAAAGACAGGTTCAAATTCTTTTTTTTGTTAATACATACTAAACACTATGTATAGATCAAATATGGCATCATATAGTGTGACAGTAAGAAACAGTATGATCAGCTGAAGAATTCAGTTGTCTTCTGATCTCCAGGAATATCATGAGTATTTCATAGTTTCTCCAATAATTTGCATGTACAACTTTAAGTAGTAATTTCTGGTGAAAGTCCAGTAAGTAATAAAGCATTTGAGTACTCTGATACTGATGAAGATTAGTAGTTGGTTATAGTTGGTCTAACAGTGCTTTTGCTTATTTCCACCATCTACTGAGTTTCCAAAAACCAAGAAACAAATTCAAAGTTGATTTCTGCAATTACAAAATATTTGTTTAAACTGCAACTATACCTAAACATATGCTAAAGCACAGCTACACGAGAGTTCATAGAACCATCAGCAGTATGTGACTTCACATTTAGAGTACCAAGACCAGTTCACCCAAGCTATTTGGCACCTGCTAGTCTGTTTTTTCTTTCCCTGTAATTCTCAGCCATCACTGTTCACTCACAGTCTTTGAGCATGTATGTTTCCTACACACAGGATATACACATCAACAAAGAAAAAATAATCAAATTTTCTGGTTTCCTTAGAAAAGGTTTGTTATTTTACCAATGCCACACTTCCCTGTCTGTGGGCTAACACAAAGACCAGCAAACAGGAGCAGGTGCAGAAAAATACTTGGAAGTTACGAGGTTTTATGGTATCTCTCTTAAAGCACTGGTAGAACTGGTACAGAAGATCTCTTGCAAGTACTGGTTACAGCTGGGATTACAATACAAAAACATATCTGTCACAAAAGAATAGAAAGTGTCCCATATAAATGGCCCCACATCTCCTGACAACTCTCCTTTGGCTTAACATTAAGAATTACAGTACAGAAATTAGGTCTTAATTAGACAATTAAGAATAAAAAACAATAATAAAAAAGTGAACAAGCTCCTTTTCAAAAGCCAACTCTCCTCATGTTGCTACCTTAGTAACACCAAGTAACACTACTAATCATAACACAATTTAATTAATGAAGCAGCAAACCATCCTTTAATCCCATCTAAGAACAGATTATAAAGATACTTGTTCTCTCATGTAGATGTGAAGTAGCATATGACAAATCTATGCTTACAGGATAACTGGCCCTAAATACAGGAACTCCTACTGTAAGGACAGTCTAGTAATTTTGGAGTCCCTTGACTGAAGAACAGCCAAATTTATGTCACCTTAAATTGTTTTTGATGTTCTGAAAGATCTAAGCAACCACTCCCTAGAAAATACTTCTTTGAAATACAGTAAGCAGAGTACCCCAATGAAGGCATCTCAGTCCTCTCCAATTACATTCAAAAGTCTTCGTTAAAAACACCTTCTGTCATTTACTGTGTCAATGTAGTCCTTGGGAAAACCTCCTTGCATGCAAAACTGATTACAGAGTGATTACATTTATCTTCACTGGGTGGTTTTGTTTAGTCAATATTTGATGTAAAGTGTCATAGTCCCTAAGAAAACTATTAGTGAACACTTAAGAGTATCTATAAAGGACCCGAGTACTGCAAGTTGAACTGTAATCAAATATGAAGGGTGTTAGCCATCAAATATAAGCTTTCTGGTTATTACTCACTGATTTGGTCATTTTTTTTATCACACAATGCATCTAAATATTTTAGGAGTAATCTGCTTTTTTTTGAATACTTACAAAACTTGCATATATTTTGCACAGTATCATATTACATCAGGAACTTTTTCTAGATACAGAGTGAACAAGTGGCTTTGTATTGCAGGAGTTCTATATGTGTGTGGGTTTGGGGGACATATTAAAGTTCACAAAGAGTTAAACTTACCAACGCTTGTAGCTTAGGACAGTGTATAGAAAGTTGTATCAATGTGCTGTCAGTTATCTAGAAATAAAAGAAAGCAAACAACCATAAGCAGCAGATAGCAGGAGAGTTGCCCTCAAACAAGATACCTTTTTCTCTACCAGATCAGGGTTCTGTTATTTCTGGAAAACATCCAATCACCTGTTACTCCAAGTATTTCCCTGTATAGAATTCCCCAACAATTATTTTTATTTACTATCACAAACAGCACTATTAATAAAAACCAAAACACATCTAACAAAGTGCTAATGCACTGCATTCTTACACTGGATGTTCAATATTCCTTTTCATATTAAATCTCACCAAAACACACTCTTCCAAGTCCATCTTCTCCAGCTCATGGCAATTCTAAAATAAACAAAACAGATAAACAAAAGATGAAATAAAACAACATATAGACATAAAATCATGCACAAGGCTAGTAATACAGGATAGCACAGCTTCCAGGAGGAAATTTGGAACTAAATCCCTTCAAGTATTTGGTCACAACCAAAGGACAAAAAATGGTAAAAAAAAAAAAATCCACAAGCAATACACCATCTCCCTCTCAAACCTCTACATCCCAGCCTTTCTCTTACTAAGTGAAATGTCTCCTTCATGCTCTGTAAGGTTTGACCAGGATATATCAGTACTCACCCACCCCTGCTTCCCTTCCCCCTTTTGGGGTCAGCTTCAATTCAAACCTATGGTATTTATAGTCTGTGCACTAAAGCTAACTATTCTGCATACAGATAAACCAAACTTCTGCGTATGGCAACCTGCACCAAACTAATCTGAAACACACTTAAGCCCATGGAACAACTCTCTTCACATTAGAAAGAAGCCTTAAAAACAATTTGCTTTGCTAATGAATGCTGAAAATATGAAAATAGACTGGGAGAAAGCTGCCCTTCACATTTATACAAGCAATTTTCTCAATATTCTGAGAGATCCCTAGCAAGCTTTTAGAAGTGCTTTCAATATCTGATCATGACTAATTTCAAGAAAATGATGTAACCTTGTGACCTCGCAGCAGACCACATGGTGCCACGGCTCAGCTCAAACCCCAACCGGTTTTTTATGGGCCTAGGAAGAAATGGTTTAACTTGCAGCTCCCAAAAGCAGGCTTGAGGTGACTATTGAAAGCCCAAGGCTATAGTGCTGAATGATTAGAAAACCACTCTGTTTAACCACTGTGGCTAGAAAAAATACCTTTCATTCACACTAAGTATCACCAGCATAAATGAATCCCATTTACAGAGTATTATTTTTGTGTTCAGATTTCCTAAACCAGCTAGCATACAAGTCTAACTTGAAGCATTCAATACCATCAATATGCTTACTTTACATATTTACAGCATGAATCAGGTCACAAGTGTTTATAATATAAGTATTTTTGTAACTTAAAGGTATGATCAGAATAATATTATATATGGTGATTTTGGGGGTGTAAATATCACAAAGATTTGCGTCATCTTTATAGGGGAAATTTGGCTAGAATACATAGAACAAGTTCAGAATCATGTTAAGCATAATAAGTACAATTGAAACACACTTAAAAAAAGAGGGGGGGAAGTGGAAAATGCAATGATAGATGGCACGTTGCAGCTCTAAGTATAACCCAGAAATAAAATCACACTTAATCCCTTCCTCCACTGGGTTCTTCCTACTTTATTTTTCTTCTTCTCACATTCCTTCCCAGCAGGACTACATCAATTCACAGCTGTTCAGCAGCAATGAGAACAAGGCAAGCTCTAACCTTCTGAAATGACCCTTACCCGTGCTAAAAGCGTAAAACCAGCATCTGTAAGATGTGAACATCTTGCAGCTTCCAAAATCCTAGAAAAGTTTTAAATGTTAAAGAAAACGTTAACATAGAGAAAAGCAAATGCATTTGAGATACAAATCTGTCTCCTGCAACTTTAAGCTCTGAATAACCAATTTAGATATGTGCCTATTTTTCACAGTAATTTGCAATTTAAAAGCACTAGGTACACTTTTGATCCAGCTTATCAGAAGACTCTTAACAGTCACAGAACAGATTAAGTTCAATCCCCAAATCTCCTCAACATGAAGTCGAAAAAATTATACATAATTATAGGCATTTTGACCTCTTGTTTCAGTAAGACAGCATAATGCTCAAGTTTTGTCATGTATTATCTGAGGAAAGATATGGGACAATAAACCCTGAGTTAAAGAAAATGCAGATGAAGCCTGCATCTAAAACCTGTTGTCTAAACACAGGATGTTGGGAAGCCACAAAACTGAGAAACTGCTTACTAGAAATTCGGTCAGAGCCTGTGCATGAAGCACAGTGAGGCAACTTACCAGAAAGTAAGGAGCTTAAATTCTCCAAGCCCACAGTAAAAACAATAAGCTACATCAACACAGCCTTAAAGAAAACAACACGGCATTTTGGAAAGATAAACCTAACACTCTTTCCAGAGGCACTGGGAAGCAGTACTATCAAAACAAACAAACAAAAAAAGTCAGCTGCCCCAACAACACAACTAGTTTGCAGAACAGGCCTCCATCCCATTAATGTTTTGTCATCTTTGTTTTCTTTTTTTTTTTTTAACGAACACTTTTTACTTTGCAGGTGGAGTATCAAGATGAATAAGGAGAAACCACAGCACCATGCAACAAGCAGCACAAACTAAGTGCAACTTACACACTCGCCACAGCAAACTCTACTTCTGTACTGGGGTCAGCTGGGAGCAGGTAGGAAAAGACAAAAAACCCTCTTGCTGCAGTAACACTTAGAGGCACCTACATCCTTCCACTGGTTTAGGAGGTCATTAGAAAGCTCTGTCTCCACAGAGAAAGCACAAAGGGAAAAGCCATGCTGTGTGCATAAAGAAAATACAAGCCCAGAGTACAGGATGTGGGGCTCTGACTATGACTTGGCTGGATCAGTCTCTTCCAAGCCATAAGAAAGAGCGCAGCTGAGTTCAGAGGCAGGCAGCCCCACAGGATACACCCTTGAAAACCACTTCCAGAGTGCTAGTTTTCAACAAGGTTCAGAAGTATGATGGAAACTCAAGAACAGCCAACAAAGAGGTACAAGACAGGTACCGCTTCCCAAACGGATGGTCGTAACACCTCTGGATTTTCTTTCCAGACTCACCTCTGGAAACTTTTTCCCCTTCTATCAAGGGCAGTTTGCAACCTATCATAAAATACCCTCAGCTACTCTGAAAATTACCTAGGATACCAAATAGTAAAGGAAAAAACCCAACAACAACAACAAAATATGATTCAAGTCCCATTTGTTACCCTTCTCACTCCTTTCATCAATTACTTGCTTTCAACCCCACCTACACTTAGAACCATTGGATCCCCAACCCCATTGCATTTCTGACTTCAAAGGCAGGGGAAAAATTAGATCCGCAGTGTGCAAAATAGTGAAGCTGCTACTTACTGCACATCTGGTTGAAAAGAAGAATATGGAAACACAGGGGTAGGAAGCCAGAAGACTAGCAGCTCTAGCTTTCCTGAAATTGGGCGCACAGTCCGAAGGGCAGAATGAGGAGAGTGAGCTATATATACACATGCTGCATCAGTCAGGCCCCAGGACGAAAAACAGGTGGGAAGGCAGTGGTCAGCATGAAAATGAGCAAAGTTCTAATTTTTGCTTTTAGTGCTTTACTTAGAGGGCTCTTTTTTCCAGATACAGCTGACATTTATTTCCCATCCAGTGATTCTTGACAAAGTACCTAGCATAGGAGCTGATGAAGCAAAATGATATCTGAAAGCAGATTCCCCACTCTTATAAAGCAACATTCTCCAAGACAGACCTTATTGTTTACAGCTGTCTTTTGGGCACACCTGGAGTGTCTCTGCACACAGCACCTCCCTATTCCTGTTGAATTAGCAGCAGGTGGGAGAGGACATTAACAGGGTTAAAGGCAATACGATCCTAATTTTCACAGCACCACCTAGACAAAGACATTCATGGTTCTTGGGTGCTTTTCCTAATAAGCCTCACCAAAACAACTACCAGTATTTTAACTCTAAAAAGCTCTAAAACAGAAAAAAACAGAGACAGTATCAAGAACTTAAATGAGCACACAAAAAGGGATGAGACAACAGCTGTATCTTGATGTAGGGGGAAAAAAAACAGGGAGCTGGTCAAGCTTAGGATTTTTTTTTAAGGAGATGTCATTTGTGAGTGGTAACAGCTGTGGAACACAGCACCATCACAGAAAACAGCATCACAGGACATCCAAGACCCTGAAGTGAAGTGAGAGTAGCACAGCACAGAAAATAGTCAAAAGCTTCCTAACAGGGCCAGCATGTCCAACAGAGACAGGGGAGTTTTCTTTCATACTCAACACTGAAATATTCAGAAGGTACGAACAAGTGCAGAATTACATTTGCCTTTGATTTCCAACATAATTTTTATCAAGTACTTTCAATACATGATCCCAAAAGTCTAGATGTAACCAGCTGTATCATCTGTCCTTCCATCACACACTCCTCTGCAGTAATCACTACAAAGGGTCATTTTTTTTTTTTTCATTATACTGTTCCTCATTAAAGAAGAATGGCAGACTCCTTCCCCCTCGTGGTACAGACAGTGGCTAACAGTTTACCTACCGAAGTCAAAACAATTTCTTGGAAAGAACTGCACAACTAATAGCACTTTAGACCTCCTTTTATTTCCAATTTAAGCTGCGAATTGAGAGAATGCGAGAAATCATGGAAAAAGACCAGTAACAGCACAGCTTTCTAAGGACTGCAGTTAAGGGTCAGAAGACTCCTAAGCCCCTAACACTGGCACACGTAAGCTCTTGTAAGAATGAATGGTGACATGAAGGGAATTGTCACTCTGGAATAGTCTTAAGGACAGGTTTTCCACAGCAACAAAAGCTCTTTTTCACTCAGTCAGCTAAAGGAACACTGCGTGTCAGCATACTGCATACTGGCATTTGAATGTAGCCTCCCCTGTTTTTATGGTCTACATTTTCCTCCATTTATCTGTGATTAAGTATAACAAGCTGTGACTCCTACACATTCCTGTCATAAATGGCAATTTACTTTCATCCAAAAATCTTTTGGTTTGATTTAATTTACATTAAAATTAGACCTTGCAAGTAGTATTATATGTCTCTACAGCCAGAGAGCTGCTGCATGACTGAGCTTTGTTACTAAAGCTGAAGATGTCCCCACTTCCGAGAATACCACCATAACGTGTATGTTAGTGCAAATCACACCAACATAAAAGTTCATATTTTTAACTGATGAGCCCCTATTACTCAAAACATCCCATAAGTACCAGTCCTCAGTGCTTGCAGAGACATTAGCACACTCCGTATCAGAGTTTAAGAATGCCAGGATGCACTGCAGAGCATATTAAAAAACCCATGCTAATAAAATCTGTGAATATAATACTCAGATATGATTTAGCTATTTTTTTGCAAGACAAACCACTGCAATAAACCACATCAGAGTACAAACACCACAAGACAACACAACTACAGATATTTTTACCTTGAAAAAAATAACGGTCTTTTTATCTTCTTTTCTTCTGGCTTGTAATTAGTACCTAAAACACTTAGCTAGAAGCACAGAATTGAACTGCTAGGTTCAACGTGTTTTATTTGTCAAACATTACTTCTTGGTTTTCCAATATACAGTGGACTACATTCGTATGCTAGCTACAGAGGACCAGCCCTCAAGTTTATATTCAGCTGGCACTTCTAACTTAATGTTTTGATTGCAAAGGTAACACAAACAAGACAAAGCTAAATCAAACCTGTGGATATCAGCTGATTATCTTCTGAAGTGAATTTCTTACATCAGGCCAGTAACAACATGACATACTCACAACACACTCACAACATACTTACTTCAACCTTGGACAGTTTAGACCAAGTGCTGTGAGAGAAGCATCTGTAAGGTTGCTACAGCCTGAAACACAGAGTGACTGAAGTCTATGGCATCCTCTACAGATTTTTACAATGCCTTCATCTGAAATTTGCTGCAACACAGAAGAAGGTTAAAGTTACTCCGTTGTCAAGTAATCAGCTAAGAACAAAAATCAAGTTATATTACTGAACTTTTAGTGTCACACTGTACATACCCATGGCAACCTGTGGATTTTCAACCAAAAAACACCATCATGAAATTATCTTCACTGGTAACATCGAAGGCAATCAACACACAATTCCTACTTATCTATGTCTTTTTCCACAGATCTCTAGTACTGCTCAAAGGCAGTCTGAAGCAGAGGGAGAGTTGTTTGTTGTTGTCCTCCTCTTTCACTTTGCTTTTGCTTTATAAGGTTTTTTTGGGGGTTTTTTGTAGCTATTGTGTGAAACAGCTCGCTACTTCTATGTTTGTAGAGTTCAGGTCTTTCATTCCAGTGACTGTGTAAGTTCAGGAACAGTGCAAAAGAGACCTTAAAGCTCGGCAGCAGGAGAGCTAACTACCTATTTTGCACTGGAGCAGTAGAACCCAAGGGTAAAAACCCTTCACCTTTGGATAATTTTCAAAGCAAGAGTTACAAGTAAACAATTATGTATAACCCATTCTTTACAGAAGATAAATGTAAAAGCCAGGTTTGCCCTACCCTATGCAGTTGTCTTTAACGGCAAGATTTAACTCAAAAGAAGGGTTTTAATTTCTCAAAATTGTTTTGTACTAGATATTCTGAAAAAGTAACTCTAAATTTGGAGTATGAATAAAAAAGTTTTCTCTCTGAAACAGGAACCATAAGAAATAGCCCCAATGCAGCTGCACAAAAAATAGCAACAGGAACTAGGTTATTGGGGGTGTGTGCAAATATTATTTTGTTTACAGGTCTTCTATTCTGGAAAAAGTATTCTCTCCTCCTCCCACTCTTGACTCCAAGAATTTAATTTTTCTGCTGAATGACTAATCCTTCATGGTAAAACGGGTTATTTTATTTCCTGGCCTAACACTACTCTTCCAGTAACAACAAAGACCTCTACTGTATTTTGAATGGAAAAGTCACTCATCTAGGTATGCTAATACTACTATAGCGTATTTCTGAGGCTATTACCACAAACATATACCTTTCATAGATGAAAACAGGATGGGAAATAGCAGTAGCTCAGCACAAAGGGAGATCACCTTATGCTCCCTCCCCCAACTCAGCGCTTTTTAAGAGCAGAAGTTTATATTTGCACAATTTGTTCTGTCAAAAATTACTCTAGACAGAAAACTAGAAGTCTTGTCTTCTTTTTGTGGATCCAGAAGGATTTGAGTCATCTACAGATAAGATAAGCTTTTTTTTTTTTTAGATTATAAGTCCAACAGCAGTCGGGTATTTCTGGATTTGACTCTCCAAAACATGTTTTCTGGAACTGTTTTGTTTCCTTTGAGAGATACTCATGACACTATTATTGTGAAAAGGAACTATTTTGGAGGTGAGGACTAAGTAAATTTTATGCTGCTGCTGGAGATGGACAAAACCCTCAAGTTATATGAGAATTTTCCATTCTGAAACTTCTTGTGTTTTCAATGCCTACATCCCTCTCAGGAAAGAAAAGTGCTCAAAAAATGCTTTCTAATGGTTTCTAAAATCTTTCTCTAAAGATGGCACCTTTCAGATGTGCAGTTTCCAGAGTTATTATGAGTTCATTCCATAGCTGCTGGAGCTGGCCTGGCATTTTACAAGGTGCATAGAAGAGAGCCACTAAAATCAAAGCGTGGATCATAAAACACAAGGAGACCTGCTGTATAAAAATCAGTGCTAGCCCTTTGATCAAGAGCCTGGCTGCTTCTGGAAGCATGCTTCTAATCTAGAGCAAGCAGGACACAACTCCAGTGAAATAAAACTTTAAAGCACACGTAACTAGGTAGGACACACAGTCTGTCAACTGAAAAGATTCAAAGGGAAAAATACTTTCACTCATGAGGGTTTTTTTGTTGGTACTTAATATCTACATGACAAGAAACATACTGGCCAAGGGAAAACACTCCTATGCCAATGCCCCTTTTAGGCAGGAAAGATCATAACTGATTATCACCAGACCTCTTGAGAGCCATCCACAAAAATTAATTGGAAAGGGCTGGCCTCGATGTATCTCATTAGTCTCAGGTAAAATACAACAATAGAACAATTTTGGAGGAGGAGGACAGCAAAAGGAAGAGTGAAAGGGGAGGAAATTATGTACTGACTTCATTTATTTAAGAGTGGTTCTGATCAAAAGAAGGAATGTCCTTTCATTCCCATTATCTTTTGGTGTCCAGCTTCAGTAGGCACCTAAATTCAGATTGAAAAATCTGAAAATTCTCTCTTTCACTGAACATCTGGCTCATGGATGCTCAAGCTTTGTATTCATATTGTTCTTAATTTCTGCAGTATTTTAATGTAACTTTAAAAAATCCTTAATGCTCCAAAGTGTTCAACACTTCCAAGAAATCTATTAGGTCCAAAAACTTTCATCCAATCTTAATAAAAAATGGTCCCATGCCATATTCATTAAGGAATGATACGTAAAACAGACTTGAGTTTTAGCCCAAGCAGATTTTATACCTTCTTGCAATAAAACCATAGAAAAGTTTTCAAAAGCAAACAAAAAAAGAAACTTGCTTCATTATTCACATTTGCATGACTGAAACACTGAAATTCTGATTTATTTTCTAAGGCTTATTTACAGACAAAGAATGACTTAAGTACATTTAATACATTAGATCTTTCCCACTCCTGAAGTCACATCAGAAACAACAAAAAAGCCAATATAAAATACAGCAAATCTAAGTTTTGTATACTTTCAGAGCAGAATAAAGAGTATATGAAAGATTCCCAGTCAGTTCATTACAAATGCATGTGTTCTTCCATTACTATTTAAAAAGTATGCCCTTCTCCTGCTATCTAGATGGTTCTGAATCATCTTCAGTTATGGTGCCATTATATTTTACTGTCAGTTATGTAGCCCAGAATATGGCTTCTGCTCAATTAGAAACCTTAAAATTATGAATAGACCAAAATGTTTGACCTTAACGGATGGGAAAACAAGAACTACATCTGTAAAACCGCATGGTTTAGCGCATACATAGTTCATGAGATCTGAATGAACAGAGTTAATTCTTAAGCTAGAGCTCACTACAGTTAAAAGGTGTAATGATGGGAAAAAAAAAAAATAACCCAACACACCAAATCCACACTCAGCTGTAGATACAGTCAGCTTAAGACCTCTGTTCCACACAAAATTCTGTAAACTGCAGAGATGTACTATTTGAATTATTTAAGTATGTAGCAGATCAATTCATTAGCATTCAGAAATGGTTTATGATTCTTAGACAATGTATCTTTTTGAAGCTTCAAATACTTACTGTACAGGACTGCAAATTCAGGATTACAAGTTCATGACAGTGATTTTGAATGTGTTTCAATGCTTCATCTTCTAACTGTATTTAGCAATTAAACCAGACATAGGAAAAGAAACAAGAAATTAAAAGCACAGCAAAGCAGTCCAAATAATGTATTCATCTTGTACTACTTAACAAATGACTACAACAAAAACAGTATTTTTTAATTCATGGAGATTTCAAAAACCCAAAATAAAATTTTATTCCTAAAGGATCACCCAAGCAGTTATGTACCTGTGTGCAACCTCTAAGAAATAGAGCTTTTAGTCCACTACACCCTTTCACCAGTGCTTCAATACCATCCTTCGTAATCTGATCACACCAGGAAAGATTCAAATGTTCCAGATTTCTGCAACCCTCACTGGGAGAATTAAAAAAATACATAAAGTTAAATCCAGCCTTCAAATAGTCATAACAGTGGGAAACCCAAATTAAACACACTGTTAGAAATTAATGATAGCCAGTAGACTGTGCCAGGCCTCCACAGAAAAGTCATGAGAAAAGACCACACACAAACACCAGTCTACACCCAAGAAGTCCTAGATACAGGATACAGTCAGTGCTGATACACAATATTAAGGTTCAGCATTGATTTTTTTTTTCCCACTTTGTTAAATGCTGAACAGCTCTTCAAATGCTTCTCTTTAACAAAAACCACTGAATATTCTTACCTTAAGCCTTTCAAAGAGCTGTTTGTGATGGCTACGCAAGATGTCAGATCCAGATGTTTCAGCTTGGAACAGAATCTGCTAAGACTGTAACACGTGCTGCAAAACAGCAGACACACTAAAAATAACTTCAGCTACTTCTTTTTCCAAATTTTCCCATCAAACAAAAAAACCCTTTGACTTACCTGTCAGTGATTTTTGTGCACCCATTTAGATTTAAGTGTTCGATGTTTCTACAGTTCTGTGCAAACGTCCTAGAACAGCAACAAAAAGCTGGAGAATTAATATGTCACAAGTTGTAATACAGTCACTAGAGTGCGCTCTGTCCCCTACTGCCTTCCACCTCGGCCAAAAAGCTTAATCTTCAAGCCACAGTGTTGTTACAAAGTACACTTCAAATAAGTCTGTCTCGGTGCTTGCTTTTTCCCTTTGCTATTACAAGTTTCTCTCTTTGGTAACTCCTGAAACCAAGTGTTGCTCCTCTCTCAATTACCACTTGAGCAAGGTGTTTATTTCTGTCATCTATAAGCCAGAATTTACTTGCTCCAAATGCCTTAACTAAAAACATTAAGGGCATAAACAGAAAGGTTTCAATAGCACATCAGTTAAATATTAAGCTGCTGGGGAGAGTGCCTGCACATGTCATTACTGAAGCCTTTGTAGGTCTTAAGGAGCTCGCTCCCACATCAAATGAAAAGCAACGTACCTTGTGCTTTGCAGAGGTAGGACCTAAGCCTATTGGACTACCAGTGGAAAGCCCTGTGGGTTGCAAATTAGTTATTTATGATTTTAAAAATTGAAATGCATCTGTGTGCACTACTGGGTATGAAGTCTAAGGATGATTGGAGCTATTATACTGCTAAAAGCCTGTATGTATCATTATACTAATTACCCAGAAGAAATACACAAACTTTCTTTTCATCTCTGCAGAGTAATATTTACAGCTGCGTTGCATTTCAGAACACTGTTTTATGCCCATGTTTCCTCCAACTGCATGGATTTTATTGGCAGGGGTGGAGGAAACACACAAAAACAGTTTTGTCTGGAGGCTTGCCGTGGTTAACAGATCCGACTACACACTCAGCTGGTAACAACTTCCTGGCTCTCCACTGTGGATTGAAAACAATGGAAAAAAACCCCAGCAAGCAGTTATACTGGTGAGAGTTTCCACTTGAATTCTCGAAACAAGCCATTCCAAAATTCATGTACTGGAGGGAGATTTACAATCAAGACACTCTTCAAATCACTTGGAAAGATGCTACGCTCTGGAGGAAGAGCAGCAAACTTTGCCTCTGAGATTCAAGCATGGGGCAGGTCTCGGGACAGCTGCCACAAGCATTCAGTACTTCCACAGCCAACACCTACGTTGATAATTGGCTGGTTTTAAACAAAAGTTGATGTAGAAGGATAAATAGAGAAATTAATATCACCCACAAAACTAATGGATCTGGAAAAAACTCAGCACAAAAAGCCTGATAGGAAAAGTTGTTTTCAGTACAAGTATCTGAATATTAACGCCACCTTTCTTCTGCTAATGTTTTGAAAGTCTTCAAGCTCATGCATTTATCATTCATTTATTAATTTCAATATAACCTGCTTATATTTCAGAGGTGAATCATCTTCCTTCCTAAACTGTCTGAGACACCACCATCTGCACCAGTTAGTTGTTACGGATGCACTGGTAACACTGGTAGCTGGTCTCAGCTAAGCCTGTCCTTTTACCTGCATGACTAGCTGTATCATCCCTACAACGTACACATGCTACACACCAAACTGCTGTATATTTATTCTTCAGGATCTGTTCATTAAATATATCATTATTTTAAAATATCCCACCTCCAGCACTCCCCCTCTTCTCAAACGCTACCAATACCTGAACCCACGTACAATTTTTGGTCCTATTCACAACAACCCTTGCTGCAGTTCCCTAGCCTTAGCATCCTGAAAAGCACACAGCTGGGAGCCTAAACCAAACGTGAGAATGGAGTTAATGCAGGGGGGCGAAACAGTTATCTACTGTCACAACTCCTTCTTCCTACACCCTTCCCATCGCCTTTCCCTGCTACCTCCTTCCCATGGTAGTTGCTACCTCTGTCGGAGCCTGCCTTCCCCCTCTCCTCCACTCCGGCTAGTGCCTTCCCCACTGAGGACACGGGGACCGTCTGTGTGAATGCTCTGGGAACTTGGAGGAGCACTGCAGAAAGTTAACTCTGGTTGGGGCTACCTCTCTTTTTGACAGCAGTTGCCGGCGATATGGGAGATGGTAGTGATATGCACTTTCCCCTGAGGAAGCAAGACTGCCTGAAGGTAGAGTCACACCACGGAGCAGTTTGGGAATGGCCTAGAGGCAAGGAAAGCTTTGGGGAAATATTCAGGTTTGAAGCTAGGATGCCTATTTGGGTTACTAAAGCAATCTATTGCTTAACTAGTTGCTGGATCGAGTTACTCTAGAGACAAAAGTCTAATTTACTGACTTACTTATAAATTTTAGAAGGAGCTAAAGGTCTCAAGACACTTACTTAACGCCCAGTACTTAACAAAATCTTCGTGCTTGTATTTTCCTCCCAAGAATGGCCACACTACATCAGACTGAACACCACACAGCCCCGTGACAGCAGAGGAAAGCGTAACACAAAAAGCCATACCCTGAGGCTTCCTCCAAATATTCTTTGAGCCCTGATGTACTTGTGGCTTAGGGACCCCGTTTGGCTGGAGGTAGGATCTTTGGGTTTAAATACTCAGAGAAATATCCAGAGGAATCTGGCTAAACAGTCTGCATACAGAAAAAGCTTATATGGATTCAAATGATCTTCTGGGAACAAACTGCACAGTTCCATTTATATACTGTGTAAAGAAGGGCCACTGTCTCTAAAGACTCCCGAGATGTTCCTGTTGCCTGCCTGTTCTTATATTAGAGCAAGAAGAGAATCCCAGGCCTTCCCCGATTTTGTAGGCACTCAATCGTATCAGTCTTTATTCCTCCTCCCATTGCTAGGGTCACCTCTTGTCCAGACTCCAAGATAAACTATAAACTGACTGACTACTAAACTTGATGAAACTAATATTGTAGGACACCCGAGTGAGTACAGGTCTGAAAACATTTTAACTGCTTGAAAAAGGAGAGATATCCACATAATACCAGTGAAAGAAAAAGACACGTTTCTGAAAAGCACATTTCTTATTTCTGAGTTCATTTCCAGAAAATAACAGTAGCTCTACTTTGACCTCAAACTGACATCTCTTTTAGGCATTATTAAGGTACTCAATACTTACTTAACTATCCCATTTTGGTCATTAGTCAGTACTTAGAAATCCAAACAAATGTAATAATAATTGCTTTTGGTCTGGACATTAGGAAATAAGTGATGTCTCAATCTAGGACTTTACTTACTTTAAAGAGGAGTCTCCAACACCAAGACATCCTCTCAGACTAAGTTGTCTCAGGAACCCACCACACCTTTTCGATATATTTTCCACAACACGACCCTTAAACCAAATAAAAGGAAGATTTTGTTGAGTTTTATTCTGACATAACATTCTAACCAAATTAAAAATGCCGGGAGTAAAGACCAGCCCCAGCTATATCCCACCAGAACGACACCTCTTTGAATTTCTTTTGCGACTTTATGAAAAAAATTTACCTGTTCAGAATCTCAACTCACACTGAAGTGCTATTCAATTCAATCTTTAGTTATCTCCCTTTTTTTTTTTCAGTCTATCACACACCACTCAATTTTGTCTCAGCAAAACCTACTCATCAAGACTGCTAAAATGATCTGCAAGTCTTGTCAGATGTGTAGAGAACCTGAAGAACTGCCCCAGAGATGCAATAGGAGGCATGCCCATTCCTCGAGGATCACTTCCTACTACAGCATGTAAATTTAAATTGCCCATGAAGATGTAACGTCACTGAACCGCAGCCTCCGATGAGTCCCATTTTACAGTCCCTGCTATAGGGATGGTTACCTCTGCAATGGAAAGAAGGTGCTGAACACCTTGGTGGGTGCAACCACTTCAGTTGCCTCCAGAAGATTTGCCAGAGCCCACCTGCCAGTCTTCAGCGTCATGTATATTTGGGTGTCTGTGCTTAACACTTGGGAATGCCAAAGAACTTCACATTGTGAAGCTTACACCCTTTATGTCCCGTTACTTGTCAAAAGCTGAAGCACAGCTTACAAAAAAACCTGCCTATTTGACCACACATCGCTACAAAATACTTTTTATTTACATCCTGAAAGTGCATTTTGCTATACATTAGGAGTAAGCATAATGGCACAGTACTTCTAATACTCCATCTGAAAGTACCATTATGCAAAAATGTCATTAAACTACAATAAAAATACACCTTTTTTTGGTAGGAAAAACAAGGTAAGATAGCAGAAAGCAGGTGGCCACTGCAAAAACTGACTAGACATCACACTGTATCTAATGTCAGGGTAAGGTAAAAGAAACCAACACTGATCATTTAACAAACAGGAGTAATACTTAACAGCACCTTTTATTATCTTTGCTCTTTTTTTTTTTTAAGCAGGAATACTTACAGAATTAGAGGTCAGTGGATTTGTTTGTTTGTTTTCCTCTCTATACAGCATGGTAACAATTTTACTGAAACAGTAAAATGTTTCTTACATTTTGTTGTCCACCTCTAATACCAAAGTCCTGGCTAGCACTACGTGAAAATATTTTATCATCAGATATTGTTTCTCTTACCTCTCAGAAGAATTTACACCAAAACAAAGAAACTGAAAATCATCAAACAAAATTATGTATTTTTTAAAGCTTTCTGATTAGTCAGAATTCTTTCTCAACAGAGGCCAAATACCTTTAGTGTAAGGCTAAAGTCTTCAATGAGTAACATGCAATGCAAGTTCTATCTACATTGCAGAAAAAAGCCAAACCCTAATGCATTATTCAAAGAAAACAGAAAAAAATAAGTTTTCCCAAACCCATTTATTTCTTTAAGCATGTAAAAAAACACAAACAGCATATTCAAAAAGACATTTTAAGTGCATTCAAATGCGTTTAGCTGTTTGAGTAATTCAATGTCACACAAAAAAACTAGTTCTTCAAATTACCCCAGTTTATATTTTGTTCTACATACCAAAAAATCCTAAAGCCCATTTAACTTCAAGATCTTCACGCATCTTTGTGATAGAAAAACAATTTTTCTTTATAGTTTGGGGTTTTTTCCACTTCACTTTATTCTCTACCACATGGTCTTAAATATGGAAAATTTCACAAAATCTAATTTTTCATTATTTGATAGTCTCAGTTCAAGTACTGCTTGATGTTATGTGAAATATCACCAAACAGTACAACATCCAGCTGAGCAAAAAGTTGCCAAATACAATTAGCAGCTTTCACCTGTCCTAAATCTAAAGGCAAAAAAATACTACTAAAATAGCTGAAGAAAAAAAAGAGTTCTTAGACACTGAATATGAAAATGGATCTTGTTCAAAACTACTTTATGTAATAATTGCTGGTTTAACATACTCTTATGAATAAATTTAAGGGGTATATATTACAAATGTACTTAAATATAACATACTGAAGTAACTGAATTGCTCCAAACCACAATAGCTTCTTATGGCAAAAGAGGATTATAACTTAATTTCATTCCTTCTCCTGAATCCCATGCTACATAGTGTCTCAAAGGGCAACACCACTAGGTACAACATAAGACAAACATATCAAAAACATAAAAATCCAATACCATTTCTAAATAGCAGAAAGGTTTCAGACACAGAAAAGGCCTACCAACAAAAAGACCACAGACCTGTGGGGTTTTCTTTATTATTTCTTAGCAAATGAGAGACACAAACTTTTTTAAAGGCAACTGAAAAGACGACATCATAGCTCCAACTCTTCTTAGACACATTCAGAGAGGCAGATGCCAAAAATCTTACTTCTACCTCTGTAAGATCCTCATGTTTAACATCAGTATAGCAGAGGAGTTGGCAGTAAAATTTTAAAAGAGCAGTGAAAAAAAATACCCTATATATTACAGTAAAGCTTTAGGAACAGTTTGAAACACGGTGAGCAAAATAGGCCAAATGAAATCCATCTGGATTTTATTCATGCAACTAAGAAGCTAAAACATAAAATCCAGAAGCAAATTCATTATTGTATTCTAAATTGAAGTTGTATCATCAAACAACAAACAATAAATCAGTTCAGATTCAATTAAGGAATTGTATTTCCACATGGATTTTTGTCTTCATTTTCAGATGTCATATTTTATTTTGTTATGCACATCTATGATAGCATTAATGGAGACACATTTTTCTTACCGAAGACAACACCGCCCTAATCCTTTCATTAGATGCTGAAAAGGACTTTAATGCACGTGCATCTGCATTTCAGGCAAGGTTCATACCTTATAAAACAAATGTTCAGAAAATGGTAATCAGATACATACCAAATCAAATCTAGGCAAGTCAGCGGTAAGAAAAGTTGTTCAGCATTTTATTGTTTCAATCTCCAAGGCCTACAGCAAGTGTCCAGAGAGCTTTCTGCACTAGATGGCACCCTCACAGAGAGGCTGGGGACCAGCAATTAAATTATCCGCACCATTTATACCTTTACTTTCTAGAAATGAGCAGCTTTGAATTTCTAGGGCCCTGTATCTATATGATATATGCAAATTATCTGAGATATAGCTGGCAACCAAAACTGAAATACTCATCCAGTGTAAAAAAAAAAGCAAATACAGAATTCTTCTCAATTTGCTCCTTCTCCATATTATCATCTTGAACTTTAGTCTTTAAAACATGTGAACACAAGCACAGCCTATGGGATACTCAAAATGGGCTATGCTCTTAAACATCACCATAGCAATGAAAAAAAAAAAAAACACCCAACGACACTAACCTCTATATCCGTTTGAAAGTTAAAGAGATCTATTCTTTGCCAATTGCTTCCATCCAGAGCTAAAACATTCCATGCCTACAGAAAACAAATACAGTTTATTTATTACCTCCACTGTCTGCTCCCTTCATTTTCCTCTCAGCAATTCAAAGATAAACTCAAATATAACAAAATATACAATTTCAGGTAGCATTTAAAAAAAAAGAAATACGACTGTAGATATTAGTAGTCATACAGTATCAACTAGTTAAAAACATAGAATTTGTAGAAATGAATCTCAAATCTCCTAAATGGATTACACTTCAAAGGCTAACTTACATTCATAAGACATGCAGGAAAGGAAGAAATTAAATGTGAAGTATGTACATGGACGCAGCAAGATTTAACCATCCATTTTTTAAAAAGCTTTTGTAAATTTGTCTAGTAAGTTACTTTTGCTAGATCTATATGGAGAAAAGTAGCTGCAGATGAGATTCCTTCCAATAAAATCACAGTTCCTCAAGCTCACTAGTTACTATTCTGAGAGGAACAGCAACCTTTCAGAAAACTGCTGACTTTCCACTGTTGGGATCAGGCCTTTCCTTTACATGTGCTAAGTTACATGTACGTGTACGTGTTTGAGAATTTGTCCCTCAATGTCAAAGCAATAATTGTTTGAAGTAAAACAAAATAAAAGTGCTAGAGACACACAAATATACTCAGAAAACCAGAAAAAAGAATACCGCATCCAACTGACAAGTAGTTCTGAGAGAAAATATAACTTTTTCAATCACTTTGGTTTTCTTCTGCTGTTTTCTAGGCTTTAGCTGAAGGTTCTAACAAAACCTGATGTTACTTGACTGAAAACTTATTGAAGTTGCAGGTCAGAGTGATGTGGGTGTAGGAATGAAACAGTTACACACTTAATTATACATTAAAACAAGCAAAAAGACCCCAATAAAAACAACAAGCAAACAAACCAAAACCCAATCCTCATTAAGAGAGGGAAGAAAAGCATGAAATAAGTTCTTTCATGTTGTTTAAGAATACACTTCACTGTACACACTTGATGTAGGAACAGAATATTATTCATTTTAATTCAATTAAAAAAAATCAAGATGAGCTAAACATAAAAGCTTACTTAGCATGCTTTATTATCTTCTGTGTGCCTTTTCCCTCTACTGGTAGTCCAGCTACTTAACACCTTTTGTACTTGGCAAGCAAACGATGGACGTACTTCTTAGACACATGGTGCACATTAACTTAACTACATGGAATTTTAAGCAGAAAATGTGTCTGAAAAATTGTGTTATACAGCCACATGCTTTATAAAAAGCAAATGCCACCATGCCAAACTGGGCTTAATTCTTTCTCCAGATATAGAGCATACACGACTGGATATCTTTTCCATAGCCTTTAAACAGAAGTCCAGTACATAGCAACTAAGTCCACACCTGACTGCAAAATTGGACCCACTGTTTATTTGTTTTAATAAACAAAGAGACTGAGAGAACTATTTGATTACAGGAAGCAAATTGCCCTAAAGCCCATGATTTGCATGTAATTAAGTGAACAGCATCCCAAAGAACAACAAAAAACCCAAACAGAAATACATACCTTTGAAACCTGTGCACATCGACACAAAGTAACTATGTCCAAGAAAGAAAATATTCTGGGAAGAAATGAAAATAACAACAATTAAATTTTTTTTTTTCAAATTCAGACTAATACATGAATTCGTACTTCTGTACTTCTACGGAAAGACACCAGTTACACAAGAAGCAAGTTAAATACAAGTGTTTTACCAAATTATTTTGCTTACTGAGATTTAAGGAATAATATCACAGCTATTATGTAAAGACAGTCAACACCAACATATTAGAATCAGCAGGTGCTTCTTCTGAAGATGTTTTCTGTTTCTGCCTCCTTACTACCTAAACATGCATGAATGATAACAAATTACTTTTTCTTCTTTTTAATTCAGAGAAACTAGCCTATATACCTTTAATTGTGCTACAATTAAATAAGTAACTTACACAAATACAGGTGAAGATTTCAGAGGCTGGTAAAGTGTAAGAAATGGAAAACAACACATACATAAATCCAAGTCCAAGAATCTAAGTGCTAACACAAAGAACAATGACCCAAACGTCTAAAGGGGTTTCACAGTGACTACCAAGTCTAACACAGTCAGTATCTTTTTTTTAATTCATTCTACAAGAAACAACTACAACTGAAAATTTAGCATTACTATTCTGATCATGGAACCAATTCCTCAAGGCTGCCAACTCTTAATAGTTTTCTGAAAGAAATTTTTCACTGTCAAAATGAATTTTGCTAAATACCATTTTCAAACAACAATGAAATTGGGTCAAAGGATGTTCTCAGAAAAAAAAATCATTAGCTTAAGCATAAAATACAGATCCTATTCCAAAACAATTTTCTATTACAGAGAAAGATATGAAATATATCAAAGATGTTACTGTAATTCACGTATAAACTGCTACCTGCTCGCCAGTGAACTTTCTCAGTCATCAAAACAATCACAGTAATAATAACAATATAATCTTACAGCGAGATGTTAATGCTGAGGAGCAAACAACCGGTAAGAGATGTTGAATTTAATAATGTAAAATTCTGGTTACTATTTTCCAAGTAGAAATCTGAGGCTAGAGCTAAAAATGGATGCCTACATCTTAAGCGCTATGATTTTTAGCTGTGGCAAGAGTCAAAAAATGTAATGGAAGTACTTCTTGAACGTGACATTTGTTATGATTACTTCGGGTATTAGTTTTCCAATATTTCATTAACACAAGAAAATATTTTCTCTTTTTCACCATACAGCAATACATTTTCTCAAAAAACTATTAGCCATGCAAACAGAAGGACATTCTTAGAAGCTATAAAACAATTTATAAAAGCCTGTCGATAACATTTATTTTGATAGCATCTATTTTGTCATCTTAACATCCATTCTGAGGTCTGCCCACTTTAAGGAACTCTGCAGCATTTCATGCACAAAGTACACATTTAATGTGCTCAGCAAGATTGCTGGACTGTTCAGATGAGCACTGAAAGCATTCTCTCTCTTAAGAGCAGCATTTATACCAATGACCCACCATGATTCCTCTTCTCAGGTCACCTTTCCCCCCTGCCATGAGGCAAAGGGGAGAAGATGAGGGTGTGGAGATCATGCTAGAGAGCTGCAAAAGCTTCTTGGCTTGTAGAAGCTTCCTCATAATATCACTACATGAGTGGAATCAGGAGGTCATCTCAAATTTACAGAAGCTGAAGCAGAAGAGACAGACTTCTATGTTACTTGTAATGAAGAAAATAAGGGTTGTGATGATCCATTTAATGACACAATACTCTTGCCTAAATGAAGAATGTGACATGCTTTAGAAGTGATGGTATCAAGTTCTACTGAAATAGGAAACAACGGAAGAAATTCTAAAACGGTGAAGAAAGTGTATTTTATACACCCCCGCTACTCTGACTTGTCTGGCAGTCTGTCTTCATGTTCGATTGTTTATTGCTGTGAAAAAAAATTAATGTTGATGAGCGATTTCTGCTAAAAAAGTAAATTAAAACTAATTGCAGAACAGATTTATTTTTGCTCCATTCTGTATGAAGTGACTTGTTAAAAAGTAAAAAACTAAAAGTCATCATTCTATGTTAAAAGGAGAAATATTTTAGTAAGTGTAAACATTCATGATGCTTTTAGGTTTTTATTTTTGTTCTAAAGAAGAAACTTCCCTGCAATGTGGCCCAAGCTGTCCTCATCAAAACAGATAACAACATTAGTATGCACTATAACCCAACAAAATCAGAACTATTATTATTCAATTAATTACTGGGATAGGTAAGAGATGCCAGTAAGTTCATTTACAATTCTGAAGAGCTATTCTGCCAACTTGCTTGAAAACATTTTTTCCCCACTTTTCTATTTATTCACCCTCTATAGTACAGTCTTACATTGCACCACTAACACACACTTGGTTCTCTACTTGCAGTCCCACAGAACTTCTAGCAAATACTTACCAGTCTGGGAAACTAGCCAACAAGACACAAGACTGTAAGGTTTAAAGTAACTGAAAGTCTTTAAAAGACTTTAAATGCAAGCAACAAACTGACACGGAGATGGCAACACTGATATTGTCAGTCATCTGTTAGTGTCAAACATCGTCTGGCACTGAGGGTGAAGGACTATAGCAGCAGGCACTTGGTAGTTTTTTCCACTTTTTAAAATTGCAAGTAGAGCAGCTGATGGTTGTATAGCACTTCTGTCCTCTATGACCATAGCTATGTAGATGGAAGCTAATGCAGCCAGCAGCAGGATTAATTTCCACTTTAGTCTTCAGCATGGAAATTAAGTTAATAGATCCACAGTAAAGTTTAGGATCAGCTATTCTTATTTCCAGTATCCCAGGCTATTCAATTTTCCATAGTTATTCTCTATCAAGCTCAAGAAGGAGAATCCACTTACCAACAATCAGACCTCTTGAAGACTTTTCACCCCCAGGCACAAACCACTCTGGACACATGCCTCATGAGTTTGGCCTTGGGGATCTTTAAATGTTAACAGTACCTGCAGCACACATGAGATTCATGCCAAAGGCACAAAGGGTCATACAAGCTCACAGTTCCTCAACTCCTTTATGGTATAACTTGTATTTCGCTAAAGCCTAACTTCCAGAAAAGGATCTATTCTTGACCTGAAAGCATTCAAGGGATGGAAAATTACCACCACCTCTGCTAGTTTGTTCCACTAGTTAATCACTCTGTTAAAATGTTTGCCTTATTTCCAAGGTGAATGTCTTGACTTCCAGCTTTATGCTTTTTTCTACTTTTCTTCACCAAATTAAAGAGTGCTTTAGCAGCTAGTACTTTATCCTCATTGAGTTTTAAAGCCACTTGTCGGGTCATCTTTAATTCTTTTCAACAATCTTTTCACTTTAGTTCTTTAAATCTCATTTGCTCTGCACAGTCTTCATTTTTCCAGTATGTTTCTTCAAATCTAGACATCAGCAGCATTAAAAAATTTATTACTATCAACAAAACTGTACACAAAGTATCATTTCACTACCCCCACTTTCAGAGCCACTTCAGGCCACTGTAACAGCCTTTTTGACACAACAGACAAAAATCTTGCAGTATCTTACCCATCTCACCCTCACATCCTCTTCTGGAAGCATACACTCCAGGCCACAGCTCTTTCCATAGTATTCCTCAGTCCTGTATATGTATCCATGTAAAACTAATCTGTAAAATTAATCTTTTTTGAACACCCCCCAATTTATCATGTTATTCGGGCTTCCTTAGGAGTGCCTTGTCTTCACAGTAGTTTACCACTACAGGTCTTTTTGTGTCATTGATAACTTTTATCTGCAGTGACTTCTGAAGCAGTGATTTCTAAAGCATTGAATTAAATCCCTACAGGCCTACCTGTCGATTGCTGCAACAACTATTAACCAATCCTGAATCCCTTTAACATGCACTGATACACTGCACACACAGAGCGCTACTTCTAAAATTAAAAGGTCAAATGTTAAATGCTTCAGTAGAAACATGTAATCCCATTGTTTAATTGCAGAGAATGATATTGCCCAATCACTTATTTTCCAGAAAACCACAACTGTCAGTTATATTCCTCTCTCCCAATTTTTTATCAAACAAATCTATGGTGAGTTTTTCCACTGCATACTGAATATGAGGCTGAGATTTCTGGTCATCTCTCCCTTGCCTAGATAAAAGCATTGCAGTCAGGATTCATATTCTCCTCCGGAATTTTCTTGATACCCAAAACTCAACAGAAGAGGGCCACAAACCTCCTAAATCACCTTTTCAAGGCATTTTCACAATATTTATATGGTCCTGCCAACTACAAGAAGTTATGATCTACAATCTCTATCATCTTCCCACGTATTTCCACACATGCTTCATTATTCCCATGTGCTATAAACAGACTGTCCTGTGTCTTTCCAAACACAGAGATGCCCGACTCCTAACACTCTGTTTCCCTCCCCATGGAGCCATGGAAAGAAACAGCCATTTCTCAAAACCCCAACACTGTACAGCGTACCACCTACAGAGTGAGAAATCAAACTGCTCAAGAGTCAAACTGCTTCTCTCTCACCTTTGTAAAGGCCCTTCCAATTTTGTTCACATAAGGTATAAGCTTTTGCAGTAATGGCCTGGCGATGACTCATTTTAAGTATTTTGATACACTACTATATGGATTGATAAAAAACTGGATAACAAAATGCAGACAGTAAGTACCACACACACATACTGTGACTTCCTGGAATTTTTGGCCCAAACCCCAGAGTTTGGTATGACAGAAATGCCCAATAATTTCTGAAAAGCTTCAGCAATAACATAAGTTAGGGTTTTTTTTAATAACCGACTGGTGAATGGAACTCTATTTCAGAACTGCCATTTTTCATATCTTTTAAATCTATAGTGGTTTTGCACACGAAGAATGGTGACAAACTGCATCAAAACAAAAAAACAAAATAGTAAGAATGAGAAATGCCTGACTGAAGAGAGCACATCGAAGATCCTTTCAACTTTACCACACCATCTAATTGTTACAAAACAAGCACATGACAAATTTGTCATGTCTTCCCCATTTTAGACTATGAACTTAAGGGTGGGACTTCCATTAGTGATTTGTACAACTCCTCGCATAGAAAACCTGCTCTCAATGAAAGTACATGCTATTAGAATGTAAATGCAAGGTAGAAGAGTAAAGCCTACGCATGTGAAAAAGTACAACAGAGAGACAACGTACAGCTTTCACAGATTTGATTCTCCTCTTTTAGCAGGTTTTTCTCAGAATTTTCTGGAAAAATGCCCAAGCACACTCTGTTAACAAGCGACAGGGGAAGAGCATCAGCCACTCTCAGTCCACTACTAATTTCGTTTGAACACACACAGTCACAAAGTCTCACAACAACCGTAGAAGCCGCCTTGTATTTCTCCTAAAACTTCATAGTCGGTAAACACAAAACATTATTACGATTCTCTATATGTGGAAGGTTTCTCTTCTCCCTTTGTCCCTCATTTTACTAAACACCCTACTGAGGTACAAGGCATCTCACCATTAACTGTAGTCCAGCAGTATGTACAAACACTACAATAAAAATACGCAGGCTAGGAAACACACAGATAAGCTGAATAATTCATAGCCATGACCCATAAGAGTAGAATTTTGCATGCATAAATTTATATCTATATGATTAAGTTAAGAATGCTAGTGTTTGTGTACTTCCAAACTTCACCAACTTTGCAGGTAGGAACTTGCTCCGTTGGTAAATTCCAGAAATACCTTATTGAATAAAACCACATAATGATACTTGTCTTGGAAATGTAAACGGTGAGGCATATTAAAAACTTAAGGAGTCTGACTATTTTCTATTAAAAAAAAGTAGTATCTTTTGGCTCATTTCTGTCAGGCTTCTTTCAGCAGCATGTCACAGAAGGCTGACAAACGCCATTTTTCTACATGAAGCACGCATCTATTGACTCATCTAATGCTTGACCTTCCAGGTCAATTATTAAAACAAATCCCTTTTTACTAGGGATGTGCTACTTTGTGAAGTAAAGCACTTAAACTAGAAACTGTGAGACACTCCAAAACTTTCCAGTCACTTTTACCCCTGCAATTTCCACTTGTAAACTACTCAGGCTAAGATGCCTTTCTCAGCAAATCTACACAGCAAGTCTTTCAATAACAAACGTGGCACAAAAAGCCATTTCTTTACAAGCCAAACCTCCTTTTCTTTTGCCAAGATGCTTATTACTACTCAATCCTTACATAAGTATTAGCAATTGCAAAAGAACAGGCTGTCTACAGGGTGCCTAACATCTATTTTCAGATGAAACAGAAGTCAGTTTTCTCTACAAACAATCAGTTCTGCTGGATTCATTTCATAGTTATAGCGCAGCATCTAACTTTTATGGCCTACACATTATTTGCAAGACAAGTGGATCATATTACTCGCTCCTTAAAAAAATAAATTTTACTTATTTGTAAAAGTATGACCATATGTAACAAAGTAGCACTATTTCCAGTAGCTAATTCTCTTAGTATCTGAAACAAAACGCCCAACGATAAATTCAAGAAGGGCCAGTCCTGTTTAATCTACCATCAAACATACAGAATACAGCAACTACATTACATGGTAATTTCTTTTGCAGGGTCAATTATGTAGCTGATACAACTACATTATGCAAATCATAAAGTAACTTTAGTCTGAAAATGAAATCCAGAAGATAGCACATGAATATATCCCTGTTGCATTTTTGGGTTTATCTACTCAGATATTATGGACGTGTAATGCAACTTAAAAGGTCATATTTTTGTAACCTTTTAGAAGTCGAGTAAAAGACTAGAACACAAAACCTAAATATAGTAAGTGCCCAAGAAAAGTTCAAGCCATGAAATAGATTTTATCTAATGTTTCACAAAAAGTCAGATGCATGCTAGAATCTGTTTCAGCATTCTCACTTAGCTCTGTTTCACTCAAAATAGCTGGTGACCTAACAGTTTTAAGGAATTGCCTCATTGCATCGGTTTTCCTGATTCATATAATAGCAAGACACAAGAATCTTAAAAACTGTAACAACTCTTATATATAAAAAAAAAAAGAACCTTAACATTTAACATCATTAAGTCTTTAATAATACTAGCTAGGAATCTCACTGCAGTGCTTCCAAAAGGGAAGCTGAAGTAGAAAGTTCCAGAATCTCTTCTTTGCTATTTCTTTTTTTTTTTTTAAATAAAAATCATCTTTCTCCTTTCACAACACAATAGTCATTAAAGACCAAACAGTATCTTTCAAACAAAAGGATGAGGCAAGTCACGTGCTTTACCTAGAAATGAAGTTACCAAGAAGCTAAGAGGACTCCCAACAGCCCTACACTTGTCCTTCACGCACATTAACATCTCCCCAACATCCTTCTCGCTTTCCTAAAACTGCAGTATTTGTAGAGGGGGGTGATCGAGATTTTCTAACTTTAAAAGCTCCAGTTTAAGCACTTCTTGTAAGTGCTGCACGAGTGACACTATTCTGTAATTTCTAGAAGCCTGTATGTTGCAGCTCGTATGAGTCCCTAGCTTCATTTGCAGGATTTTTATCCAAGTTTTAGCTATAGATGCTCTTATCTAGAGCACAGGCTTTTTTCCTGGGGGGTGGGGAGGGAGGCTGGGACATCAACCAACAGACAGAATTCTATAAGGAAAAATGAGGCTCAGCTGAAGATTTGTAATTTACAGAAAAGCATTTGATAAATAAGAAATGAACTACTACTTATGGACAGACAGGAATCCATGAAAGGAGAGACAGCCTGGGGAGAATACCCCCTGCACCCACACAGGCTGGGGCCGCCTGGCCCAAAAGCAGCTTTGCAAAAAAGGACGTGGGGGTTCTGGTGAGGACTGTGTCAAACATGCCTCAAAAGAGCTGGTTTGAGGGGGGATCTTAATAGCGCACAAATATCTGACAAGAGGGAGTAAAGATGGCAGACTCCTCCCAGCAGTGTCCAGTGACAGGAAAGAAGTAATGGGCACAAACTGAAATACAAGAAGTTCCATGTAAAAACTTTTTTTTCTGGGACTGTTGTCAAACACCTGACCAGGTTGACTAGAGTTTATCAAGTCTCTATGCTTTGAGATATTCAAAATTCGACTGGACAATGCCAAGAACAACCTGTTCCAGATGGCCTTGCTTTCAGCAGGGGAGTTGGACTAGAAGATCTCCAGAGTTCACTTCCCACCTCAGCTATTCTATGATTTTTTGAACATAAATTTTATTTTTATGAAGTGATTTTATGAAGTACAAATTTGGCAACTATAACACATCTTATTAAATAAAAGCAGTTAGCCTAATGATTAGTTCAGAGTGGTTTAACTTGCAGCCCACACTCCCACTCCAACGTGTTGGCCATTCCAACTATCCCACGGTCTATTTTCTCCCCACAAGTGAAAGGATTATGTAGTTTGGGCACCAAACAGCCAAAAATCAGCTATACCCACCCTGCACGCTAGTGGCTTGGAGGAGATGTAGAAAAATAACATGATGTGCTGATGATACACAGCCTAGGGATGCTTCATAAACCATGACTGCTACAGTCATAAAGGTTATGGAAACCTTGGTTAGTTGCTGGACTAGGGTTTGGTAGACTTGATCCAACTTGTAGCTCTACTACCGACCTGGAGGATGACCTTGAGCAAAAGACTTCTCTTCCTGATACCTATGCCTGCATCAGGAAGACACAGATAAGAAAACTCACCTCTTCTGTAAATACTTCCAGAGTTACAGACAAAAAGAAGTCTAAGTATTTGGTATTGCTATTTAAAATGTCTAGCATCTATATTCAACAAAATGAAAAAAATATTTTTTGTAGGAAGTAAAGAGTATCTTTTGAGCTGTCTTTTCATTCTGATGGCACTTTTTGCACTGAAATGAGGAAGAACAACATTTCCCCCTCTGCCTCCCAAAGCTCCATATAAAAAGCATGACTTCCTTCTACCACTCATACTTCTGAACATTCAGCTTTGATAATTTTTTTAATCAAGAGTCTAAGTTTAAATAAGACTCCAGTTCCAAGGTAAATAAAGCTCTAAATGGAATTAAGTCTTCATTAGTTAAAGAACAGATTCTAAAGAGAAACTTAATAGCAAATAAAAGAAAAAAGTGACACAAATCAATGGTAATGTACAATTCCAACAGTTGTATAAGTCATTGCTATAACCCCTTTAGCTGTTACTCCTGCTCCAAATGCTTGTTATTTACTTTTGTTTGTTCCAGTATGACTAATCCTTTGTCACAAGCACGTTCTTACTGAGAAATAGTATCTAACCAGGTAATGCTGAAGCACTGCATTTATAAGGAACTCCCAATTGTTCAAGCAGAAACATTAAAGAAATTATTTCCTTTTCAAAATTCACAAATCTTACTCAGCACCTTGACAAAAACAAAATTTAAAAAAATCTTCCATTCCCGAATTTCCTCTTCATTAACACAGTATACAAGAGCACCAGTGTATGATTTTCTGCTTGTGTTCTTAGGGCCTCTCACTCACATTTTTAAAGGAATTCCATCTGAAACATCTCTGCCCAAAACATTCCATTTTAAGCTTATTCTTGCATTTGTTTGTGAACAAAACCAAATCACTTAAACATATTAAATAGACGATGGCAGCTACCTACTCCAATTTCAAAAGGCCAAACTTAATTGATCATATAATCATTTGCAAATGTTCAGCATATCATACAAAGAAGGCAGAAAATGTGTTCAAAGCACTGAAAAATATAAACTTACATCTGGAACTGATCTTGGTAAGAATTTCATAAGCAGACAAACAATACATGTAGCAGTGTAAAAAAAGGTCAACATGAGCCCTTTTCCATATTCTGAAAGGGCTATGCTGACCACCAAGCTATTGGTTGAGTCTTTAGTTTCCTCAGACAGAGTACAAGTTCTGTCCTGAATTTGAGATAAATCACCAGAAAGTTTTAAAATCCATTCCCACTTCAGAATAATTGGAAAATTTCCTAACAAAAGCTCATTAATCAGAAAATTGCAACTTGTTGCATTCTCAATGTGTATTTGAGGTTAGATACACTACCTTGAAGGCTGAAGGTATAGAGAAACTAAATGACTATCCATTTTAACATTGGGTAAATCGTGTTAAAACAAATAAAAATAGTATTGGTAGCATGACGTTATTTAAAAATTGCTGCTAAAGCACGTAAGAATTCTGAAAACAGCCAGTAAGTCTTAAATAGTCCTAAAGAATTATAAATCTGTTGTTACCCTGGCTAAAGATCAAAATATTTAATCACCTTCCAGAGGCTTTATCTTGTCCATGACCTGTACCTGTGGTTTATTCTGATCACTTGCTCAGTTTTTTTGATCATTTTTTTGGAGGTAAGGACCACTGGAATTGAGTATATGACTCCACAGGAATGAGTCTGGATTTGATATTATTGTGTTACCAGTCCCATTGTTCTTGCTTGCTTCCCATCAATATTAGTCTCTATATTTCTAGTTAAGAAATATGTTTCCCTTACCCTTAGGTAAAGGAGTTTTCTATATGGAGTAGTTAGTGCAAGATTGGAGCGTTGTAGCTGCCCTGCACTAATTCCTTAGACAGATGACTTAGCATGCCTGAAATACAAGAACTTACTTTACTTAATGGAAGTTACTTGTACAAGGCACTATTAGACTTCCGTTTACAGAAACTATAGATTTGTGTAAATATACAGAAAAGAAGTAAGCTTTACTTTTCATAAGCAACTCCTATACAATCGATTTGGTTCATAATCTGGATGAATGCAGTTCATTACTTGTATCAATTTGGTTGTTTCTGATTCTAAATAGCTATATTGTAATTGCTTGGCAGACTACTATAAAGGACTCAGATGCAAAACACTGTCTAAAAATCAAAATATAAGACTGCACGGGCATTATAAAACTGAAATGAGATATCCTGAGATTGTCAAACACTGAACAGCAGTCTTTGCTACTCAGGGTGAAATATTGCTGTATTTAATTATACAAATCCTTGAAGTGGGGAAAATTAATCATGTTTGAGATGCTAGATTACCCCCCCCCTCAAAATACATGCATTGTTTGTCTGTTTACAAGATTCCTACCAACTAAGAACAGTTCCAGATACAAGTTTATATTTCTCAGTGCTTCAACTCACCAGTCAGTACTTTGTACACCAAGACAGAGCAGCCAAATTTTACTGCAACTGTGGGCCATTTAAGTACCTAGCTAAGAAATACCAATGGCATTGTGACAATTTCTTGTTGTAAACCTTGCTATATTCCTTTTCTATTTCCCCCACAGTTAAGCACACAGATGGTAAAGCATCACTTCAATTCTACTAAATACTACGTTTGACTTCACTAATTACAAGCCTCTGGTAATTTTTCTTCTTTACAATAACAAAGACACTAAAAGCTGAGCAAAAAGCAGTATGCAGTAATAAAACCAAGGAATAGAAACATGAAAACATATATAATACTTCATTAGCCAACTCACAAGCTGCATATTCTGGCATACAAGAACAGCTGCTGCTGGTATACAACTCCTGGGTTCCTCTCCTAATTGGAGTCCCAAAACTTTGCTTATCCTCTTTTAAATCTGATTGAGCACTCAAAATTTGAGTCTGATGACTAAGACCTATTATTCAAGTACATGCACCTAATAAGTATGGTTCATAGCAGAACTCGTAATAGCTTCTACATTTGTGGTACAATTTATGAAGTTGATACTTTGTATGCAGAAAGGAACTGAAAATGGTTGAAGTGGCCAGAAGGAATAAACATCTGTTTCTGCAGCTTGCTATTTTTGTGCAAAATCTTACAGCACAGAACATCAGCAGTTAAAACACAAATGAATAAATGTTGTCTGTCCTTGTACATGCCAAAAGTATTGGCTATACCTCCATTTTCAAACATGCATTATTACTCTTTATCAAGCACAAACCCAAGTATTTTTGGAAGCTGTTGAAAAGTCAGAACGTTCTAATATTAATTACATTTACTTAAGGTTTTTTGTTTCCAATGCTTTTCAAACTAAATACTGTGACTTTAAAAATCCATTTGTTTTTTCCAGCAATTTAGAAGAGAAAAAAAGAAAAAGATGGCCATCTTCAAAGTTGTGAGATCTTAATGGAAAAGTTGTTACTATTAAAATTGCAATAGTCTGACTTTATTTCTGATTCTTCTGATTACAGATACAGGTTTATTAACTTTAGACCCCAATGCAAACCCACAACTAATGTATTTTATAATCAAACTGTGCTTTTCCATAAACACACAGGCTAAGAAAAAAATAAAGTTTCAATTGTTGGAAAACATTGTTTAAATTACATGATTTATGATACATCCTATTGGGTTTCTGTGGCAAGGTTTTGGTAGTGGGTTGGGGATTACAGGGATGGCTTCTGTGAGAAGCTGCTGGAAGCTTCCCCTGTGTCTGACAGAGCCAATGCCAGCCGGCTCCAAGACGGACCTGCCGCCGGCAAAGGCCGAGCCAAATCAGCGCTAATGGTAACACCTCTGGGATAACATTTTAAAGGAGGAAAAAAGTTGTAGGACAGAGAGAAATGGCAGCCAGAGAGAGAGTGAGAACATGCAAGAGAAACAGCCCTGCAGACCCCCAGGTCAGCGCAGAAGGAGGGGGAGGAGATGCTCCCGGCGCCGGAGCAGAGATTCCCCTGCAGCCCGTGGGGATGAAGACCACGGTGAGGCAGGCTGTGCCCCTGCAGCCCAGGGA
>JANZLQ010000009.1:10879554-10897313 GCA_026212715.1 Elanus axillaris | reverse complement strand
TGAGTGATCTCTCCTGTCCTTATCTCGACCCACAAGCCTTTTGTTATATTTTCTCTCCCCTGTCCAGCTGAGGAGGGAGGAATGATAGAACGGCTTTGGTGGGCACCTGGCATCCGGCCACGGTCAACCCATCACATACCTCCCCGCAGGATTCTTACTCAAACATCATACAACTGAACATTTATACAACCTTTCACTTCTTTTAATACACAAGAGCTGAGGGGAAAGAGCGTTCCTTGCCAACTGGCAAACTAATAGCACTGCAACAGCTAACAGGGGTAATCATTCTTCTTTTAGCTTGAACAGTACTACAAATCCAAGTTTTTAGAAGCAGCCTATTTCTTCCACAGGAAAAAAAATTTACTCCAGTATTACAAATAAAAATAAATGCCCATAAACCAGAAAAAGTTACAAATGAAATGTCTCCCTCTCTCCACTCAAGCTATTCTATCTACCTCAAAGCATAACTTGTCCCTCCAAACCAGGGTCATCTTCAAAACCACCACTGTCAATATTAGTCAGATATCCTCTTCCTCCTCTGCCCAGTTATCTGTGTCTACTTAAGAAGGAACAAATAATCTCTGGTTTCATATCCTTTCAAATGAGCTTCTTTCCCAAGAAGCTGAGGGTTTCAGTCAATTATGTACAAGTATAGTAAATATTCTGTAGAAAACATGCAAGAGACATGGCACCATCCTGAAAACTTTCCAATCTAATTCTGGTTGTAATAATAATAATAATAATAATGAACTGCAGCATAAGACCAAGGGCTTACTTTGTTCAACTTCAGAGTATGCAACTGTAGCAACAAATGAATAAGTGTTAGAGTGGTAGTATTTCCTAAATCTACTATCAGAAAAAGGTTTCTCAACTTCAGAGAAAAAAAATATGGATTGCTTGTTATAGTCAGATTACAGAAGTTTAAGTGCTTGATGCATATGAGAACAAAACCAACTCTTGCAATAGAAGAAATTGTGTTTACAAATATTTGGAAGTGAAATGTAACAAGATATTAACCAGTCTTACTATGTCTCAAATTTTATGGTTTTTTTTTTTTAAAAAAAGAGCTGTAGTGCTTCCCAACAGTTTTCATATATATCTAAGTAACAAATTAAGTGCATTTGATGACACTTTGACCAGTATTTACTATTCAGTTCCAGCACTGTGAGCAAAACGTTTCCACTGCAACTGGTTTATTCTCCTTTTAATTAAAAGGTAGACTGCATAGTTAATATAGTAAAAATAATTAGGATATTAATTACATTCAGTGCAGCAATATTTAATCTCTCCTATCACAACCATATGACAAGACAATTTTAAAGCACGTTGTAGCATGAGCATGAACTGTTTTAGGTGTTGAAAGACATTCAGGCTGTCTTACAAAAGCATTTATGTGCAGGAGCATAAAAAAAAATTCCCCACTGATAATCCTTTAGATGGCCAGGTTTGTGCCCCTAAATTTCCTAGGTATTTACACTCTGCAGGGATGAGAACTCAGACCCATCCCACTGTAAGACTCTTAACACACTCTGCTTCTGGCCTTGTGAGCATCTCTGCAGCAGCACCATTTCAAAAGGAGGTTTATAGATCATCAGTCCCACTCATACACTTTCCCTCCATTCCAAAGCCCTGATGGTCAGCACAATACTGTGGGTGTTATAAAATGTGGATTTTATTTCTCTCTGGCTACGGGCAGCCCATAACCCGAGTCCTAGCATTCTGCATGAGATTATCATGATCTGTACTGAGAAAGCTGACTGTCCCAATTCGGTTCCTCGGATCATCAACTCTTCTGGCTACAGCTGCTATGCTACCTTGGTAGATCACTGTGCAATTGCAAAGAGGACATAGGTGCACAAGAACTAGATGGTTGCCTGAATTAGTTCTGTATATGCTTGGCCTGGGCTATTTAATTTCGTCGTTCCAGCCCCAGAAAGCCCTTCAATCATGCAAAAGTCTTCTTTAGACACTGCCACGATAGTTAGTGTAGTGGCAGTGCCTAGCTGCACCACTTCCTCAGTGGGTTGAATCCAAGGTGAGCCTAAATATCCTCCAAGTTGCTCTGTAAGCTTGAATACAAGAGCTAACAGCTAAGCCACTGGTACTGTCCAATTACTTGCATATGGGTTTCTTCCTTCTCAGTTTTTCAAAATCTCCTATATAGCAAGATACATGTTGGAATAAACATACTGCTCAATGAAACAAGCAAGCTACTCCCTATATCACACTTTAAAGAACTTACCAAATCTGGTATTGGAATACACAATTCAAGAAACCAACACCTAGAACTTAGATGCAGGAATTCCCACAGTAAACTAATTAGCATAGACACAATAGTTTAGGAATTTAATATCTATATAGCTTCACAGATTTTTTTTAATCCTACAATGTAAACCGAGGCATACTACATAATCAATAAGTTCTTTCAAAAGAAGGTGTCTTTACTACCTCAGTGCACGACACTTTTCACTGCCCAAACCACATCAATAAATTCTGTTGAATTCCATAAGTAGGACACTTAGCATACATAACAGTGAAAAGGACAGTCATCTCCACATTTTTGGAGAGTCCTACTGCTAGAAAAGAACTGCTTGCAGATTAGCAAAGAATCATAAGGAGGCAGCATATTAAATTGACTTTTATCTTGTGGTTCATGTGTAGCACTGAGTGCAACAAAGCAAAGTTATTAGAATTTCTGTTCAGTGCATCATTCAGTGACATGTCTCTTAATTACATTTTCTAAACAGTTTTACAAGTCTAATTTACAACACTGTCACCACATGGAATAAGTATTTCTCAACAAAAATGAAAATCCTTTTAAAATTCAATTCCTTTAACAATGGACTGCTTCTTTAATAGTACCAAGAGCACATTGTTATAGTACAGACACTAAAAGAAGTCATAATGTTTTAAGAGCACTTTCTTCAGGCCCAAGATGCGAAATATCATTATTTGAAACATTCTCCCACTTCTAATCAAACAGGAAGCAATGACATACATACAAGCTAACCGAAACATCTCTTTAGTGTATTAAGAAGAAACCATCAGCTCAATTTTAATAATACTAAAAACTGTAACTGCACCATTATAAGCAAACACCTTCCTCCCCCCCCCTCAGAGTCGGCTGCAACAAATAAAACCTGTATGCAGCTACAGAAGACATTGCTGAGCTGGTTCAGTTCCAGCTCTGAAGTGGTCACATCGAGTCAAGCAGTATCTCCACATTTGGCCATTTACGCTTTTCTTGAAATCAACTTTCAACAAGATGAGAGCATGAAGGCATCCATCAGTGTCTCAACCATGGGCTGAACTTATTGATCTTGGTGTGCAGCTAACTCCTAACCTACTTACACACTGGCAGGCTGATGAAATTTATGACTAGCCAAATGACTATGGTAAGAAAAATCCTCCTGTTGGCTCTACCTTATATAACAAACTGGCAGTAATGGTAACAGGCAGCGCTTTTCACTGCAGTGACTTTTTGAAAGCTTTGAAGTTTAACTTATGTTTTATTTTGTTATAACAAAGTTCATGACATGAAGAGTGTGAACTACATCAGAGAAAGGATTATAGGCTCTTCAGACAGATAAAACATTGTGCAGTGTGGAAGAGCCGACTACTCTACACCAAAGCTTTTTGGACATTTTATTTCACTACTACTTCTAATATGCAAGGAGAAGATCACTACTAAATGACAACATCTTCCATGGTATAGTATAATTGGAACACATCAAAACAAATCAAGACTAACCAAAAGACAAGTTTGGGCATTCCAAGAATTAAATCAGATTTGTTGCTATTTATTTCAAGCCAGATTTAAGAATGAATTGCGCTTGATAGCCTGTAAGCCACATAAGCAATGTATGATCCCCAGGTTTTTACTGCTTAACACATGATGTAGAATTACCTTAACAGAAGTTCTTTGGGTAGTTTTTTGTTAATAAGGGCTTCATCATTACTTGAGAAAACCTAGAAACAGAAAGAAAAAACATCATTTAAAGAGACCAACAAGAAAAACAGCTTTTAGATAGTCTTTCCACTTTCTACTTAGGTGTTTAATTCCTTTAAATTACTGTCAATGTCAAGTTTTCAACATGTTAGTTGTTAATAATATAAAATTACATCAATATACACAAGAGAGCCATACCCACACATATACCTACTCTTCTCTAGTGTTAAGATTTAACTACACAAAAAATTGTGGAGCATCTCAATAATCATTAAACAAGCAATCAGAAGCAAGCCACATTTACACCCCATAACGAAGTATTTTAGGCAGTAGTGAAAATTCTAGCAATAGCAAGACACATACAAACATGCACTAGTTGCACAGTCCTAAAACTGTCCCATTACAGAAAACAGAAATTGGACACTCCAGTCATTCAGGTCCCTTCCTTCACTGTCTACAGTGTAAATACTTTGGCCCAGGCATGTAAATATGGATAAAATATAATAAGCTAAGGATTTAAAGAATTTACTGCCACAGATAGGACAGCATCTGCTATATAACCAAGGGAAGCACTACAAGAAAAACTGAAGATAACTCTCACCCAGAACTTCATATTACTAGCACATCTCCTAAGAAAAAGAAAGTGGAAAGAATGAAAGAAAATGCCCAAGAGAAAAAGCAGGCAATACTAAGATGACAAAAGAAAACATTTCTGCAAAAGGAAAAAAGGATCAGTCAACAGTTAAATAGAAAAACTGAACAAAGGAAATATTGACCAGACTTACGACTTACTGTAAATATTTAGGTTTGAGAAATTTTGGCAGAGGAACACAGCAACACACAAACCTGAAGGGTGAATCAGAATTTAAGGAATCATGGCATAGACCGGAGGAAGTCAAAGTCACAAGCAATCACTTCCTCTGTAAAGAGAAGACCTTTATGGAGCCCATTTGCTGTCCACATTACTGGAAAAAAAGCTAGGAAGAGGGATCCAAAACAGCCAAGAGTTTTCTGAATGCTAAAAGGTAAATATGAAAGCCACGCAAAACAGAAACATGAAAAACAACTGGAAGAAACTTTTCCGGTCCTTCACCAAGAATATGCTGTTCCTGACTCAAGCATCAGGATATTACCCTTTGTCCAGCCTACCATCAACACTTATCACATACTTGGTAACTATTTGCTTTGCTTCTTGGTTTTTAAAAAAAAAAAAAAAGAAAAGAAAGAAGAAAAAGGAAGCTCAACAAGAGGTGGTTCTGAAAAAAGGTCAAGCAAAGAATGAAAAAAAAGCTGAATATAAGCTTGGCTCTGTCTTCATAAAAAAATGGAGACAGCAGAAGGTACACATCCAGGAATTCTGAAAGTATCCCCCTAAAAAGTACTTTAAGATTAGAAAACTTGAATTTCCTTCTGGCTGCCGTCAGGAATCGTTTTTTCTCTTCCAGTACATCCAAGGCTGATTTCAGGTCTAACTGCACGTTACTGTTTCTCCATTTTGACACAACAGCAAAAGCCACTTTCTTCACCCACCACCTTCTCTATGCACAGTTATCCAGACATCTAAGAACAAAAAAACCTGTCAGCTTCCAACAGGACCAAGAAGTTTAAATCAAGCTTCCCTTTCCTGCAACTGGAGCACCACAATTATTCACCAACTGGTGACTGCAGACTTTCAAAGCATAAAACACCTATGCATATATATTACAACAGGACAACACTGGTTCTTTCAGAAGAGAGACATTCTTGGCTTTAAGCAGTTCCATATGGCTGACCACGGGTTCAGGTTTGCTCTGGTTCTGCTTCACATCCAATACCCACTGCTGTCAGTATTTTCAGCCTTTACTGTATATACATCAATACTGGTTTTAGAACAGGTTCACCGCTGCTGAGATTGGCAATTCATAGATTTATGAATTATCTGCACGTATGCCATTTTAATATTATATGCTACTCATGGTTTGCAGCTTATAGCCTGAAAACAATAGTATATATTGGGATAATTTTTTAGGAGAACAGTCAAAACATAGGCCTAATTATGTTTACTGCAGCACTCATTCAGAAAAAGGAGACACACATGCTATCCTCTTAGAACTTAAGATCACTAAAGAGCGAAGTGGGAAAATATTCTTGTGCATTACAGGTTAAAAAAATTAAATTGCAAAAAAGGAAGTTACCTCTGTGAGAGCACACAAGGTCTGTGGTAAAACAGACAAGTGAACTTAGATCTTACTAATTCTGGTCCAGAATCTGAGCATTCAGTATCAAACACCACTAAAAATCCTCTCTTAACCTAATTATTATAGTTGAAGATAACTCCTCAAAAGTTACACCATCTAGCACACACTTCCCGCTTACATGTGTAAGTATGTATTATTAAATAAAGGTACTTTGCAGACTGCTACTAGTTTACATGTGTGCCATCACCTTGCCAGTACAAAAGCAGTTGTTGTATATCCGTTTTTTCTTTATGCCACAGATTCCCAGATGGACAGTAACATGGATACATGCTCACTGTGTGAAGGTGACGCAGCATTTAAGTTCGTAAGGTACGAGCGAGTTACTATTTAATACAAACAGCTACAATGCGTGCTCAAGACTTTTGAGTATTTCCAACTACTCATCAACTCATGCATTAAAAAGCCAAATCGCTACAAATCATAGCACAGATTTTTGGGAATAGCGAGTATTTTTTCTACTGAGGCCAAGCTGAAAATCTAAACCTACAACCAATCTGGCAACTCTGATGGGAAAAGAGTATATTATCTCTATACGTTTATGCGAGATATCTTGAGACTGAAGATGAGAAGTGTGCGACTTGCCCAGCCACACAAAGTACCATGCCTGCTACACAAGTCACAGATGAGGCCACAGATTGGAAGCTGGTTTTCCTCAACTCCTAAGTTTTACGTGTTCTTAAATGCATTAGCTGTAGTTATATCATAGAGTATTACTCTTCTGGAATAAGAATATTTAGAAAAACAAAAGCATCTCTTTAAGATACTCTTTTACTCTGAAAAAAAGTATATTAGCCTCTAGAGTCATATTGCATTTGCATCTCAGAAGATGAGAGGGACTTCTTTAAAGGCTCTCCAATGCTAGTTTTCACCCAGATGAAGAACAGGCATGGCATATCTGGGGTAGTCATCTTCTAGATGAACACTTATAACATGATTTTGAATGTGTGCGAGCACAGAGAACAGGCAGAAGGTGCAAGCAGGATAATATATTTATTCTTTGAACATTGCCTGATAATCTAAAACTTCCATTAATGAAATAAATAACCTGGGTACATTTATGTACCACCTCTTTGAAGTAAAAATGCTGTTCTTATTTTTTACTTGGTTTTTACCACATAACTTCTAGTTTTTTGTTTCTATTTATAAAAGAAACACCCAAAACAATGTCAAGGAAGTGTTCAATCACTGTAAAAAATATTCTAACAATCTTGTCAAATATGATCTATTTTTCTTGTTACAGACAGTGCTGACAACGACATGCCCTCAAAATACCTGTATGCAATAATACAAAATACCAATTAAGAATACCGTGTTTGTAGAAAGAATATCTCTTCTTTCTTTGCTTTTGCATTCGGTAGCAAGTTTGACTGTGTTAACGACAGGGTATCTCAAACTCCATAAAAACGCGAAATACAACAGACAAATCTGTGCAAAAGGAAAAAGGACAGGCAAGATCAAATATATGGAATAAATGTTACTCTAAAACGAGCTCTAAATTTCCTGTAAGCATAAGAAGAGGGACAGAAAACCTCTACATTCTTAAATGAATTGGTGAGAACAAACAAAACAAAACCCACGAAAGAAAACTGTAATTGCTTACTACTTGAATCTTGAGCCATTTTTTATATTCCTTAACTGACCTCTCTTGGTGGTATCTTCACTGTACTTTTGAAAGACTGGTTACAGTGAGCTAAAAAGGGAGTATTTCCTTAAAAAAGTGACCTGATACTTGGTTACACTAAATTTCTTCAGCAACTACACTTAATATTTTTAATCTCTTAATTGTGTAAATAAAGTATCCATGGAGTAAATCTGTCAAATCCAAGACTACTATCTCCCCATTTTGCTTCCCCTTCCATATTATTAAACATACTAATTGCTACTAGTCCTAAAATATAACTTCTTGGTACACCACAGTTAGCTTGCCGCCATTAAAAGCACCACATATTATTATCTTCTGGTCTCACAGTTACTGATAAAGCCCTCCTTTTTTCACCAGAATTCCTGAGCCAAAGAAATCTCTGATGCGAGTTGCGCATTTGTGGTTTTGTACCCAGTCTGGCAAAGAACTGTAACATGCTCAAAAAAGTTCCTTTCTCTCTACAAAGAAACAAAGGAATATTCGTTCTTACCATGCTTATCTAAAACATTTAGAAGTTCCCTTCAACTAGTATTTCAAGATCAAAATAAGGTTATACTACTGATTTTGTATGATAGTCCTTAGGGCTTTTTTTGATGATGCAGTTTTGGTTGTCATTCACTCTTCTATGGAAGAGGACTATTTTCTTTACAGGTGAAACAATTTTGTTAGCCGCTCAGCCATTATGGCTCAGTTCCACAGAGATATTTATGTATCTGGTTTCCACTGAAATCAGAGGAGATAAGGGTTTCCAACCTGTCAACTTTTCAAATCAGAAGTTGTTAAAAAAAAACAGACTCTCAAAAATAGCCTTGCTTGGTAGTGTGCAGAAGCAAGTAATTATGGGTAAATGTAGATTTGGGAAATAGGGAAGATGTAGTCTAAGACACCCCGAAGAACATCAGCAAAAAGAGAAGACAGATACATACTGAAAACAAGGCTGAATTATTTATCAAGTCACAAATAAAATCCAGCGTTGGGTCACTGCCACCAAAGGAGACAGTAGCTTAGAATTAAATCCATACATTTCCCTTCTCCTGTGGTTGACAGTGCAATTGTCCTAGTTAAATTGTAAATATTGCCATATGTAAAAAGCATCACCTTTCAGGTCTCACTGGCAAGAGCAGTATTTATTTAGTATTATTTATGTAGTAATAGGCATCGTAAGAACAAGATGTTTTAAAGGAAAATCCTGACAAAATAAAATGAAAGTTTCATTCAGTTGCCCCTACGTGCAGGTTTTTGTTGCCAAACACGAAACCCACCAGCTTGCGGCACACCTCTCCTCAGCAGAGACACGGAATTGTTGCCTGTGGAACTTCCCTTTCACCACGCTACTGAAATCACCTCTTGCTATAGTGGCAGGAAAGCCAGCAGATCAGCTTTGCTATCCACAGCAGTTCACGAGCAGACTAAAGTGATGAATGGCATCCTAAAAAGCTCTCTACTTAAATGCAGCAGACAAACGGAGGAGGAAGAAGGGAAGACAATCTTCCTTGACTATAAATTTCAGGTTATCTCACGTTACACTATAGAGTGCTCTCTAATGGTCAGAGAATTGCTGGCGCTTCCTCCAGAAATGTACAATTAATGCATTAGACGGCAGACAGGCAGAATCATTTAACGCCATGCAAGTAGCAAAATGTAACCGTATCTAGGCAACAAAAGGAGTGTTAGACAGGCAAAGGGATATGCCTTGCCAACAGAACTGAAATAAGTGATATCGAAGACACAACAGCTGATGGCACAGGACTGGTGTTAAATCAGAACCCACGGTAAAACTTTCTGTATAATCAATAAAATTACAACACACACCAAAGTGAACCTCGAAAGGCAATCCCATCTTGAACCAAGCTCGTCTGCAGCAGAGATGAACTGGCAAAGTCTTTTATTTCAACCCACAGACTCTATCCGCCCTCCAGGCTCTCACTCCTATGCTCCAGCTACTCACGGTGCTTGCTCCATCTCAGGCTTTGACTTTGTGTACTTTAAAATCCCAGCCATCCTGGTCTGTTGTGGTTGCTAACCTCCTTTTTTCTTTGGTCACTCTCTCCCAGGGCACTGTCTTCAGTAGGCTTACAGCTTCCTCCTTGCTGCCAGATACCCACAGGATCTTTTGCACCAGTCTTTCCTCGGGATCTTTTCTCTTCTAGCACTGTGACAAACTGACTGATCAAAAGCAACTAACACCTCATATGAAAACCTTTTGTTCTTACTGTGTTGGTCATCTTAAACAGTTAAGGCTCACCTTAATCAAATACACCTGAGAACATCTCCCTGTCTTTCCATAATGCTTTCCACTGACCTAGGGCTGCCTATAAGGGCCATACCGCTGTTAAAGTTTCCCCAGAGTAAGTGCTGTCCAATATAATAAAACCTGCCAGGCAGAAGCAGCTGGCCACGCTGCCCACTTTGCTGCTTGGTTTTCTTCCAGAAGAGCCATCATTCTTGTTTTGCCAGCGCTGGTATTCATACCACATCATTCACATTTTACTGGAGGGCATCAGTCTGGCTCTGCAAGGCCCTGTTCTCGCTGGGTGACAGATCAAGGTCATTTGTGAACTTCAGAGACGATGTCCGTAGCCACACAGCTCTATCGCGAGGCCTTTGGCCGTTCCAACTCAACTGCCTCTTCGCGTGGAGCGGGAGGTGCTCGGAGCTTGCCTTGCCTGCTGCCTCGAGCACACCAGCTCACTCTCAGTTGACCAAATAGCTCACATCACCCTTTCCTGTGTATACCTCAGAAGGGTAGTCACCTACTGCCAACAACATATTGGAAATCACCAATCGAGCCTCTTCAAGAGAATGGTTTAATTACTGCAAGCAGCCAAGATATTAAGGCCTAACAAGTTAGCCTGACCTGTTAGCTGAGCTACCCTTCCTTTAATGCAAGACATAACCTCATCTCCTACAAAGTCACCAAGGAAACAGCAATCTCCTGAACTAGCCCCAAATATTAAGCATACTTTCACATACTGCTGTCTGACCAGCACTGGTACTTAAGGTGCTGTGACACGGATTTATTTAGACATTTGATTCATTGTAAATTCTGACAGAAACCAAAGAGACACAGAACAAACGCAAAGTTAAGTAAATTTTTCTGTAGCATCTCAACATTTCAGACTGAGTTGAGTGTGATAGTTCCTACTTCAACTTGTTAAAAATTATGAAGGGGAAATCCAATGGTTTGCAGATTGACCTGATTACTTGCAGGCCTAAAATTCAGTAGAAAGACAGCATTTTATCAATACTTGCTATGATGTAACTGATATTTGGTAGCCTGCATGACAGAAAACATTAGGTTCAATCAAACAGGCATTACAGTATTATTTGCAAAAACGGTTTACAAGTTCTGCTTCCCCCACGTTACTCTGAGATAGGAGCTACATGGGAGACTAACCCTCCACTCAGGTTATGATCCACCTAGTTCACACTTTGTCTGTTAAAGCATCTTGTTCTAACCACTACCAGAAATGGCAAAACAAACCTGAACCACATGGAAAAATAAACTATGCCTTACCTAATCTTTCATGACAAAAGACTGGTTCAGGTCAGGAAAAACAAAAATAATAAAAAAATAAAAATCCATCAACTACTGTTTGAACCCTAAGAAATTTGGAAAAAGCTGCTTATTGTATCCCTGTATATTCTGTAAACATACCTAAAGAGACAGCTGAAAAAACAGGTTTGACAGTTTTATCCCCATAACCTGTTAGTCATATACTGATTGGCAAATCTTGGGTTTGTTTTCATTTTTAAAAAAATTAATTACTATTTCCTTCTTCAGATATTTATCTATTATTCCTCTTTTAAGATCATGCACTTCCAAATAAAAACATTACGTGATGAAGCATTTAGACATTATTCCAAAAAAACAAAATAAAGCATTCAATTAGCAGTCAATTTTACAAATCACTAAGTGGAACATGGGGAAACCTGCATCATCAACTTTACAGGCTTGGAGATCAACAGACCTGTGGCAGAAAATTAAAATCAGATGGACAAAGCAGTTGATGACAGTAGCCCATCACAGTCAGATTCTGTGCTTTCTTTTTCTTGACCAGGTAAATAACAAATCCCTCCTTAAGCATCAAGCAGAGACTCAAATGCAATTTGCAAAAGCCCAAGTTCAAAACACCTGAGGAGGGTGCTCAAAGGAAAGTACCTAAGTAACTTTGAGACTCTAAGCAGAAATACTAGTATAGATTCTAAGGCAGCTTACATCACAACATTCACAGGGTCTGTGTTCAAATTACAATTTGTTTCGTCACAGAAATAATCCATTTGGTTTCACACAGTCTTGTAGAATCACGCTATATAATACACATTCTCAGACATGCAAAGCATGATTCATTTCTGAAAAATCAGTCCGAGGGAAAAGTTGGTGTCTGTTTGTTTTAATGCAGCAGTATTTAGTTAGGGATAGCCATTCAGTCTCAGCTATCCAAATTTAATCCACATTAACAGATTCATCAGAGCCCTTAAGAGTACACCTTTCAAAACTCCTCTGAATCATCACTTCTGCATATAGTTGGCTTTACCACCACACATATGGCTAAGTCTTATTCCCTGTCTCCAATATTAGCATACAAACTAACACACTGATGGCATGACAATGGAGACCTGAAATCCGCTCAGAGCGTGCATACGGAGATTCTTCTGCAGGTCCATTTCCCCAGGAGTCTGCACCATTCTAATTTGGACTGACACAGTCCTCCCTCCAGCCACACACTCCTACATCCAGAAAGACAATTCCTTCTCTTACTACACTTAGCTCAAACTGTAAATGAGATTACAGCTTAAGTCCTGATTGCATGGCTGAAGCAGAATCCCTTCTTCGAAGCACTTGTGAAACCAAAATTTTGAGTACTAATATTTCCCCCCCAACATAACTGCTCTTCAAAAATATATTTGATACTTAAAAGGTACAGATCATTACAGAAATGCCTTTATAGCTTCTACAAAGCCATTTCAAAGGGTGCTTGATCTGCATCATAAACATTATGTCAGAAGGGATGTTCTTTCCAGTACCGAGTGTGAAATCTTTATTACAAAGAGCAAATCTTCTCTGCGAGGCAATCTCCCTAGAGTATGAACCAGAAAAAAAGACGGCACAAAACCTGTGCTGCAGCTGCGCATGCCATATATATAGCGTATAATTAATAAAAGCTTTCAGTTACAAGAGATAAAATTAGGTACCTCTTCATGATTACAAGCAGCGATTATAACTGACTTCAAAGGAAACAGCGTCATAGTAGCATTTCCAAAACATCTTTTTCAAACTGTTCCAAGAGAAGTAAGAAGTTGAGATTTAGACGAGAAACTGGACACTCACTTAATTGTTAGTATTTGCCAAAATTTATGGCTCTTTAATTTCTGCAGAAATAAAATAACCTTGATACTTTCGCTGAAGAAGTAGATCATAGACTGTTTTCAGAACTACAAGCACACTCAGACATTTTGCCCCTTGATATTTAAATAACCACTATATAACATCAAGTCATGATATGGAAATGCCTTTCCTCTATGAAGCTCTGACCTCAATTTCAACCTCTGAAGAAAGACAAGCTTGACATACTGGTAGAGTTTCACATTTATGCAGATTTGATGATGTCTTGTCTCCTTACTGATTTAAATTTACAGAACATACTGATTAACCAGTTGAACAGCAATCAAATCCAACGAAAACAGAGTTTACCATTTCTTCTGCCAAAAGGAGAACACAGGAAAACACTGGGATAGAAAAATAGAGTATACCCTGAAGTATAGCCAATATTTTAAGGGTAGCAGCTTGATACCAAATTTTAAGTACTTTCTTGTGGGCTACACAGCAGCAGCTTGTGGTTCCAAATAGTCATAAATTCACAAGCCCAGAAAAGGGCACATTTCCAGTTCCCATCCTTTTCTAGCACGAGTGCAATGGTTCCTCCAAGGCAAAGATAACAACCCAGAGGGAATCACTCAAGAGATTGGCTGTAGTTGATTCTATCAACTAAGGTGCCCTTGTCTTTTAAACAATGCAACTGTTGTTGCACTTCCATTACCTCTCTGTACCCAACAGAAGTTACTTTAGTCCATTTAAGCACTTAAATTCATACTGTAGTTTTGCTTGAGGTTTGGGTGGTTTTGCGGGTGGGGGGCAGGGGGACGACATGACACGACACCAGGTGGGGATAGAAGGGAGGTCATCTGAGTCAGCAAAAATTATGCATCTTACAGATTCTGTGCTTTCTTTTTCTTGACCGGGTAAATAACAAATCCCTCTGCAGGCGTCATACACTCAAATGCAATTTGCCTAAGCCTACGTTCAAAACGCCCTTTGACCATACAAGTAACTTCGAGACTCTACACAGACATACTGAAATAGAATCTAAGGCAGCTTCCACCACAACATCATTCACAGGGACTGTAATCAAACTAAAATTAATCTTATCACAAAAATATTTGGTTTCATGCAGACTTGTAGAATCACACTACATATGCAGATATTCAGACATTCATAGCACAGTACATTTTCTGAAAAATTAGTCTCAGAGAAAAGTTTGATCTTCATAAACTGTTAGTAAAAAAACCTTCAATCTCAAGAACAGCTAGTTTAAACTTTTATAAACAGGAAGTAATTTCTTGATCCTGAAAAATAAACATGGAATTGACAGAGGCTATACCAGTATGCTCTGAACTTTAAGGCCAACATTACACTCTAAATGTCTTATGTGTACCTTTTTCTGTTATAACAATGGATAAAGACTTCCTGCATTTTTAAGCATGCAAATCTGACTTTCACCATTTCGAAGTTACTCTGTGTTTATAGTCTTCCTTCTTTAGGAAGGAAGCTTTACAAAAGATTAGAATATCCCAGCCCGTGTTAAGTTCAAGTGGGAAAGCTGTTTTGTAAAAGCTCAGAAGACAGCTGGACTCCAACCCTATCATATTCAAGTCAAGTCACCCAAAATGCATAGCTCAAGTACGATCAGAAATTCTTAACAGTTTTTGCATTGTCCTAAAACATAAAGTGAAAAAAAAAATAATGAAGAAATCTATGAAGTCTATGGATCACCATCCTAAAAAGGTTATTAGAAAGAATGCAAGTGAACTTTGTGGCTATTGTCTAAACTAGCTTGAGGCTACTGTCTGAACTGTAAGGGAGAACTTTTTTGGTTTCACAATTTCATCTGGTTTTGTTCTACTTAACATATCCTGTTTATGTGTATTTCTGATTCAGTAGAAACACTACCAGAACTATTACACAAGTTGATAACAATTTATACGAAATTAGTGCAGTTATTCTGATTTCTAATTGACAAAACAGCTCAAGTACTGTTAATGTGTAGCCTTCTACTGGCATTCAGATCAATATTGTCACAGTGCCAAGATTAGTACTACTTTTCAACACTAACCTAAAAATAGTTGCCATGCTTCAGTGAAAATCTAACTTATATTTTAAACTTTCCACATCTACTAGCCCTGTCATGCCCAACTTTAACTAAGATGACTAAATAATCCAATCTGTTGTAAAAATAAGCAGGCAATAAGCTAACGGTCCTTCTGCTTTGTAGGAACACTGATACTCCCAGTACCGAAAGGTCTGGTGTGTTAATTGGTCAAAATTAATTCCCTCCTCACCTTTCCTGAATTTTAAACTATGCAGCTATGAAGAATTAAGAGGGAAAGAACAACCTGAACAGGACTAACGCTATAACAGAGAACAATTCATCTGTAAGCATTCATTGAATAAAATATCTGAAAAATATGAAACTAATAAAAAAAATTACACTATTTCATCCTTTTTTTAATCAGCTGTCAAATGCAAGTAAGGAGCTGCCCAGTATAAGAATTTGCACAGCAGTAAGGCTTATCTGATATAATTTCTGAGATTTTACCTGTGCAGTTACAGCAACAATTCAGTGTTTCTTTGCAGATTCTATGTCTGCTGAATTTAGACTGCTAAAGGTATCTAATCAGGAATGTCAAAATGGACCATGAAGGAAAACTCCATACCTAGAGTTCGGTAAATGGAAAATATTTACTTATATGGTGAAACGGTTTATAAATATTTTGTTCATTGTTTTTCAGTCTGTAATATTCCTAAATTTAGAACATGAGATAAATCCATTTTATTCAATTGACTTTTAACATACTGTATCTTCTCTGATGTGGAGCAAGATGCGTGACGGAATACTAATGTGAAGTAGGAGACGTCATTAAGTTGCACCATAATCACTTCACCAATACTACACCACCTGTGGCCTCATTCACTGATGATTACTCCTCCGTGTAGCAACAGAAACACCCTAAAACCTTTGCAAACCAAATCCAACATGATTCTACATAGAAGCATACTGCAACCCTGCACGGTCTACCCGTATTTTTATCCCACCTCACATTTTAGTTTGCAAGAGTGTTTTGCTTAAAGTTTGAAACATACAGGCTAGAACTGGGACAGAACAGAAGGCAAAGTGCGGGAGAAGAAAGAGAAGGAGAAAAAGTTACACCACCACAGGGATACACTCCTCCCCTTTGTGAGGCTGAGCTCCCTCCCCTTCCCCAGAACTCCCTACTGGAAACCTACTATCATTTCACACGCACAAATACACACATAAAGCGCTTTTCTGCCTTAAAACATTGTGAATTTCCCCACTCGTGAAGGGCTAGCAACCACGCCTTCTTCCTGTATAAAACTACCGCTGCAAAGCAACAAGGCATCAGACGGCGAAGCTGTCATCGAAAACAGGGATCGTACCAATACCCTTTCCAAACATGCCGTGTCTGTCCCTACTCACTCCCCCTTACACGCCTTGTCATCTTCCTTTCACAAACACCACGATGCACCTCTCCCCTGCCACTCACAGCGTACACCTACTTTACCACATCCCCACGTACTCTCCCCACAGAACAAACCTCAAGCACTCTTCCTCCTTTCCTGCACCCTCCACACACACACGCTCCGTGACACACCATCTCTACAGAGACGCAACAAACCTCGTGCCTGCCACACACATACCGCAAATCTATCGGAAATGCATCTGTGCGTACACATTAAACCAGCACAGCTATGCATACTTGCACATATAAGCAACTGCCACTCTATACACACAAAATACCATACCCTGTATCTGCTACGTACATATAAAGGTACAGATAATCCTTGCCACACCCATAGCATACATGCCTATAAAAATATCCACATATTATGCCACACCCAATATATACACACAGACACAAGCCCATAGCAGAGAGCAGTACACAGGCACAACCGCACACGTACGATGCCACGGCACGTCCCCGCACACAATGTCACACCTCTGCTACAACCCAAATACACACATAAGCTACATCATAGCGGATAAACACACGCACCGACACAGATATGTACTATTACGCTCACGTCCTACCGTACATCTGCTATGCACACACACACACACACACACCCCCAGGCCACACCCTGGCTTATGGCACAGGCATAAGCGCCCAGCAGAGCCCCCCACGCATCCACACCGCGACACCCCACGTCCCCTCTGTGCACCGACACACGCGTGAACTTCCTCCCTACTTTCTATAGGGGGACGACACACCGCTACCGCTCCCCAGCCGCTTTACGCGCCCGTCTCTATACACGCCGTCTCTCCTCTGCCTTACACACCCGCCACACCTGACACCCCCCCCCCCACGGGCAGGCTCCAACCACGGCTGCTCCGGCGCTACCCGGGGAGGCAGGACGCCCGTCGCACCTCCGCACCCACAGACACGCAGGCACAGCCTCTCCCCACCCGTGCTCTAGGCAGGGACAACGCAACCCCGCCGCGCCCCACCTGCACCGGCCGGACAGACGGACAAGACAGACACACTCGCTCTTCCCCACCATTACAGCGAGGGACGGGCACAGCCCGCCACAGTCGTGTCCGTGTCGTGTGTGTGTGGGGGTGGGGGGGGGGGG
>JANZLQ010000009.1:10850195-10878962 GCA_026212715.1 Elanus axillaris | reverse complement strand
AATGCCCATTTCATGATCCACACAGGTCAACGTGGAACATTTAACTGAGAAGATGAAGACAACGGTGAAGAGGGGGCGGGTGCTCAGGTACCTCCCTGTGGTGGGAGGGGGGGGGGCGGTGACATGGCGGCCGCGGCGGGAGCGAACGTTGGGCTGTGGAGGCTGCCAGCGGGGGGAAGGGGAGCCCATCTCGGGCAGGCCGGCCTGGCGGGTCCCGAACCCGTCAGGTCGGCGAGGGAGGGCCGTCGCCCTGGCTCGACCCCTCCCGCGGCTCCCATACAGCCGCCTTTCCTGCCGGTGGGAAGGCCCTGGTAGCTCTCGCCAGCCTGGGGGTTGCCAGTGCCGGCGCGGCTGCCCTCTCCCCGCTCCTCCGGTCCGCCGGCCGGCGGATGAGGGAGGATGGGCGGCGGTGACACGTGTGGTCCGAGATCCTGCCGTGTCAGCTGGCGGGGCTCCTGTTGCAGCCACGAGTGTAGATAACTGGGGGTGATAACGTGCTAAATCGCTACGGAAAAATCCACAAAGGCTTGTCTGTCAGGGAGGCAAGCGCTTTAAAGCGGTGGGAGCCGTCAGTAGGAGCGCAGCTTGCCTCCGCGAACGCTCCCCGCGCAAGACCGCTGTCAAAGCCAAATACAATATTGTGAATAGCAGTCTTACAGGTTACATCTGTTCAGCAGTCGCGATACCACATGTGAAACCGAGGAGATGGGAAAAACTGGGGAGAAAAAATTAGCCTAGCAGATACTGTTTTCTGTTGATTTGGTCCTTCGGATTTCTAAGAAAACTAAGTGGCCACTGTAGAGTAACGGGAGTTTGCTGTTTGGAACGGGCTGCATTCGTTCCTTTAAGGAATGAAACATTCTGGTTTGATTAACAGTAAAAAATAGTTTCTTACGAAAGTGTCCTTTCTTAGAACCCGCATGGAAATAGTTGGTACATGCACATACCTTTTGTTGGCACATCTCTGAATCTACTGTCTTACGCTCTCCAGATTTTGGAGAACGACCCAGTTCGTACAGTTGATCCGGTTTGTATAGTAGAGAAGAAAGCCTCAGAAATGTGAAATATGTATAAACAATTTAGACATGTTCAGCTGAATTGCAGAAGGCCCAGACTAGCAGTTTCTAAACTCTATTGGTTCTCATTTTAAAAAAAAAAATCATTGTCACATGATACATTTTTTCTTTTTTAGTTCAATGCAAATCTCTGGACTGTACTAAAAAGATTGTGACAGGTTTTCCTATCACTACAGTAAAAAGAAATTCAGGGAGCTAGAATCGGTTTGAGTTGCAGCAACCTGAAGAAGAAAAAAAAATGCAATATTGCAAAAAGAAGGGACACTGCAAAATATATAGTGGTGTTCAATGAAGAGTTCAGGATAATTAGCCCAATTGGGATCTGCTTGTGCAAGGAAGGCAAGATGGGAGGCAAATGGGCGAGTAGACTCCCCGTGGCCTAACATCAGCTCTCATTTGATTAAAAACTGTCAGAAGGAGTAGAACATTATAAAATAGATTTGAATCAATATATTATGTATAAAAAGACTATAGGAAAGAAAGCTCCTTGTTTCGCCACCCCCCCGGCCCCAAAAGAGAAGACAGCCATATATTTGCTACCTGTGTATTTGTTTAGGATGTGAGAGACTGAAATCTGTATCGTTGGATCTGGAGCAGCTAATGGTGTCACAGTGCTGCACCACTGACCTTCTGGAGTCCTTTTTGTCTGTATTGTGTTATCACTTGAAAATTCAAGGAAAGCTTACTCAAAAAAACCCTCTAGATTGGCTTGAGTTTTGTCAAATAACCAATTAGCTGTGGAAATGAGACTTCAGAAATGTGTGTACAGAAATGTATACGACCTGGTCTGCTCCGTTTCTTGTCTGTGAAGTGTTTCAATATATAAATCTGGAGCGTTAAGAGAATATATCCATATTTAGTGTCCTGGTTTTAACCAGTCTGCAGCAGTATTGTGTGATGAAAAATTTTTTATCCAAGAATTCCCAGCTAGCTCTACTTTTAGCATTCTTGTAAAATCATTAAGGTTTTTAGATAATGCCTTTGCACTGGTCATTTTAGAATGACAGACTAAGTAAGTTATTACTGATGTCTTTTTATATTTTATAAGCTGCAGAGCTACGTTCAACAGCTCGACCTTTTAACTTGACTGTCTGGAGTTCCTCCTAATTGTTTTAGACTCTTGTTGAGTGCTGACCCAATTCCTTTCTTACTTACCTTTTTACCAAACTTTTAAAAAAATGAAAAATAGTTTAAATACTTGTTGGAGAAAATGAACAATTGCCACCCACGAGAGGGGTGGGTTAGTGGTGCAATTCTGGAGGTCTTTGCTGTTGCTAAACAGCAGCTTCGGGGGCTCTGGGCTGAAGAGACAGCCCAGAAGAGACTTTCAGATTCCAGAAGGCCATTGCAGATACTGAGTAGCCCAGTCTCACGACAGGCGTTTTGGTTCTGGATTCCACCTGTTCATGCTTTCCCCAGCTCCGCTCCATAACTGGTGAAGATTTCCCCATGTATGTTGTGTATGAAACTTGCCGGGCTGCAGTAACTGAACCTTTTCAGCGCGGGAGGAAACTTGCCATGCAGTAGCTTCCTCTACAGTGGTCCTTTGATTGTTGAACTCCCTTGAGTCCAGAAGTAGGTCAGTATTCTTAGCGGTGGACGTGTGCTTATAAATCTACATATAAATATGTCCAGGAATTTGTCTCACTGGCTGAAGGAATTTGGTTTGAAACAAGATAATTGTTACATCTTTCCTTCCCTTTCCCCCATCTCCCTTTATGCAAGTCAAATGAAAGTACATCCCAGAGAACAGGCACAATAAATTCAGGAAGCTACAATTCCCAGCTGTTTATTACAGCTGTTGCTTCCACAGTGTTAGCAGAGGCTGCTGAAGCTTACTTTGTGGTAAGCTTCAAGCTAACTTGCACCAAGACTGATCACGTTAACGCAACTCAGCTTTGAAGGGCTTTGACTACAAGTGTGTAGGAAAATGGTTGTGGGTAGTTAACTTTTTAAGCTGCTATATTGGCTCTGAAGGAGCTCATCTTTCTTTGAGTTAAATGATTGTGACGAGAAGGTCCACATCTGTTAATTGCCTTTATGAGTGCAAACGGTGAAGGGAGTTTATCTTGTTTCTGTGATGCTGTTCTGGTATGCTGTGCATGTTCACATTAAAGCATAAACAGGTGATGTTTTAATGTCTGACACAGCTTTTCATGTACTGCCCTGTAAGAACTGATAGATTAAGACTTCCCAAACTGGTTCTCTTCCCCAAGGATAGCACCAGCGTATGCTAGCTGTGTGCCAGGATTTGTACTTCTGTGGTGCTGTTGCCTTTTCAAAAGTTGCTTTTATACCACTGGTAGTGCACATAGCATAGGTTGGGAATATCCTGCCCTACCCAGATAATTTGTGGGGGTCCAACCCAGCAACCTGGCAAAGTGACATAGTGCATCCTCAGCCACCTCATTCCTGGACTGTGAGGAGCATGTAACGTGCCGGCCGGCAGGGCAGCCATTCAGGGGGACCTTGGCAAGCTGCAGAAATGGGCTGATGGGAATCTCAGGACACTTAGCAAACGTAAACTCAAAGTCCTGCATCTGGGATGCAGCAGCCCGTGGCAGCAGCACAAGCTGGGTGCTGGCTGGCTAGAAAGCATCTCTGTAGAAAAGGACTTGGGGGTCCTGGTGGACAATGAGCTGAACACAAGTCAGAAATGTGCCCTGACAGCAACAAAACCTGCATTAGCCAGACAGGAGCTTGGAGGTTGAGGGAAGTGATTATACCCCTCTATTCAACTCTTGCGACACTGCATCTGAAGTAATGTGAGCAGTTTGGGGTCCTGATCATCAGAGACATGTTGACAAAATGGAGAGAGTCCAGTGGAGGAGCACTGTAGTGTTTGAGGGATGCAGCATATGCCAAGCAAGAAGAGACTGGGTGTTCGTTTAGTCTAAAGAAGAAGACCGGGTGGGATCTAACTGCAGTCTTCTACTACCTAAAAGGGGGTTTGTAGAGAAGATGAAGCCAGACTCTCCTTTAAGATGTCTTGTGAAAGACTAAAAGACGATGGTGACAAGTTGCAACAAGGGAAATTCCAATTGGATATAAGGAATAGGTTTGTGGCAATGAGAGATTTGTGGCAATGAGAGTGGCTGAGCACTAGAACAGGGTTCAGAGAGACAGGGGTGTCTCCAGTGTTGGAGATTTTCAAAACGTGGCTGGACAAGGTCATGAGTAACCTCCTTTTACTTGACGTTAGCTCTGCTTTGATCAGAAAGTTGGTCTAGATGACCCTTGGAAGTCTCTTCCAACTTTTATTATTCTGTCAATTCTAAGGTGTAAAATGGGTTGGCAAAAATGTATACATGGGGAGTTTCAAATGAAGCCCCAGGAAGTGCAGGAGAAGAATTGGCCTCCTTCAAGTTCAGAAAGCAGGGAATATGTGCCAAGCCTGGAGATGCCTGAGCAGTTGGGCATCCACGGGCTGTCACGTCTGTGCAATCAGTCCAGTGTCTCCGAAAAGTTACCAACTTCTGTGCATACGCAGGTCTGTGGGTATGTCCCAGGACTTCTTAACGCATGGCAGCCTGGTTGTAGTCCCTCTACAGTGGCTCTGGTGGTGCTGCCATTCATCAGAATATCCCAGACAAATAAGGAAGTCTTCTGAGTGTCAACCGGCCAGTATTTTCAATCAGAAAAAAGAGAATGTGTAGCAGCTTTGTATTTAAGACTTTCCCATAACACCCGTTTTTTCCTAGTTTTGAGAGGTCATGGTTGGTCCTTCCTTTATGTTCCATTATTTCAGAAAAATTCACAGAGGTGCTTTTAAACTCAATTCTGTATTAGTGAATCTGCAGCAGTCAATTACTTTATACAAACAAAGAACTAAGATTCAGCCAGATAAAAGTCTTTGAACTTTATCACAGTCACTCAAATAATAATGAGTTGGCAATGTTTGACAATTATTATCTTGTGTGTGAGACTTTGATAAGCCATGGCACCAGTCCTGTAAGTGCGTATGTGGTTGGTTATCCTCACTTACTGAAGTAGTTCAGTAAGCACAAAACCAGAGAGTTGCTATAGAAGTTCCTCTGTATCTAGCTCCAGAATTTTCTCTATATGAACTTCTTCTAATATGGTACATTTAAAGTGCGTTTCAGAGCATGCTTTCATTTGCCGTGCAGAAGGATCTCTGCTAAAAAGTTTTTAATTTAATTTCTAGTTTAAATAAGAAGTGTTGAAATTTCTAGTTTAAGAAGTGTTAAAATTTCTTTCACATTTGCCCTTAGAAGGTATTTTTTCGGGAAAACTAGTTTGATAGAAGTCTGGAAAGTTGACATATGTTCCTGACAAAGACACAGAACATATGTTTAACTGCTGTTTCGTATATCTATCAACAGTACACAGATATAGACTAACTTTCCATGCGGTACAGACTTGTGGTAGCAGGTTAACCATGTATGGCTCTCCCAGTAGCCTAGTATATTTGGTTTAGAGCTATGTTCAAAAAACTGAAGTCAGAACTAGAGGAATAAAAAGTCACTGTAGTAAGATTTGTGTGGTTGCAAATAAAAATAAAATTTAGGTTCACAAGTAGAGTGGTACTTTATTGCCTGCCTTAATCTTCTGCCTGTGTCAAAATAAATTTCAGTAAAACTTACTGTTTAATACTTCTTTGCATTTGTTCCTATTTGTTGCATTCATGTGAAACATATTAGGATGACAGAAGCAGTGATGGAATAGGATACCCTTTACAAAGTGTGATAAAATCCTTTTCTCATACACTGTGCTGCTGTGCGTTTTGCTTTTTTCTTTTTAATTTACAGACACCTGTAAGCCACTCATTAACAGATACAAATGTGAACTCTTAAAAATATTTTGCAAAGATTTTTGCTTGAGCTTTGTGTTTGGGGGGAATGTATGTGTATTTATTTGCATAAAAGTACCAGACAAAATTTTTTTGATTGTTGCAATCAAATTATTGATAAAGTTTAGTAGACGTAATTTGAGTTTAGATTAAGTGTTGGGTAGCATGCAACAATTCGGCCGTTTGAAAATCATGTTTGATAAACCTTTTCTATGCTGTACTTTGTATCTTGGAATTTTCTGATAATGTTAGTTTGCAACTGTGAAATAAAAGCCTTTTAATGTAGTTAGTCTTTGGTCAGGTAAACTACAAATTGTTGCATCTGTGTTGTCTTATCAGGTAGAAACCTGAATGGAGTTTCACTGGATAAAAGCAGAAGAGAAGATAAATACTAGAATTTTAAGTGGAGAATGAAAGCGATTGTGGTCAATTGCCTTGGCAGCATGTCTGCTTACTCTAAACTTGGAATACATGCTGTTGCTTTAACAGAACAGATATTTCATGCCTCTGCCGTTTCCATTACCATATATTTCTTATTTGTGATTTCTTAAATGTAAAAAATGTGCTTGATTCTTTGAAAAAGCAAACATTGTGAAACATTGGACTTTGGATTAGACTTAAATGTAGAGGTCCTTCTCGTCTGGCTCACCAACAAAATGGGTAGAGCACAGTAGGGAACTCAGACTAAGTTCAGACTAAGGAACTCAGACTAAGACAGCATAGATACCTGTTTTATATAGTCTTCTGGTTCCTCTACAGTCATTGCTCCCTTCAGTGATGATTCCTTCCCAAATTACCACTTTGAACTGGATGTCTGAGGCTTTTGTTTTGTTTTGTTTGTATTCAGTTTCTTCAATGCACAGTTTTGGAGACAGCTGAGTTTTAGGCTAAATCTAAATTAGCTGCTTAAATTAGAAGACCAGATTCCCTATATAATGACCTGTGAGAAGTTAAGAAGCCACCCACTCCCTATTGACTGCATAGGGAACCTGAAATTAGAAGCCTCAATATGTAAACACAGTTTACATCTTTTTATGGACAAAGTGAAGTACAAATATTAATGTTCTCAGGATGTTCTTCTTTAGTGTTTAGTGTAATTGGCCCCTGAGTGGGACCACTAGATACTGCTGCTACAGAAAGAGTAAGTGGGAGTTACAGATGTGATGCCCACATGAAAATAAAGAGTAGGGTAAGATCTTTTTGAACATTTTGCTTTTCAAGGACTCTTCAGAAGGGTGCACTTCCACTGCAGACCTCAGTGTACTTCTGTCACTGGCACAGTTAGTTCTCAAATTACTTAACGAAGTGCTGTGTTCCGAAGTGCAATGCAACGGTTTCTGTTTCTATTCTAAATCCAGGTAAACTGAAGCATGTAGACAATATGGCCCATATTCAAGTAGATACAGCTGGTCAGAAGCAGTGTTAGAAACAGAAAGCCGGAGTTACGGAACATGGTATACACCTGTAGTGCGAAACATGGGTTGCCTCAATGTCCTCCCAAAATTAAATGAACATTCACAACCTAAGCTCCAAACCTCCAGACTCCCATTACTAGGTAGGTTACTTGCTACTTTGATTTCACAAGGACTATTAATGGTAGCAAGCACTGCTTTCAATAGCAAGTGTTTGCAGATGGATCCCTAAATTGCCTTCTATGGAATAAAAATGAGAACAAGAATTTTGAGGGAGGTTGAAACAACTGCTAAACCTATTACTAATGGCTGATTGGAAATACTGTAACATATCCAAAAAACTGTGCAATAACAGAAAAAAACATGCAAAAACAAGGCCAAGACCATATTTCTAAAGAATTTCCATAATGTCTGCATTTTTATATAAAAAATATATTTAAAATACCGAATACATGAGATCTAAAAATAACTTTCAGTTTGGTTTACATCAAATGGTGACAAAATCCTAATGGCAACCCTTCAGCTATCTTTTGTAATAAGCATATTAGTGAAGAGAATAATAAATTACAAAGGGTGAATCATACTTATTTCAGACTGGATATGTTATTAAGACAATATATGGATCCATACAGAATATCTTTTTGTGTCCTTTCATTACCAGAAAAATAAAGGCGTACCAAAATAAATCCATACCTTTAAGAACTTCTTTCCTTGACAATAGCAGAACTAAATTTATCTCCACTGTAATTCTACTGACATCAATGAAATTAGTTCAAGATTTCATACTGTGAATTCAATTATAATTTTTTTCTTTTAATTATACTTTATACAGAAAATAGAAACAGACAAGCAATCCCAAGGGATTTCTAGAAATCACCAGTGAAATGCTGTCTGCTTTCACAGAGGTTATCCACTGCAATATGTACTTCTTTGGTACATGTATTATGACGGTGTTTTAATTTTCTGGAGGACAAGCTCTTTGCAGGAATAAAGATTTTCCAGAATTACAACACATAGACACGCAGTGTACCTCAAATAGAACAAATCTTTCAAAGGTAAAGAATGGGACAATTACTTTAATTAGTCTAGGGGCAAGGTCCCAATTTCATCAAGTTCATTGGAAAGATGACACTGACATCGGTGGATCAAAATGTGGCACGGTTTAAGATTTCCTTGGAAGTCCATGAACATTTTGCATTCAGTGCTAAGTGGCATAAAAGCGTGTACCTTGTGCGTGGAGAGGCCCTGGTCTACTTGAATGGCTGCTGTTGGTCCCACCTGACGCTGCATTGACGTCCCATGGCTGGGAGAAGGCAAACAGGATTCCTCCAGGTTGGTCCTTGAAGAGCTTGAAAGTCACCTGCCACTACGGGAAACGTAAGTGCCATCCACGGACAGCATGGATGTTAGGTGCCAGCTCTCACATTCTCACGGCTAGTCAATTCAAGTGGAATGTCTCCTTTCTTACATCCATTAACGTATTATTTAAGGTCACTTGCTGGAGCATGCCTTACCTCCTACGTTGTTCATCTATAGGAATATTACCAAGCCTGTGTATTTTTTTTTGCATCCATCATGTATGTTTTCTGCAGCACGGTGACTAGCCCTGTGTGTTTTCTCTTCCTATCAGCCACAGTCTGGCCGACACTGAAGGCAGAAACCAGTCAGAAAATGAGCAGGCGTAGGATCTCTGAAACTACAGGGAGAAAATTCAGAATTTGGAGGAGACTGAGGATGGATGAAAAAGAAGTGTCATACAGAGGCATGGCGACAGCTGGGTGGAGCAATAGCAAGTTTCAAGCAGAAAAAGTTATCAGTGTTTAAAGAGTGAGATTGATGCTAAGTTATTACTACCAATAATATATATACTGTGACTTTATGTAGTATACTCTTCTATTCTGTTCTGAGAAAAAGTATGAAGCCTGAAGTGACAGCAAACAAGCTAATCCGGTGCGAGGAAGGTAAAGAAAGCTTTTTACATGCCAGTTCAATTACTTTGTTGCAAATGCTCCTTTTATAACATTCTGCAGCTTTATCTCTTCCTGATGTTTTCTCTCTGATTTTACATGGCCACACTGGAGTGGCCCGTGGTCATCCTCCTGCCGTATTCCTGGCATTCGCCGACTACTGCAGCAGTACGGGGTTGAGGTGTGGATTTGGGAGATAGGATGCGGGAAGAAAAAACTCAAGTGGTAGGCACCAGAAGCCTCTGCATTTCTCAGGAGTGAGCCCTATAGAGCTTATCAACTGGGAAGATAACTGTGATTTTAGACTAGCCCTACAATCTTTCAGACTGCAACACACTATTCTTCTGAGTGCAGGATGTCAGACAGGGTAAAACCAACATGTGAGAGGTAAGTGAAGTTGCCTTTTCCAGCAGCTGTTTTTCTGAACAGCACGCGTAATCATTTAGAATTACAGAATCAGAGAATGATTCCGCTTGGAGGGGATCTCAGGCTGTCATCCTGTCTGACTCGCTGCTCGGAGTAGGATTGGCTCTGAGATCAGAGCAGGTGGCTCAGGGCTTTAGCCAGTGTGATCTTGAAAACTTCCAAGGATGGAGTTGGCACAGTCTTTCTGGGCAACCTATTCCACTGCCTGATTATCCTAACAGAGATAAAAGGTTTTCCTAATATCCAGTCAAAACCTCTGCTCTTCCATCTCCTGTCTGTTGTCTCTTGTCCTCCAGTCGTGCACCACTGTGTGAAGAGCCTGGCTCCATCCTCTCAGCAGCCTCCCAACAGGCCCTGGCAGGCTCCTGTTGGGTCCACCCAAAGTCTTCCCTTCTCCAGACTGAACAAGCCATGGTGCCTCAGCCTCTCCCCACAGGACAAGCACTCCAGCCCTCCCGAACCGTCTTCGTGGCCCGTCACCGAGCTCACTCCAATTTATCTTGTACTGGGGATGCAAAACTCTATGCAGTATTCCAGATGTGGTCTAATGGGCACAGAGTAGAGGTAAGATGATAACTTCTCTGGAACTGCTGGCTGTGTTCCTCTCAATGCAGCCCAGGGTGCAGTTGGCCGCCTTCTCTGCCAGGGCGGATGGTCTTTGCTGCTGGCTGATGCTTTGGCTTACAGACCCCCAGGACCACGAGACTCTTTTCCACAGAGCTGTGCCCCAGCCAAGGGAATGCCACTTTGTTCTGGCTTCGCCTCTTCTACTCCCCTCTTCTGTTGAAACGGTCCTGGAGCCTGAAGGTTCCAGCTGCCCTGCAGATGGATGAAACAAAGGGGGTTTCTTCTCAGAAAGGGTAAGGTAGTCTAGGGCTGCAGATTTTGCCAGATGAGCCGCAGCCTTTGTGTAACCGATGCCGTGGAAGTACGTGTGTTGTACGTGTTGGGTCACAAACGAGGTGTCTGCATTCCCTTTGTAACGAAGGAAGAGAGGCAGGCTCCTGGCTCAGCGAGGCAGGAGTGAGGCGGTGACTGTCTTAGTTTCCCTCAGCAATCAATTTGCTCCCATGATTTGCTCTTCCTCAGCTGAGGAAAAGTCTGGGAATCTTAATTTCACACCTTCGTTGCATGCTGTGGAATCTGAAATCACTAACAAACAAACATTATCAGTTCCACTTCCTTTATCAATCTTTATTTCTGTAGGCATATTTGGTTTTCTTTGCTTGTCTTTTTACCCTTTCCAGATGAAAATGACACTTGGCAGCAAGAATGACCATTCCACCCTACAGAAATTAACTAGAAAATGATACTGAGAAGCGAGATGTTTGCGTGAGCATATTTGTAGAGGATTAGGCTTCGGGTGGATGGAATGTGCCTGTTGCAAAGGTTCTGTGGTAAAATTTACTGGAGCATAACATTAGGGATTTGAAAGACATGGATAAGCCAAACCAACGTATGTGTTTGCACTGTTTAGAGTGGCATTTACAACACAGGGTGGTAAACCAACCTAATTTCAAAGCAAACCAATTCTCCAGGCACTGTGTAGATCAGCAGGAAATTGAAGCCTATGCTCAGAAAAAGGCCAGAAGAGAAACTAGTACAGTTTGACGGACAACACAGCACTGCACTAAGGTCATGACAGGAGGTGATGAGGGAGGAAAAGCTGGAAGAAAGTCAATGTAATTAAAGATCAGAGAAAGAAGAGCAGTGCAATTGCCTTTTGATCCCATGTTAAAATTTTTCACCTACTAAAAATGTGTTTTTCAGTAATATTACATTGAAAACGGTAAGTTATTGTGGTGACAAAAATTTATTTCTTTTATTCAAGTTATTTCCTGACAAAAATAAGGTGTTTTCTGTCAATTTTAATGTAACCAAAGAATAAGTCAGCTCTGGATTGGCACTTAACCTAGTCTGATGTCAGGATGTGTCACACTTCAGCTCAGACCAAGTGTGGTCAGAATCAGGTGTAGCTGTAATATATTTAACGGAATTTCACCAATTGAGGCTGACATAATTTGGAATAATACCTTGGCATCACAGTAGCAGTTTAATTGCAGTGTTATTAAAAAAATCCGTAGTCATTCAGTGTGCCGCAGCTTTATACCACACATTCCTATTCTCAGAAATACTATTAAATTTAAGTTGTTAATTTCCCTATAGTTTGAAATAATACAGATAGTCCAAACTTCTGCTACAAGTTATACATGACATTACCTAAACCTGTCATTCAAATACCTTTTTAAACATCTGCAAACCCAACAGTTGTAGCCCAGTTTGGGGACATGTGTACTTGCCCCATAAGATTGTGTGTGTAGGATCTGTGTGTGGACATTTGAGCTAAAAGTTTTAAAATAGGAGAAACTGCAGAAGAAGATATTGAGACCTCTGAAGTTTGGAAACATGGCTAGTAGGTAACTGAACAAGTATTGACTTGTGAGTCAACCTTGTCACCAGTCCTGCGTGTTGTTAAAAAATGGTTTAGTGCTGGTGTTTCAATAGCTGTGAACTGTAGTTAATTCCAAAGTGCAACAGAACATACATGCACACAAAGAGAGTTTATTTTGCAATGATAAATAAAGTGAACAGCTACTTCACACTGGTAATTATGTGGCACTGTAAGCCTAGGAAGATAAAATGCTGACTTCCTAGCACCATTATTTTCTTTCAGAACCACTATTTTCTTTCTCTCATTCACTCTTTCTCATCACCCAAATTGTTTTTTTAATGACACAGCTTACGTGCATATAATGCTTTTCATCCTGAACAATGCCAAAGTGCCATACAGACTCTGTATTGTATTAGTGAGGCTTCACAACAAATGCATTTTTCTGTATTAGCACTCTCTAGAAAGAAGAGGACTCTGTGTACATGGCAGAGAATACGTCAAGAAGACGAGAGCATGTTTATTCACATATGATATAAATTGTTACATCGAGAGTGAAGGTTCATGTAGAACCTCCAATACTGTCTGTATTTGTTTTCCTTTTAATAGTTCAAGTATTTTAATGGCATATTAGTTAAGGTTTCATGATTTGTAGGATAATCAGTAGGTATATTCAGGCTTCTCTAAGTTGTGGAAGATAATGAAGTGGGAAGCATAAAATGTGCTATAAAAAAACCAAAAAATGTCTTTCTGAATTTAATCTCACCATATAAACTGAGTTTTCATTTCCATTTCGCTTCTTTAGTTTTTGATAAATAGATGTCTACCACTCTCTCCCTTTTTCTGTGGCAGGAAAAAAAAGCACAGATTTTTTGATGAATCTTTGGTCACTATTATTGAACACTCTTTGTTTTGCATTTAACGTCCAAACACTGTAGTAGCGTGTACATTGTAGTACTTTAAAGCATATGGTATTATATATATATATATTATATTATATATATGGCTTGCATTTGAGGTGTTACCTATATTTTCTCATAATTAGTTATGAATTTTGCCCTTGATAAGTCCTCTGGGATATAAACCAGCTGAACTTTGCAGCTATTTATTGTCTCTAGGGTGGTTTAAAAAAATTCTGTATAATAGTCTCTCAATCTAAGGGAATTTCAGTTCTAACTTTGACCCTAGGATTTCAGCAAGGGCTAAACCAGGTGGATTATCTATCTCCATAATTACAGTATTAAAAATGCAGCTCTATATCCTCGTAATGATGTGAAATTGTTCCTTCTTTGCTTGAATCTTAAGTAACAGAGCTTTTCACAGAAACACTGCTTTGGTTGGAACCACTGAACAGACCTACCTTTTCCAAAACTGCGGGGACCTGAAAGTATAACACCTCTGCAACTTCCATTTCTGCATACAAAAAAAATGGTGCATGCTGTATCTCAGTTTCCTCTTTGAAAGGATTCCCGAGCTCTGGGTTTGTTTCTGCGTCATGTCTAATAGTTCTTGCGTACCTCTTGTGTCTGACGCTGTGCCATTGCGTGCCCGTGAGCATTGGTCATTGTGCGGGGCAAACAGCACTGTTTCCTCCTCCCCCATGAGCAAAAGCACTCAGTGGTATAAACTTAAATTTTCTGCCACAAGTGTGACAAAAGTGGACTTGCTGTACTGTTCTCTGCCTTGTGGTTTAGATTATTTGCTCAAAATTCTGGTGACCTTTGCAAGGGTAAGAAGGTGCTGTACCGTGGCACAATGGCAGCTGTCACCATCATCCTGCTTAGTGGTTTGCCTGGAAATTGCTTGCAATTTAGAAAAGCTTGCCTTTTAATTTAGTGCATATGTGAAATAAATTATACTATGGAATGGTGCTGTCAAATATTTATTTAGTATCTCAGTACTTGAACTCACTTGCCAATCAGATAAAATTAGTTTTGAATTCTTTTATACTGACATCATTTTCCTAACTTACAAATTCACTCTCAGACACAGAAGTAACGAATGTTTGCATTGGCCTGTTGTGAATAGCAGCAATGTTTAGGAATTTTAACGTACAGTTTAGTGTTTTCATAATGTCACTGTGAATCAGTGCTTAATTTTAGCTAGAGACAACTTTGTCCTTAAACTACTTACTTTGTGTATTTCCCTATTTTCTAATTCAGCCTGAGTGTTAATGTTGGCTCCTTTTAGATGATTTGCATAGAGTTTCAAAGGCATAGGATTTCCCAAGACATTACTAAGCAGCAACAGTGGCTGCAAAGCCAAGTGTATATTGCTGGGTCAACAAGATTGGCTTTTAACAATCAAATAGAAAGCGTAATTGAGAATAATGACTGGTATTTTGAGAATTGTTTTATTGTATGTGTTACTGTGCCAACATCTTTCCACATGATCCTGATGATTATCTCTCATAAAAATAGCATATTAACTCATGAAGTTTATGAAAATAAGTCCTGCTCTAAAATGTGCTGAAGCCAGTGCAACTAGTTTAAAACCAGCTTTTGTTCTCTGATATTTGCTTCATATAGGATGATAAACTGTTGTGTTATGCTTTGAGCACTTAGCTGAAAATTTTGTATAGAATAAAGCCAGCCATGTAGTATAGAGAAGTAGCATCTTATTCGGATTCATTTTGTATTGCTAGAGGTTGGTCAAAGTTCAAAAACTAAACACAGACAAAAATGGACCTGTATGGTTTTGCTGAATTTGCTTGCTGAAATGTAGTATAAGAGCTCTAACAACATTGCATTCCCATGGTGTATTTACCTTTTTTCCTTGTGTTTTGCATGACTGAGAATTTTCTCACTGTCAATTTTCGGTCAGAGAATAGAACATATTTGAATAAGCTTTTCATGGCCAGTGTAAAAAAACCAGAAAACCGTGCATGAAATGATGGGGAGCAATTCATTCTGAGTCTCCAGTTTTTCAGGTTTCTGACTGGGTTTTGTTCCTTAAAGTCTTGTCTGTGTGGCTGCATTACTGATGCCTACATCTCTACTGAGGGATCCCCAACGCAGCTGGGTTCTCGGGAGCGCGGGTGGGAGCGTTGCTGAAGTCATTAGTGGCGAACAGTAGAAACATGGGAAGGTGAAAACATCTCTGCCCCTCATCTGCCAGGAGAGAAAGAGAATCTTGCTGTATGTATGCTGACTGTCAAGGGTAAGACTTGAAGAATTAGGTTAATTGGGCAGCTAGGAACAAACAGGTTACTTTCTTAAGCGTTGTCATCTTTTAGGAAGAGGCATCACAACAAATCTGTAATTCGAGTGGTTATTTTACTCTTTATTGATTCAAAGCCCTAACTGTGGTTTTATAAGGACTGCTTCTGTTTAACTGAGCCATACCAGCTTTTTACTAGAAGTTATAATGGAAACAGCAATTAGATATGACCATATACAGTCTAACTTGGTAATAGAGTCCAGCTTCTGTGGGGCCATTTACATCTGTGGTCATATAGAACAGCCTGTTAGGGGATTATTCAAGAACAAAGTGAGCTCAGGCTGAAGAAATCCCAAAGAGTACTTTTGTACTCAGAATTTTTCAGTCATAACCAAGTATGCAGCTTTTTTTTTTTTTTTTTCACGTTGTGTTACGCACAACCAGACCATAGAAAGTATCGCTTCCACCATTTACGGTGAAGAAGGCCAAGAAAAAAGGCTGAGGAATCGAGGATCTGAAACGGTGGTGTGTGGATGGACTGCAGAGGTTTTTCTTGTGGTTCATTGAAAAAAACACATTTTAGAACTATAACATGGTAGATTAAGCTACAGGTACCGGAAGGGAACGGAGTCTGCGAGTAGATATTTTCCTTACAAAGTGGTCTGCTGACCGAAAATCTGGAGCACCATCAGAGTTCAACTAATTGAGCCAGACAGCTTGTTAGACTGTCTTATAAAAGCTGGATGTCTTGCTAGATAGCTTTTGGCACTTTGAAGAATAGAGAGGCAGATTTATGAACTGGACAGATGAGCATTACAGTCAGGAATTTTTCTAGCAGTTTGGCTGTATCTCTGAGACCCTTTGACTTTCAAAATGATGCTGCTTCAAACACTAGTTTCTGCCAGCTCCTAAATACACCATTCAGCCTCGGATATAACTGCTGATTTTAAGCACCTTATCTTCTTGTGCAGTTCACAAAAGAGCACCGGGATAAGTTCAGAGTCTGTTTTATCCCCATTTACCCAGTAACATGAAAGCTTCAAAACAGCAAGAAGGTTCAGAAAGGAGACAGGTGTACTCCAGGCAGAGGAGGAACAGGGTGATGTTAACATGTGGAAAGAGCCTGATGGGCTTCGGGAAAGGTGAACCTGAATCTTCGTTCTCCTAGCACGGCTGAGACTTTAGAAACGTTCAGTTTCCTCACGGCATACGTCTAGCCATAGTGGGCACGCATCTCTGCGATACAGCCATAAAACTCTTGTGTCAGGTTCAGTTTGGACAGGAATTGCTGAACCCTTTCCATGGCTCACTCTCAGCGATTAAGCCCTAAGTCACCGTGTCCTGAACTACACTGTTGATCCGTCTCCGTATCCTCGCCACCAGCAAGCAGCCAACAGCAGCGCTGCCAAGATTTCTGCACTTGTTTCTGCCTCTTCTGTGTTGAACGTCATTCCAGTTCGGATCCATCAAACTATCCACCGCAGAAACTGAAACACCGTGGGCAGAGGAATACACAAAATCAGAATTTCTTGGAAAACCCCCAGTCACTATAATTGTAAATAGCTGTTTTTCTTCTTTGTATGCTATTTCCTTTACGGATTCCACAATTTCTGATTTCCAAGCTTTAGATCAGCTTAGAGTGGAATAGGTGGATTTGTGCCTGAAAATGATTGAAAAATAAAGTAGTAGCTGCACAGAGAGGAGCTTGTCATGTGGCATTTCCAGTACAACTTGTGTTAATCAAAGCAGAAAAACGGTGATACCTACCAGGGTGCCAGACACCTTTAGCTACACAAACAGAAGGAAACAACTGAGAGCAGGGAACACTGTCAGACTTCTGTAATTTTTCAATGCTGCTGCTCCCTCTCCTAACAAAACAAAATAGAAAATGCAAAGCTGATGAGAGTTAAAGACTTTTTCATCCATCACAAAAATCTGGTCAAGTTTGGAGAAGTTTCTTATTCTTATAGCCGTTACTGAGATGTCGTTAAGGCTATTAAAAGCAAAGCAAAGCAAAGCAAAGCAAAGCAAAGCAAAGCAAAGCAAAGCAAACCAAACCAAACCAAACCAAACCCCAGACCCAAGAGGAAGACGATGCTGTGGCTCAATATGTTCCCTTCTCACCCCTGGGAACCTGAGGACAAATAACGCTCACCACTTGCCTGCATTGACACACTACATTTTTGTCATTATTCACTGTCCGTGGTCACAAGAGGACACGTGGCCTGGTGGACCAGCCCTAGAAATGAGGCAGAAGAGTGTTTTGGTTTCAGAGCCAGACTCAGAGCCCGTCCTCGTTTGGGAATTGAGAAAAGAGGGAGCATGGCAGTCACAAAAATTCCTCTATTCCCTGTTTTGATTGCTGCTGCTTCTTTTCACCAGTCTTCAGGCTGCACACTGCTCTTTTGCTAGCTTGCAGGTGATAGATTTTAACAGTCAGTCTTCAAAAATCCTGCACTAATAGGTAAGAGTAGAAGAGGAAGCAAACGTACGGAGGAAGCTCAGACTGATTTTTGGCAAATCCTGCGCTTGATCCGTGTTGCAGTGTTGCCAGCGCTAAGTGTTCCAAAATCATACGTGATGAGGATGGCTTAAAAATAATCAATTTGGAGTTCCTTTTTATTTGCCTTCTGGCTTAAAAATAATCAATTTGAGGTTCCTTTTATTTGCCTTTGGTTTCTTAGCCTTCAGGGTACGTTCAGATAATGTTTTCTCAGAAACCACGTGTGCTAGAAGGCTGCTTTCTCTTTTCCAAATAAAAATTACTATTTCTCAAGTCAAGCCCCAGCCCTACGCTACGGCTTCACATACCAAATAGCGTGAGATGTGCAATAAGCTTACTAGAGTTGCAATCCTTCATCTTGTTGCCCTCATATTTTGTTTTGTTTGTTGTAGTCCAGGGTAGGATGGCAGAGAGAGAAGAAATTGGACAAGTTAATATGAGTACAAACATGAGAACAGAGAGAGAAGGAAGGGCAGCAACTTAATAGATGAAATAGAAAACAGAGAAAGGAAAGCAAGGGTGGAAACAGAGATGAAGCAGGAGGACACCAATATTCACAATGGGGAAGATTTAGGAGGAGAAAGCAAAGCAAAGAAACAGGAAATATCATTCTGCATATACCCATCCTTTTACTGTTGCAGCTGCTTTGGGGCTCTGGAAGCTATCAGGGCTATAAATATCTATGTATCTGTAATCAATGATTTGAAGCTGTGCCAATATTTAATCAAGGATTAGCACTGCTAACGCAAATGGGCAGTAGCGTGTGGACTTTTGGAGACCAAGTGTTTTCAAGCTTTTAAATGCTGCACACTCACCTGGTTCTGCATATACGTGTCTTCTGGAGGGCAATGTTGACTTGAAATTCAGAGATCTTTAAGAGTGTTGGAGGGAGACTCTTAAAATTCTTAGGTCTGTAATTAAATCTGCAAAATTTGTTTTCTTTAGCAGGTACGTAAGTCTGCTGAGGGCTCTCACAGTGTGCTTTTCCATAGCCTAAATATTTGTGATGCCTGACTTTCAGACGGTTTAAGGAATAATCCAGCAAAACACACCAAAGTCTAGCCATTTCTTCAAAGTAGTAGGTTGTTCTTATTTTTAAAATTTGTTCCCTTTTTACCCCCTGTGTATTTTTTGCTAGTGTGTCTCTTGTAGCATTCCTGTCCCTTTCATTTGATGTAGAATTGTCTTTTGGTGCTCTCTCTTCTATTGGACTTTTGTGTGTTTCTCTCTCTGCCCCCAAAATCTGAGTTGTCCTACTTAATGTAAGTGAACTGTCTCCCATCTCCTTTTAAACCTGTCATTGAGTTTGCAAAATTTCCAGCTGTAACATGCTCTCTTTGTGTCCATCTACTCTTTCTTACAGCTTGCGAAATAGGTGTGTCATGTTTGATCCCTCTTTAGCCACTCCATGTATCCTGTGTCCCTATGGAACAGAAAGCAATTAATAGGTTACGTAGTTCAAGGAGGCTGGATTTGCCTGTGTTGTAGTTGGTGAGCCATAGTTAATCTAGGGTAAATGTCAGAATTTTTTTCCCCAGATTTCACATGCCAAGTCCAAATTAAACAAAGTTTCCTCGTACTATCTACCTGGATGGAAGTGTTTTCACTGAGGGCTGAATACAAAAACAGGGAACCCTAAGGATAACCGTAGAAGCATTGGTACCGTGTCTTGGATGGGAAGCTAAGATTGCTCTTGTGGTACAACTCTGACCAGTAAAGAAGGTTAAAATACCGAAAAAAACCAAACTTCATTCTATTGCATTCAGAGGCACAGAAATTTGCACTTGTATTCATGTGCAAAGCTCTCAAGTGCTCATCTCTCCTCCCCTAAGACTGCTTGCGGTAAGTAGTAGTCTTAGTAGTAAGTCCTGGTTGTGCTCCATAAGGGCAACAACTAAACTGAAAGAGACCAAAAAAGATCAGTCAGATAAAGAGAAAAGGTAGATTGCTAAATAAGCTATGACCATAGACCAAGCCAGAATGAGCAGGTCTTATTTTAGACACTATCTATCGGTCAATAAGTCATTGTTGATTTAAAATTGGCTTTTGGTAAAGTAACTTGGTCAGCAATGCCTCAGCTACTGAAATTAGATCATATTTATTCTATAATGCAATACTCGTTTATTCAAATCTCTTATCAGATACCTTATTAATTAACCTTCATATTCCATAACCTTTTTGGGGGGGGGCAAACACTGAGCTTTAACTCTAGCTTCATGTCATGCTTTAGAGTGTATTTATTGTACATTTACTGAAACATATCATACGTTCATGGGGCACACAGAAAAAATAGCAAAGTTCTCCAAGTGGGGAGCCTTAGCCACAAATCTTAATTTTGGAGGTATCAGCATATGATGAGGTCTGCAACATTAGATCCATGTCCTGGGAAATCACCTGTTGCCAGGTCCTGAGTTGCAAAAATAAAGAAGCAAGAAAAATATTTCTCCTTTTTTTCTCTCCCTCCCTCTTTCTCATACACCCGCACAAGCATACCCACCCACACACGTGCGTGTGCATGCACACATGCACGTACGCACAAAAAGCTTCTGTTTTGATTCAGCTCTCCCAGCTTCTTTGTACAATTGCAAATTGCAGATGTTCCAAACTTCAGTGCAGGGCTCAATTTCATTTGCAAATGAACTATATGATTTATATATTAAAAAAAAATTATTCATCTCCTCAATAGCAATATTCAACCCGTGGACTGGCCTGGGAATCCAGAGTTATTACGAATTTCCTCCTACTTCTAGAGCTAAAATGATCAGTTCTTTGAGGACACACAGTGTTGATTTTTCTTTCGCCAAATGAGGGAGAATACTTCTTTTCTTTTTAAAATAAATATTTTAATATCAAAAATATCCTGGCTACTTCCACTGCTAAGAGTGCATGTTCTGATGTCAGTTTAAATTTAGTGTAACAACATATATGTATTTTCAGTATTTTTTTAGCTCATAATAACCCACTACTATTTTTGTAGCAGGTAATAAAAATCGATGGTTGCAATGTTTGTAGCCTTGCATTTGTGGATACACCGATTGCAATTTCTCACGTTATTCAACAGCTGACTATTTCAAGGGGCTGACATTAACTCATAGACTGTTAAGACCAGTTACTGATTTTGGTGCACAAATTATGTTGTTGCTCAGCCCCAGTTGTCATTATGGCTTGTAGGGTGTATTTTAACAGCTGTTCAGGTGTTAGGCAACTCTGGATGGTTGGACTTACTGCAAGGGTGGAAGTGTAGTGAGCTAGATGCTTTGGGTGGTAGTTGGCAGGTAGTGTGACTATGGTCTGAATATTGCGTGTTCACTTTCCCCGACACAAACCAAAGTGTTGCATTGAAAGGGAGAAGATGCAAGACTGTTCCCAAAGTGTAACCTAGCCGTTGTAAATCTGATGGCAGGTAGGTCTGCTGTTGTAAACTGCTTAGGTATTTGATCTTCGTTGAAACAACACTCTCAGTATCATCATACAGGCCAACCCAACTGCCGCCTGCTCATACCTCCGAACCCCTGGTAACCCTCGCCTTGCACAGGATCCTGACACTGGCTTTGAATCAGCTGCACTTTTCTTGGCCCTGTGTCTGTCCAGCAAACCTGGCTCTGCTTCTTCAACCTTCCCCCAAGCCCCTAGAAGAAGTCAGTGTCAGCATGAGACTCAGAAGCTGAAGAGTCAGAGAAAAGGTGCAGGAGAAGAGATTGAGAGGAACCTGATAAACGTGTTTTCTGAAAAGATGGAAAGTCACACTGCGGGCAGGGAAGTAGGTGGGGGACTGAGAAAAGAGAAATTAGGCTTCCCCAGCGTAAGAGCTAAAGAGCTTGATCTTTTTTCTTTCTGTCCTCCTCCTCTCCACGCTTCAGTGCCCCCAAATCCCACAGTATCTTGGTACCATCTGCATCTGCATTGTCTTTTCTGTTCTACTCTCTGTCATGCTAATTCCTCCAGTGATCTTTGAATAAAACCCTGCACATATCACTCAGCAGCTTTACGCTCCCGGTACTCAATTCCCGTCTCCTCGATTACCTGCATATCTAGGAGACATCTTGGAGAGGTGAGAAGGAGGAAGGACTGTGAAAGCGAAGTTTGCTAACTGGAGGAAGGGAAGATGGGGAGTGTGGAAGCGTCTTTCCTTCCCAGGTATGAAGGAGGGTCTGTGACAAGAAACACTGAAGGCTTCTTCAGCATTTGCCTTTCTCATATTCTCTATTGTCTTACCAAAAAGTTATAGTGACTTTAGTGATGCTTGGCTAGTGCAAGGAGGAAAGGCACTTCAAAGATTGGTATCAACAGCCATGCCTTCATCTCCCTGTACTCAGCTCTCCTGAGTTGGGAAACATGACAAGGTTATCCTAACTGCTTCAGTGCGTTTGAGCAATGTCATTTTCCCCAAGTGGAATTAGGAAGACACCGCGCTTTGGAGTTTGCATAAAGCTCCACTTAAAAATACTACCGTTTAAGTGCAAAGCACTTAAAGTTCTTGCATACGCTTTGCAAACTGCAAAGTGTCCAGGCTGAAACTCACATTTCATGACTATACCATGTGTGGTTACTGTGACAGCCTGCCATAAACCCCTTTTGCTTCGGCAGAGCCCCGTGCTCTCTCTGGCTCAGCTGTTTGTTCCCCCTTGACCTTGAACTCCAGGCATTGAGGTGAAGAACTTTCTCAGTTGCGCTTCACTCAAAGCAGCACTTGGTCATATCCCCAGCAGCTGAGAACCTGTGGGGTGGATCAGAGCCACACGTTGAGCTGCGTAAGCATGCAATAAATAAATTTCAGTTGAACCAGTTGGTATCGTAAAATGCTGGGGTTTAGGTGGGCTGTATTTCAGCGGTCTGTTGTTTAAATGATTACAAATGTACTGGTAACCCACTCCCAGGAGGCACAAAAATGTCAACTCAGTTTAGTCAACACGCAGATTTTTGACCATTCAGCATTTGACCAGTCAGCTTTTAAACACCATCTGGGCTTTACGGCAAAGCTACGGGTCTATAACACAACATCCAGTTCCTTCACATGCAGCACTAGAGGGCAGAGCTAACAGCTAATGAGAAATTAAAGGTGCCTTAAGTCCAGGGAACATACATTATAATGCAGTTAAACAAACTTTTAGGAAATAGCTGGAGAAGGAGGCTGAGACACAAAAGCCAAAATATTAGGTGACTGGTAAAATAAATGGTGAATTAATTGCTGGAAGCGGGACAACCACTACAGCCATGGCCTTGCGTATTCCCCGTGGCCCTGGTTGGGAGCGTTTGCAGCTCTGAGAGACACCGTTTCCAGCTTTCTGCACACCTCCTTCTCCCGCGTTTGCAAGGGTCTTTTTGCAAATGGAAGGACTAGACGTACCCCTCTGAAAGCCAAAGCTGAGATGCTGGAGCACACTTCTGCCACAGGCAGACAACTCCACGCCAAGAGCCACGTGCCAGAGAGGTGGCACCTTGTAAATTTGCTGGCGTCGAACTCTTCCTGCCACAGGCGCTCCGGCCCTCCAGTATCAACTGGGTCTCCATGCAATGGGGCTCACAGATGGCTGGAAGGACTCAAGGTGGGAGTGGATGGAGAAGGTGTGGGGATCTGTGATAAATGCTGAAGTTCAAGCTGTTGCTTGTTGGTCCATGTTGACCCAGCGCGTCCAGGTGAAGTAGAGCAATGCCTGCAGCCTGGCACCCTGCTGATGCAGGTGTGGGTGCCGGTGTGGGCACCCCGCTTCCGAGGAGACTCCCAGCGTCAGTAAGACTCCTAGAAAGGGACTGTCTTTTCTCTGGTTGTTGCCCAGGGACCATGAGAAGATGAGTCACATCCCATGCTTGCTCATGCCTCATGTCCCCAGTCAGCACCTATTGACCAGGTAGATGCAGGTAGCCTTGAATTTAATTTAATTGCTCTGCTCACCGTGGCTGGTGAAGGTTAGAGGGTGGAGAAGAGGAGGGCAAAACTGTGAGATGGGGGTGGTTCATCTGCAGGCTAAAGAGGGAAATCCAGGTGAGGTATTAGATTCTGTCTTTACCCAGACTTTTACAGATGCCCACAGAGACCAAAGAGAAACCATTTGGCTAAAATTGAGTACTTTTTTACACTGCTACCTAATTTTCACCCATTAAACTGCTGCAAGGTTTTAGAAAAAGAAGAAAGTAAAAATTATCGCCCTCCCCCTGGCCAAATAACACCAACCAAAACCAGCCAGATGTTTGGTTTGCCTCTGCTCGTTGGGAAAAAAAAATTGAGTTAATTTTGTATATCACTAATATTGCGGCTGCCATTTTATGGCCAGATATCTCCATTCTTTTCTTCAGACTGCTCAGTCTTCAAGAAGTGAAGTGTGATTTTTACAGTTTACATGGCAATGATTTATATGAGGGTCGTGGCCTGTCACATGGCAACGCCTGACCCCACATAACATGATGTAAGTGTAAGAATCATACTCTTTCTCAGGGTCAGCAGCACCATGACACAGGTCCCTGTGTTCGACACACCACCCACAAAGTGGGGCACATGCCTTTTCCCTTTCTTTTTAATTTTATTTTTTCTTGTCAGCTCCCTGAATTACTTTCAGGTAGTTCTGCACGTTTCTACTTTTTCATTTAATTAGGTGCAAACACTCTGTATAAATAAAATAAAAAGTTCCCTGCAGCTATTAGACTGTTGCAGACTGCCAGACACTGAAAAATGTTTGTCTCTGTTACTGTTGCTTAATAATTCACATTTTATAAACAAAGAAATCTTTCTCTCCCGCTTTTTTCTTTCCCTTTTCCAGTTGGCTTTTGGGGGTTAGAAGCTTGGATACAGCTGCAGAATAAGTTTGGACCCCCGTATACAGTAGGTGTACTATCCACGAATACAATAGGTGTACAGTACTACCAAGGTTTCCTGCCTGCCTTTCGCTCGCACAGACTCCACATCCTTTAGGAGATGTCAGTCACTGCAGTGCTTGTATGTAAATGCTGTGTCGTCTGTTAGGTATTTCATATCCCTTTACGTGGTCCTTGGCAAGCCGGGCCATAATTCTTTATGGCCTGTCTCTAGCAGCAGCTCGAGTCATAGAATTCAGGGAAGAAGACATCCCCCATAATAATGATAGGAGACTACAAAGGTATCTATAAAGAAGCTTACATTGGTTTACTAAGAGTATATCAGAATGGTGTGGGGAGTTGGTTATCTCCATTTATATGTGAAGAGCGAGAGTCTGAAGAGGTTGTGCAGTCTTACAAGTTGACATGTTAGTAAGCTGCAGAACCCAAATCCTCTTGGTTTCCACAGTTCTCACCACTGTATCCAGGGAGAGCCATCGCCAACATGTCTGGCCTGTAGGAAATCAATCATTTCATGATATTTACATATATCAACTGGAACCTGAAAGCTTGGATATGATAACTTGTACCTGGGCATGGATCACCACAAATGGTTATGGAGTCACTCAGTAGTGCCATCATTTTATGCGGGCTCTGCAGCTGAGGGTAGGGCACATAGCAAGCTGTATGCCTCAGTTATTTCTGTGTTTATCTCCTTTCTGCTTCATCTGGAGACAGTATTCAGAAGTTCCAGACTGCATGATAGATTCTAATAATCATGCTGGTTAGAGCAGTTTAGTCACCACCTTGCTCACCTATTAATGTAGATCTCTTTCTTTAAAAAAAAGAATTAAAATTTAAGATGGTAAGTAAACCTGAAGCCTATATTGCATTTAAATTCAGTTCTTCAAGCTAAATTATGCAGACTGTCAACATCTGAAGCTATTGCATTATGCAGAGAAACAAGTTAAACAGAATCTCATGCTTTAGTACCAGAGAAGAGAGGTATCTTTTTTCTGAACAGAAACTTCATTTCTATTGTGCTTTATTCTGATATGAAAAGTGACCTTTCCTATGACTTTCCAGCATTCTTCAAAGACCAGATTCTTTGCCAGCTGCAGCACTTTAACAAATCTGCCAACATCTGCCCAGCTTGGCTTGAGATAGCAAATGTTTCTGAGAGTGTCTATTTGCTCAAGGCTTTAGGATCCTAGGTCCTTATCTTGCAAAGGCTTAAGATCATGTGTTAGAATTTGCAGAATTGGAGCCTTTACATCTATAATGTTTATAGTATATAAATTTTTAATGGCAGAAAATAAATATTCCTCGCAGTCGCTATGAAGAGACCAAATACAATAATCTCTATTGTAAATACACATGTTCCTGTTTTCAAATGTGTCTTTGTTCACTTGTATTTCTTTTAGGTGTTTTATTTAGTATTAAAAATGCATTCTAACTTGAATGACATATTCCAGATGTAAACATATATAGATGCTCTTCAGGTACGAGATGCCAGGTTTGCGTGTGTACATTCATATGTGCATGGATGTACTTTATGGCCCAGTGCCTTCAGATATCTTACTCCCTGTGTAAAAGTTTGCATGTAGTGAAGCACTGTTTTATAAAATATCACCATTGGCACACTCACTACTCCTAAGAAGGCACGATCTAGGAGTTGTGTAAAGCTGCACGTACAATTAATCTTCTGTAATGTGTCATAATACATTGTACATCATACACTGAATAGTTTGACCAACGTGTTACTGTAGCGCTGTAATGCCAGAGGTTCTGAGCAACAGGTTATATCTGTTTCTAACCATCTTAACTTCCAGATCTCGTTTGGAGTTTCTGTTCCAAGAAGCCCAAAATCTCAAGGCAGGGTTTTTGCCTGGTGCATGTTGATTTCAATGCAAAACAATGCGTACGTCAATTCAGTACAAAACCTAATCTGCTCAGCTTTATGTAAATCTTCCAAAACGCACTAGGAGCAGGGCTTTTTGCTGATCGAAATATTGGACTGGAAGGACAGCTGTTTGGCAGTGAGGTACTTACCTTCCAGGAGTTAATAACTGGTAAGTGTCCTTACCTTTCCACACTTGCAGAGTTACTTGACGGTTGAGATGGGATGACAAGAAGCCAAGTCATTCTACGAACGGTTCATGCCTACAAAAAGGAACAGATCCCGTGGTCTGTTGTAAGTCTTTAAAATCAGTAAGATGTTCTACTCAAGAATAGAAGCTGAGATTTTCCAAGACAGGAGCCAGAGTGGCAACATGCCTTTACGTATATCAACACAAGGAAATGATCCAATTACAGCAAAACTCATCCAACAGACCTTTGGAATTGTAGATGGAAATCCGGAAGATACTGTCCTTTCCTCCAGCTGCCTTGGCCAAACGCTTGAGGACAGCAAAGGGCCAACAAAGTCATCAGTCCTAGGACAAGTGTCAGGGAAACCTGGAGCTATCGCTGTGGTCACATCAAGTCTCTGTTAATGCCTGTGTGTCTTGCTGTAATTACTCACGCAGTTTCATGGAATCTCTCTGCTCTCACTAAAAGTGCGTAGATTCAACGTCTTCTCTCATCTTTTTGTATCCACTGATATTTAAAATAGGGGTAGAACTACTACTGTATCGGAGGGTTAAAACTACATTTTATGCTATTAGCTATGTCGCTAGTAAAAGGAAGCCAAATAAATTCAAAGAATGCTACAATTTTGTGTTTCCTTTTCTGTCATGTTGTATGTTAATTTCTGTTGTACAGAGCATACGGTTTCTGCTGAAATGAAATGCAGTTATGTAGTTACATTATGCCAACTGTCCCATGTTAAGGATGGAGTGAGCAAGAAACTGCCCGCTCATCTAATTCTGGAGGTGTTCCTTACAAGTTAGGCTGGCAAGGCAATGTAAAGAAACCTGCTGCCATCCCTATTCTCTGGAGAAACAGAAAATTCAAAGCTACCTGTCTGAAGGCTTTCAGCATGTACATTCATGTGCCACGCATGAGTATATAACGTAGGGGAAGAAGGCTACGATTCCTTAAAAGTCAACAGGATCAGAGCATTATCTGCCCGAATTCCTCAAACGTAGGTATTTTTAGCACTCCCAGTATTATGGTGTCCCTTGCTTCCTTGAATACTGTATACAGAAGTTCCTGAGCTTGAGTCATTTCAGACCGAAACCAGGACTGGGCGGGTTCACCGTTCTCAGAAGATGCCTGCAACTGCCTGCCAGCACCTTGCCATGTAGGACGCCAGGCCCTCTGGTACTGAGGAGGTTCATGTCCTTACTTCTGTTCCTGGTGGCTCAGAGCTTCTAGCAGGCTGAGCAATTTTTGCCCAGCTTCGAATTTCTAAGGGAAAAAATCTTAAGAAGCTGAAATAAAAGCAAAATAGGATGGGAATATGAAAACAACATTTCTGAGCCCCTGCTCAGTTCCAACAGCAACACAAAACTATTCCGTTTATATATTTAGCGAAATAAATCCTGGCATCGCCACCAGTATGTTTCCTCTTATTGTGGGGGTTTCTTTTGAGTTCTGTTGGGACAAATATAGAATGAGAATAAGGGACAGATGTCAGTGCTGTAAGAGCTAACGGGAGCTGGAAAGTCCCTTCATCAGCTGCTTTCAGAGCATTCAAACCTGAGCAGCACCGTTCATCTGGACCAGGAGCGCTGACAGAGACCAGCTCACGGACTCCCTCTTCCACCTTCAGTTCCTCATGCCCGTCCCAAACCCCAAATCTGAAACACCAGGATTAACCCACCCCGGTCCCGACCCTGGGGGGGCTCGGCTGCCAGGGTCCCATGCCGTTTGTCACCTCTCCTCAGCCCTTACCCCAAAACTATCGCTCTTGCCGCGGCGGCCCCTGACCCACCACCCTCAGCACCACACCGCCGGCCGATCGCAGGTTGCGGATGGAAAACGCTTCCCACATCTGGACCCATCCCTCCGGAGATGCACGGCTAAGCCCACAAACTCACCGGGTACCGGCGCAGCTACCTAGCTGCCCTTCTCCTCTCAGCCAGGGAATTCTTCTGTTCGTTGCTCGTCCTCCCCCCCCCCCCGCCTTTTTCTCTCTCCCTCCTCGCTTGTACATTTTTTCCACCGTGATCCATTAGGTATTTACCGGCAGGGTAATGTGACTTTTCACACCGGCTCTCTGCGTGCACTGCCCTGCAGACAGGGCTGGATAAAGCCTCTCCCCAACCCCAGCTGGCTGGACATTCCCCCCCC
>JANZLQ010000009.1:10789560-10850095 GCA_026212715.1 Elanus axillaris | reverse complement strand
CCCAACCTTCCCCTCCCCTTCACACTAGCCAAGCCAAGGATTCCTCTCTCCCTCCCTCTTTCTTTTTCCACCCCTCCCGCCTTCAGTGCAAACCCAAGACGCAGGATCCCGCCGAGGGAAAACGCTCCTTGAAATCATCCCTGCAGACCCCGCTGCAAAAGTGAAGAGGAGGAGAGAGAAAAAGCCTCGGCAGCCAACCTCCTGCGCCGAGGGCTTTGCGCGCAGGGCCATGGCTTCAGGCTCTCGGAGGTTCTCTCTCACCTTTCTCCAGGGCGTGGGATCTGTCTTCTTCATCCTTCAGATCATCTCTGTTCAGGCTGATGGTGAGTCCCCCATTCGGTTTGGGCTGGGTTGCTATGGCTGGAATGAGAGCTGTATGTTGAAATGTGTTATTGAAAAAAAAAAAAAAAAAAACCCAAACCTTTTTTTTTTTTTTTTTTTTAATAAGAAACTTAAATACACGCCCCAGCTTGGGTTAGGAAACATCTGATTCAGAGGTTTTTGAGACTCTACAAATATCCTGGGGTTAAGCACAGAAAGGAAATAAGATCCCAGAGGCTAAGATTATTTTATTACAAACAACAAACAAAATGACAGGATAGTGAACTTTTCCAGGGGAAATAAGAACAATAAAACAAAGCCAGAACATGAATAAGAAGACTCAGCTATATTTTAGGGGAGCTCTCCTTATAATTAAAAGTATCTTTTCTCCAAAGAACTTCCCCGTCTGCCTGCTTCAGATGCTGCCCAAAGTCCATTTATATGGGCAGGTACTTGAGGAAGGGAAGACGAGAAGTCAAAGGCATTTATAACCTTTTCTGTTCGGCACCACACACGCTGAAGATGACTGCTCACCTTTCTGCACGTGAGTTTTGTCTGCACTTCACTGCCGAGGGATGTGATCAGGAGAAGGATTTGGCTGAAGCACCAGCCACCCGTTACTCGGAAATGGGACTTTTTACTTACTGATGATAATCCTGAATAGCTGCATCCCTTGAAAGTTTCCAGTAGCCTATTGCCCTTTCAATGATTAAGCCTGTAGTAATGATGACCGGCTTGCCTTAGCAAAAACACGATTTATTTTTGAAACAACTGTGTCTTTTCCTGGGAGAGCAATGCTGAATGGCCACATTTTTTCACTTTCACAGCTGCGATAGATTTATGCCTGAACTCGGGATTTTTTTTTATTTTGGTACACTGATCCTTTACCATCAATGTTTGCTGCATTATTCCAGAAGATGCATCTTAAACGTTATAGGGCAATAAAACCCTCTTCTTTTTGTTCTCAGAGCATTTTTTCCTCTTTAACCTAAATTTATTTCAGCTGATGACAAAGTATGGCGAAGGAAAGGGAGAAAATTAATCTTGCCTGTATGTTTCTATCACTTTGTGTAAAATACTATTTATACAACAGAACCCTGTCTTGTAAATTTGAAGAAAATTACTTTTCATTAAGAATAAAGGAAAATAAATGTGTCAGGCAACTGCACTGTGTTGCAGTAGGCAAAACTGCAATCCCGATTTCAGGAAACGCTCCTTCCCTAGCAAAATGCCTCTGAAATGAAGAAAAAAAAATGCATACCCGTGAAAGAGGGTTCTGCACAGAACTTAAGAAAAGGGGACAGGACAGGAGTGATTAATTTCCCTTGCTAAGAATGCTTTATCTGAAGAATTCCCTCATCTTTTCAAGAGCAGCTCCCAAATGGTATTATTTCTATAGAATTAATGGCATCTTCTTGGTTCCTAAACAGACATCCTGTAAAAGAGAAAGGGAAAAAAATGTTGGACATCATTTTAAGGCAGAGTTTGTGACATTTTAATTGTCACTCAGCAGTTTGTCAAATTTACTTCCCGCATGGTAAAGCTATTATAAAAATTAAAGGGTAGAATTTCTGAAGTACATTAGTACAGTTGTAGAGCATTATTGTAATACTGTAGTATCCATTTCTATGTAACTTCTAAGTATCATTATGAAAAATGTGCAAGTCTTCTATTAACATGCTCTTCAGTGTGTTCTGCTAATATTAATATTCAAGCAAGCAACCATAACACTGTCCTATAAACCATCTGGCTTATTATAGGTTGATACAGAAGAAAACACTTTATGTGAAGTTTAAAATTTACTACAACATGTAGGCTTACGTATTTAGGAAGATCTGAGAGAGTACAAAACAGGATTAATACTTTCTTTTATAACAGATTCTGGCCTGACCCAGACAGGAAACCACCTTCTCATTTTTGTAAGCTGTAGGTGAAAATACAATTGTGCTACTCTCTAACACATGTAAATGTGACTTAAGTGCCGAAGGAGCGTGCTGGGTGACACATATGTATGTGTGTGTTTGTTATTTTTAACTAAAAGTTACTGACTGTTTTGCCAACTGCTGAAGGGATTTTGAATTCACCTTGTAAAAACCCTGTGAAATTCAGACTGGCCCCTGTTACAGGCAAACCTCCGCAACTGGTTACAATATATTTCCCTAAGGAGGACTTTCACTTTATTATCTCGCACACAAATAATGACAGAAAGCAGGCAATAAAACTGGAGACCATCGAGGTCTGGCAGAGGTGTAAAGCCTCGAAGCTTAATTGATCTCTTTTGACTAGTATTTACCACAGCGCATATTGCTGTAGGGCAGCTAGACTCCAGAAAGAGCAAGGTAAATGCCGAAATAAAAGATAGCTTTGTTTCGCTTTGCAGGTTTTTTTACGATCGCAATGTGCTTGCTCATAGCTGTTGAGGTGGGGGTCAGAGGGACAGAAGGCTCCTCGAGGGCTCGTTCCTGCGCTGACGTACCATGGTGTGCCACTACTGCTAGAGCGGTTATCGGAGAATAATACGGGCTGTCGTGACGGGTCGCCATCGTACCAGTGCAGATGGAGGCTTTTTAAAATTTCTTTGCATTTGCGCTGGAATAGGAAAACGAGGATGCGGCTTCACGCATCCCGCAGAGGAGTCGCCTCTGCTTTTTTTTAACTCCCTCTTTTGTCTTTTGACGGCTGCTGAAATATCCATAGGTGTGAACCATAGTTTTCTGTGGAGTACTTGCTCTGAGACAGAGCACGTCAGGAGAGAATGATGGTGATCAATCTACCTTACCGAGATACTCCTGAATTGAAAAAAATGTGCTAATTACAAAACTTTACTAATTGGTCCAGAGTGGAGTTGGTCTGTTGGCTAAATTTGGGTTGCATGGAAGACCTTTTGGTCAAGCCAGTCGCCTGGTAGTGAGCGTGCACACTGACCGCAGAGCTTGCAAGTGGAAGGATGCTGAATCCAGAAAGCTAGGCACAATTAGGTGAGGATCCAAGATAGATACTTCTGACCCAGAACCAGATATGTCTGATGTCAAAGGTAGGAAAAAACCCTACTATACTCTTTCCTTTGGCTTGCTTTGCACCTTTTTTGTAAACAGAAGGAAAGAAGTATGCTTTTTCTCTTCTGCTCTCTCTAGACACTTGCCTTTGAGTAGCAGGTGTCTAAGCATTTCAGGCTCCCACTTGCAAAACAGCACATATTCTTGTATGTTGCAAAAACAAATGCATAAACAATTCCCATTATTTGATGCTAAAGCACGTAGCAAAATTAAAATTTAAGCTCAGACTGAATTCAGCTGAGGTGGAACTCAAAGGTGACCTCCCAATTTTGCTATTTTTCTGATGATGTAATATTTTAAGCAATTTGAATTGAAGAAGACATCATTCACTTTAGTTTCTCGCAGAAATAAACTCTACATTCATGAGCACTAAGCAGAACTGGTAATTACCCAAATCTCTGTCTGTACTTGTACAGTTTTACTGAATCCTCCACCCATGCTATTACAATCAAGTCCATTGTTACACACAGTCACAGAAATGGAAATTAAATTGCTCTTGAAGTGCAGAAGTGACCTTCCCTTCCTCCGCTCTCTTTTACCTCCATTTGAAGTTTTTAACAGTTATGTAAAAATAAATTAGACTCCACATTTGCACATCTTTTACCACTTTTATTTTGTTGAAACTGATGGGGTCTTATCCTTTGAACCAGGAAGTATCATGTCATGAGATCAGCACACTGGGCATGCCTTTTAAAGTGCTTTCATTTTATGTTATTTGCGAGAGGCATTTTTATTTCAAAGTATATTTGGCTATGCAGTTTTATGTTTCTTCTCCAAGCATGATGCAAACCCTGCTGAAGACACGGCGAACTTTGAACTCATTTCAGTGGGCTTTGAATCATATCTATAGGTCTCAGAAGAACTTCTTGTATCTGTTACTGTATTAGAACAAATTAGCCAAACTCTGTCTTCTTGGTAACCAAGAAAATTGTGCTAATTTCACTGCAATTCCTAAAAGTAGGAAGAAACAGGTTTTGGACTGGTATTATATTTGAAGAGTCCTTTTCCTTGCACTTCCACATATCTGATTGTAGATGGCTCTTCAGTCTTGAAAGCATATTAGGTTCCAGTTGTTAGAAGCTGAGTTTAGCAAAAATTTGGAAGTGGAAATAAGGTGGAGTGAGAGTAATGAACCATTGGAACAGTTTACTATAAAGTGTGCTGTAAATTCTCCATTACTTGGAGTCATTGAATCATGACTAGATGCCTTTTGAAAAGACATGGTCTAGTTCAACCATGAATTTTTGGACTCGATGGTGGAATTACTGGGGGAAATCTACAGTCTAGTTACGCAGGAATTAAACAAGGTGATAAAAATGAATCCTAGAAGCCCCGAGATCTATGCTTCCTTCTATGGGTATGTTTTCAATCAGAATATGTTGGGGTACTCTTAAGTAAAAACTATATTCAGCTATTGCTTGTTTACAAAATTTTCATGCCAAACAATAATAAAAATTATTCTTTTATTGATATATCAAATTATAATCAATGTTCTGTAATAATAGTGATCAGATGATGGGAGAGGTGAGCGATATAATATAGGCTAGTTATTAAAGAAAGACTGTCTTTGGCTTCAAGTGTGAATTTTTCTTCAGAACTATGAATCCAGCTGTTAATTAACAGTTGGAAGAATTATGTCTTATCACTTATGTCTTACCATTGAAGTTGAAACTTTTTCACTGGCTTCAAAGGGGAACCTGAAGAAACTTACCGTGACAAGGGCATTTTTCATTCTGAACCTGCTAAACTCAAGATTTGCATTAAGCCTCCTGAGAAAGACTACTTTGCATGGATTTTTGGCTTGATCCTGAAACCAAAGGGACTGGCTTTGATTAAAAAAGGCTTCAGAAAACTATGTAGACTTTTGGGAACAAATTTCCGTACCATCTGTCCCGTTATCACATTATGGGAAATAAATGTTATGGGGCAGAAATGAAGGGAGGGAGTTGAGAGGGAGCTCAAACATGGTGGCTTTTCAAAGGTACCACAACCAAAGGCGTACTATGTTCTTCACACAAATAAACACAAAGCCATGATCCTTCCTCCTGTGCCTTATGGAAATAGGGAACAGTCTCATATTTAAAATTGCATATTTAAATCGGAACTATCTCAGAGATAAAACTGATTTCAACTACTCCACACTGTCATAATGTGCTAGAGAGAAAGGGGATATCATTTGAACGTTTCACAGCCCCAATACCAAAACCGACTATGTTATCATCAAGTCTGTGAGACAAACCTTTTCTAAAAAAACTTTCATTACAACTAGCAGTGATAAAAAATTTACAAATATTTAACCAGGACCCTTAGATCCCCAGCTTGAAAATGATGCCACTTTTGCAATAAAAAGTGAGAAAAATTCAATACATTACTATGTCAAGCATGTTAGCCGTGCCACTGCAAGGTGCAGAATTCAATCTCAGTGTTGTAGTCTTACTTATTTAAGGGGATTTCCTACTTTGATGTGCTTTTGTATATTTCCTATTACTGTGCCAGCATGTCTCCTGTATTTTTTTTCCAGTAAATGCCCCTCAGTAATGTGACACAGCTCCAGATACTGGGGATCCAGCTGTTCCAGTGGTCAGGTGTCCAATAGCTGAACCTTACATGCTCTTATATGTTCTATGTAAGAAATCAGGCAAAACCAGAGGGTGTATCTTAGAAACTGGACAGATAGCCATAGAGCCTCTAAAGCTTTGGAGAAGATTCACGGGTCACTCTGGTAAGCAGGTCAGCCTTCTCCATCCACTTCTGGCTAACCAGAATTTCCTATAAAGCAGTTCACTGTAATTTTCCCAACCAGTAAGTCCTTCCTAGCTTACCCTAAAACCTATTTGTCTAGATAATTTGGACATCCCAGATACCTTTTTGAAGGACAAGACTCTGTTTTGATATCAGCATCTTCATAGCTTCTAGTAAAAGGTTAATTTATCTTAAGTACTAGAAAACACGTAACAGTAGTTAAGGAAAGCTGCCTCAGCCTCAGTCTTGGCTAGCTAGACTCCTCTAAAAATGTAATTGTAACTTACTGGTCAAGACTAAATTATTAACTTAATTTCTTCTAATTATATCTAGATGGGGCTCAATCCTTAATGATTTTCCTTTCTTTCAGTCTTCTAACTGAAATACTAATAGCTGGAAAATAAGGGTTACTGCCATGTCAAACTGATGTTTATGGTTTAAGCCAGATGCTATACAAACTTGCCCTATATGTCTTTGATGACGCATCTCAGTCCTGGCAGTCAAATGGTAAAATGTAGAATATGGACAAGTTTTTATGCGGGACAAAGCCTCAGTAAAGCATTATACTTAATCCCTGCTTACCTTTATGAATGAAAGGTGGTCTGCAACTTAAGAATGATTGTTTAAACCCATCATCTTTCTGCTTATATTATGTCTCTCCCTACACCACGCATACTTCACTACAACTAGTCATGGCTTTGGAAGCAGCAGCCTACATTAGTCTCGTGCATTATTTGGGACATTTTGCAAGAAGAATCCTGGCATTTTGGTACTTAGGACTGTAGAGGCTTGCTTTTTTCACTGCTCTGTGTTGATTATAGTTGAGAATCAAGAGACAGTAGAGTCTGGTGGTTAGGACACTGATCCCTGCTTCTGGGTTGCATTCCTTGGTCAGCTACTGTTAACTGCCTGAGAAAATCACTCTGGGTACTCTGAATTCCTGCTCCTTCTCATTGCTGCTTGTCCCGGTTATTTAAATCGCTATCTGCCCAGGTCAGGATGACTTCTTACTGTGCGCATGTAGAATTCCCACCAAAGCAGGCACCTTCATCAGGACCCATCTGCGCTTGCTAGCTAATGTAAACACGAATGGCATATTTACTTGAAAGAAACTTTGCATTTTTTGCTGCAGGGACTGTGATTCTCCCAGTGGGTTAAAATGTGCACGGGTGAGAACAGAAAGCTGTCAGGCACAGACCTACGCTGTATCAATCAGTTTCCTCTATTTAGGATTAGATTCAGATTTATCAATTTGTTGAAATAATATGTGGTGGGGGTGGCACTTGGTACAGAATCAGGCTGAACTAGTCTGAAGGATTCCTGATATTGGTCAGTGTATGCTATGAGTGTGAAGCTAGCTACATAGTGAATGCTCAGTATGTGCTGGAAGCTATGCATTCGTATAACCACTACCACTAATCTACTTTTGAAATAAGACATGCAAAGTGTTTACTGACTAAACAGTGCTTAAAAATTGTCTTCCTGCACCTGCAAGCAGCTTCAGCCTGTACCTTTGAAATCTAGGAGATATCCCGAGGGATGTTATCTTAAGAAAGAAGATACTTACAGCAATCTAAATGTCAGCACTGTAAACTGTCTCATTGTTTATTTCTTTTTCTTAAGACATGCAGCTAATGTGTTTAGTCCATAACCCAGGAACTTCTCAAGCTTCATTGCCAAAACCCCAACTGCCCTGTTCCCAGTTGCCAAGACCTCTAGCTTTCACCCTTACACCTTTCACAGTGTTAGATAAATTAAGGTGAAAGAAATGGAACTGGAAAGAAAAATAACACAAGAAATTGTTATGCTAAATATGTTCTCGTGCTTATTCAAAAAAGCCTTCCATTAAGAAAAAAAATCTGTCTGTCTTTCCAGAAAGATACGAAAACAAAGTGGCTTTGCAGCGACATTTAGGCACAAGTTGCCATAGAATTACATCATTTTGATTTGAGAGACTAAGTATAGGTCTATTTCTGTCATGGAAGACTGGGTTGCAATACTGGCTTTTAGATTTGTGCTTATTTTATAGATGTAGTTGTTATAATGCAACTGTAAAATGCTTAGTAATGAATTCCAGTGCTAGAGCCTAGAGGAGATGTTCTGACTTTGACTGTATGTGTGCATATGAGAGAGTGTCATGCTTTCTCTCTCCAGATCTTAAGCACAGACCTATAGAGGCAAGACAAGCCTCACATATGGGCTAGGAATGAATAGGGACTTACTTAGCTGTACTTGCTTTTTTGTTGATGAACAAAACTAAGACAAAAGCTAAGACAAAGATACTTCACAGTGTTGATAAGATTATTCATTCCAAGGAGCAGCTTGCTCATTAAAATGTACTTAGTAAAAGCAAGAAGACTTTATTTGGTGATAATGTGCAATACTTTTGTTGAACAGTATTGAGTACAATACCATGATGAGTGACGTGTCCTTTCTTGGTGCTGCAGGGAAAGTGTTTGTGTTTGAGTCCAAGAACAACTCTCAGGGTCTGGATTTAGCTGAAGCTGAGAAAGCTTGTGTTGACCTGAGTGCTCGCTTAGCAACTGCAGAAGAACTGAAAACGGCTGTTCTGGACTGTTCTTTTGCTGGCTGTACCACGGGATGGCTCGCCGGTGGCTCCATTGGGTAAGGACAACAACATAACCCTTCCTGAGAAGTATGAATGACAGTCGAGCAAGTTTTCCTCCTTGACTAAGAATATTACTGAAAAACACTGGCCACAGTTCAAGCACTGTGACATATAGCTAAATATGCCCCTCTCTGCACAAAATCAATTTTGTACAGCTAATGTTGCAGGGACACAAATATTTAGCAGTCTCAGATCATGTATTTCACAGACCAGAAGCAATTTCCTCTTCCTCTTTCCTTCCGAATTATGTGGTTCCTTTTCACCTGTGCTGAGCCCTAAAGGAGCTGGGAGGCTGAGGACACAGTGCCGGAGTTAGAGTCAGTGCTCCCACCGACTCTGCTATTCCCTACTCCGTAAGAAGCTTGGCAAATGGAGCTTCTCATGGAAACCACGTATCTGTCTCAAGTATTTACACATGTCTGAATAGACAGTAGGCATGTTCGAATAGGTATGACTTTAGATGTGCTTAGATATGATAACGCACACGTGGTAGAGAGTTTGCTGAGCAAGCTCACCGGGGAACTGTTACTGTCCCTCGATGTGCTGAGCTGTATTATTCGACGTAGCTCCGGCGACTGTGCTTTGCCTCACATTACAGACAGCATTGCAAGAGGTACCGGCCTGCCATAGCCTCACATAGGAAGCATCATTCCCTCCATAGAGACCAGTTCCAAGCAGGAATGTATGTACAAGTGTCCTGTGGTGTCAGCTGCTTCCCTCCGTTGCTCGTAGTTTCAGGAGGCCAAAGTCAGCCTTCATGAGTGCTCTGGAAGACCCAATGACCTTCAGTGAAAGTTAAGATTTTGAGAAGGTATGTCCACATAGGTGCTAGCTGTATGCCGGAAGCAGCACGGCCCTGCCGCTGTGCCACTCTGCTGTGGCTGGTGAGGGCTTCCCAAACTCAAACTAACTCACTCATCCCGGTCTTGCACAGGTCCAGCTGTGTGGCACTGCACTGGGCCAAGCACATACATCCCAACTGCCCGGTCTCTTCCAAAACGAAAGTCTTTACAGCGTGCCTCGGGAACAGGTCAACAGGATTCATATTTGACAAAGAGACCAAATCACAGAAAATTCAGTTTAAAAAAAAAAAGCACAATAAAATGGAGAAGCTGAGGGTTGGCATGGATGTCTCATGTGACTGAAGGTGGGACAGTACAGGAATTGCCCAGAAGGAGCATGTGTAGATCCAAACCCCCTTCTCTCTTGAATCTTCCCTTCAGCAGGCTTACCAGCCACAGCCTTGGCGTGATATGTATATTCATTCCCCTGAGGTGATTTACAACAGTCTCATGAATTAGAGGGTAGTATCTCATCTATTGTCAATGTTCAATGGTGATAAAGTTTTGTTTTGTCAAGATACTGTTTCCAAGTTCCCAAACTTTAGTGTATTACTGGATTTTGTGGCAGTTCTCAGTTATTTAAGTAAGCATTGGTGTTTGTGTATTTTTAGTGATGAAGTTTCCAAAGGACAGAAAATCGCTACTATTAATGAAAGGTGATATTTAAACAACTTCAAGCAAAAGCAACTTGTTCCGGTGATCCCTTTTTTTTTCCAGGTGAAAAGTTGTTTGAAAAATTGTATGTACTTTTGGTCATTAAAAAAATCCAGAAATCTCTCAGGATATAAGACGGTGATCTGAACCCTAAAAATTTTATTCCTAAGCCAGCTGCTGAGATGTCATGCAGCCAGGAAAACTATCCATCTCTAAGAAGTTCATGGCAAAGTTGTTGTACAGGTTCTTTTATACAGCCTCTGTATTATGGAAGTAAGGAATGATGATGGGTAGGAGAAGAAACCGTCCCTTTTTTTATCTAAGCAATACCGCTAGTTAGTCCTGAGAGATCCTCAATTACTGCAGGCACTGGAGCTGCAACGATTAATAGACCAGTTGTGGACCTATCCCTGAATATCTTCAATATCAAAATCAGATACAGTGATAGTAATGCACACATCACACCATGATGATGTGAGAATATACACGTCATCATAGCGATGGAAAGGAAAGGAAGATTTCCCATCCCTTCCAACTTTCTGTACTCCATTCCTCCAGTAAACCTGTCCTTAATATGGAAGTTTCTAAACTTTATTTGTCAGGAAGGAGATTGTGGGGGCACGTCAGCATGCCATTGCTGTGCAGTCACCACATCTGACCTTCATGGGAGAGCTTCACCAGAGAGAATAGTTCTTCAGAGCTGGAATTTGATACTCTCTTCTCTGGGACCCATGGCTGGGCAAGTACCAGAATGTACGTTACTTGGTTCGCTGAACTGGATATTTCTGACTCTGGGGAAAACTGGGAAAAGTATAATGCCTAAAAAGGCTACACGGGTTTCACTGTTAGTTAATGCAGCTCTAGGAGAAGGAAATGAGCAGCTGAGTGCAAAGTATGCAAATGAGACACAGTTTTCCAAGCTGGACAAGCTCAAATAGAATCTAAAGATTTTCAGAGGCATTTAGATGAATGGGCAAAATGACAAGTGGAATTCAATGATGATACATGCAGGAGGAATACACAATCTACTTGAAAATATCTTACGGGACATCACTGTGGACAGCACAACAAAAACCTCTGTCAAACTGCAGCCGTAGTAAAAACAAAAACCCCAAGCAGACCAAGAAGTTGCTAGAGCGCTTATGGAATGAGATGGAGAATATGAAAAATACATACATATATACACACATATAGGTCAGCCTCCTTTGGAATACTATACATATTACGGTTCCCACATCTTAAGAAAGAGACTAAAAGAGGCTCAAAAAAAGGCTCAAGAATAATTAAAGGAATGGAAAAGCTATTAAAAAGAGACTAAAAATATTTTACTAAGTAAGTTACTTAGTTTTAAAAATATACCTACAGTTACCTATTTGATCCTTTGGGCATTTACTTCATAAATGGGAACATGACAGCAAGGATAAAGAATAGCTGGTAAACAGAAAAACCTGAATCCACACTCCGCTGATTTAACACAGAGAGGGGAAAGCAGGCTTCACAGCATGCCCGGAAGGTTACAGAAGTAGGGAAAATTATGTCCAAAATAAAGGACTCTTTGCTGGGCACATCTTGTGCTATTTATCTTGATGGACCTCCACATCTTCGAATCTGATGGTGTGGCCCAGGGAACAGAATTGCTTCCCCGTGTTTGCCAGGTCCAAAACTGTTCAGGACTTTATAGGTTGGATCTAAAACCTTGGAATCCTCCCAGCAGCGGACTGATGTCCAGTGCAGATCACAGAGCTTTAGTCTAATATTCTCCCATATCCTCTTGGACTGTGTACATCAGAAAGGAGATGAATAGGAGGGAACATGACAAAAGAAGTTCCTAATTTCAGGAAGAATGCAGTTTGGTTTATTTATTTGGTTCCTGGAAAGTATCCCAACCTTTCCCCTGAGGGAAAAATGGATTAGATGTTGGCAGAAGAGGTAAACACAAGCAAATGATGTGAGTGAAGTCATTACAGTGTTGTAGATTTTCTGACACGCTTCAGTCCTCCTCCCACCAGACTCAAAACTGAACAGGAGCTCTTGCAGAGATGTGAGGACTTTTTCACTGCTAGATCAGTTCTCCACGTTTTGCACAAGTCACTGATTTGTTCACTTCTGATAGCTATTTTATGGTCTTAGTGAATAATTACAATCCCACTCCTAGTAAATACGCCCATCACTGTTGTCTGTTGTGTCCTTATTATCATTTTTACAGCCAAACCAGGGCTGGCAAGCCATGGGAGTTTCTCCTCTTACGACTGAGGCACATCACTGAGTCAGCTTGAGCGTGTTTATATTGCCTGCTCTCCAGGCTATACCTCTTAAATGGGCAAAGAGGAGAATTTGGTCTGAAGAACTAGCCCAACTTGGGTGACCGTCAAATTTCTGATGACTTGTATGTAAATATGGGTCCATATGGAAGTATGCAAAGATTTTGAGATTATAATGGGACATCCTCTGTTGGATCCAGTGAGGTTGTGGCTGCCCAGCTCCCTCCAACCTACTTCTTACTGACCCACTGCCGTGACTGTTGCCTCCTCAGCTGTGATGGTAGAGGTGCTCGTCTCTTGTCTATTTTAAGTCAGAAGTGAACAGGGTGGGCAACCAGCTACTAGTTCGGGTGTTAAAAACCATCGTTCTGCAGAGGGTTATGCTGGCGGAAGAAGACGTCGATCTGCTGGTGGAGATGCTCACGTTGCTCTCTCTAACCCACTTTGGTCCCTGCAAACAGGGCTAGCCTAAGCAGCAGTTCTTGACAAATATGATTCAGTTCAACTGATGTAGGATGGAAATTGCTTAAACAAATAGATCCCTGCCAGCAAATCCAAAGAGACAATAAACTGGGTGGTTTTGTGGTTTGAGCAGCCTGGGGCAGAACCTCTTTCACAGGCATAAGGGGATGTTCTTGTCTTCCACTTTTAGTTGTTCTGACCAACCCAATTCAGAGTTCAAGGCTGTTTGCCCAAGCAAGTCACTGGCAGGTCCACGAGCTTGGGAACTTTTAGAGACGAGCCACTGACAAGTAGATAGTGCTAAGAGGGTAAGGGGTAACTTCTTCCAGCAGCCCAGAAGTAAACCATTTGCAAGTCAGTCCTGACGTGCAGATTATAAAGCCTTACACATTGTTACATTTCAGGAAATGAAATGTCATTAGGCAGGTCTCATTTGTCAGATGAGCCTTAATAGCTATTTATACTAAAAATTACTCTTACAACTTATTTGCGTGTCAGACAAGTGAGTCAGTAAAACCAGCAAGCCATCTGCCGAATACAAATGAAAAAAGGTGGCAGAGTTCTCTGAAGGGCTCTCACTACTATCTTTGGAATTCAGATGTCATACTGGAAAACCTCGTGTCCAGTCCTCCAGCGCTGGGCAGCGTGTCCTGTAGGGTCTTATGTTCATTTCTGGGGTTTTTGAAATTTGGAAAGTGAACATGACACAATTTTTCTTATGATCAGCCCTGTGCACAGAGTATTAGAAAGCAGCTATTTGTTTTAGAAATTGTAAACGTCCTCAACAGCTTGTATTAAGATCTTCATAGCAAATTTACTCATTTCCATCACTTTTCTAGGACTGAAAAGCTGAAGCTGTCCTATTCCCTGACCCGTTCCTTATTTGTCTACAGAAGAGTGGAGTCTTGTATCCCCTCTAAAAGGGCTTTGGAGCTCTGCATAGAATTTCTACTGTACGGTAGACCTCCCACAGGGCTGTCAACCTGTTCCTTTGCATGAAATTGCCCTGGGCTGGTTCCTACCCAGTCCCTGGAGGATTTATTTCGGAGGGGATAACTCTGGAATGAGCAAGCAGAGTCAGCTAGAATAAGCCTTGCTGTGGGAGTCAGAAGACTGGGGTTCTTTTCTTGGCTGACCACAGACCAGATGTTTGCTGCTAGGAAAATTACTTCATCTCTATTTTTCCTTCCTTTTGTTAGCTCTTCGGGTTTTGCACTGACTCCTATTGAATGCTTCTACAGTGTCAAACACAACAGGACCCTCACTGCAGATGACACCAGTGGGAAATGTAATAATAAGACTCAGAAATGACATTTCACAAGACTACCTACTTCTTTTTCTGCCTACTGTGTGGGACTTGCCCAGCACCTGGCAGTAGCATAATAACAGCACATTTCTTGGGAAAGAAAAAAGCAATATCCAAGGAATGAAATAAGGGCCGGTTGCTAACCCTTGCCAGTCCTCTCATCTGTGTGTGTAAGCCCTTGGACTTGTGGGCCCTATGAAATCTACCCAGGTGCACATGCTGTAACAGGCCTACTTGCTTATTTGCGGAGCAGCAGTTCTAATGATATGTCAGTTTGGCGAGCTCTCTGTTTTATTTCAAGGCTGTGCTCTGCTGCCTGATGATAATGCATATGAATTTGCTCCCAGACATGTGTATGAGGTAGGTCAATAAATTCCCTTCAAGAGAAAAATTCAGACGTAGCTGACAGGACATGGTCCAATTCAAAATGTTAAAATTGCTTATGAAGCTGTCTGAGGAGGTCTTGCACTCTGAAATGCCTTCATGTCACAAACTCTAGTCCCACAGCCCACAGCTGGTGTCATGCTCTGCTAGAAGATGACTTTGTCTTCTCGTTGTTTCTTGTCAATCACCTCAGAAAGTCTCATACAGAGGAAAAAACAAAGTAATTGTGTTTCAGGAATAGGGATTTCTACGTGAAGCTCAGTCGAGAGACTTGAATTTAGTGTGTGGACATGACCAGTTTACTCCAAGGAATGATATCACTGAGCAATGTGGACATGAACCACTTTGCATCAGCTTTGGGGGGATGTGAATCTTTTCTTCGCACAATCTGTGAAGACAGCATGGGCAAAGTATGACAGCCACAGTTCTGTGAAGCAGAAGAATTTTTTAGAAAACGTACTTTTTCAGGAAAAGCATCATACAACAGAAAATACATTTTTGTTGTATTTCCTAGGACAAGCACCCAAAACACCATCTGCTAAACTACAGCATCACAGCCCTCAGAGTGGCCATTTACTTAGCTGGGACTCACACTTTTAAATTGTATTTTTACTTGTGGTTTTTTTTAACAAACTGTGAGGGCTTTAGCAAAACTTCAGCAAACTTTGGCACAAAAGGTAGGGGTATGCTAGTGAAATTAGTTAATGCCAGAATGTTAGAACTCATTGTTAAGACCAAGGAAAATCACAATATTGAACAGGATGGTAAGCCTGGCTTCAGAGATGGAGTAAGAGAAATGGGGTGCGATGTAACAGTATTACATGAAGACTAATAGGAATTTCTGCCTTAAGCTAGCAGTTCAGCTGGAAAAGGCAGAACAGGAGAAAGAGCTGGGTGTAGTCGCAGAACCCAGTGAGCCTGTCGTAAAATAAAGTAACTGCCATAAAACTCGTGAAAAAAGGAAACGGAGAGAGAGGGCAGTACTGAAGGGCATTGGTGAGATACCACCTGCAATAGCGCAATGTAATTCTTGGCATCCGAGCTCAGAAGGGTCGAGTTCAGACTAGGATCAATGCAAGAAAGCACCTCTCTTATCAGAAGTGATTAAAGATGGTCAGTTTGTTTAGCCCGGCAAAATGAAGACGGAAAGGGGATATGCTTACTCTTAGCAAGTACACAAGAGCGATCTATACCAGGAACTTGCCAGTTAGTCCTAATGAGGTTGATTTTCAAATTTTCAAAAGAATTTCACATATTTTGCCCTTTTTAAAGAATCGTTCTAATGTTTTGTCCCGTCTGAAAGCCTTTTGTCTGAGAATTGAGCTTCTTTGTAAATTAATAGCATTCAGCAAATATTTTTGTATTTTTTTCCTTAAACCCTTTGGTAACTAATCAATAACATCTGTTCTGAAAGCCATGATTAAAGTGGAGCCCATAAAATGAAATTGGGTAAAACCAACTTTCTGGTGACACTTGACATGTCTTTGAGCACCCAGCTAGTCCAGGCCAGGAAGCAACACGATTCTCCTCTACGTGTACTAAGAATGCTCAAATTATATGCTCATAGTGATATTATAGTAAAATGGCTATATAAAATCTTTCATACTAGGCTACAGTATGAAAATCTGCATGAATGGGCCATATTTATTTAATGAACAGAGGCCTTACTATTTCAGTAGTCGTATGTACAATTTTAAGCACAAAAGGCTGCATTTTGGTGTATATTTTTAAGAATCTAAAGGATATTGGTTCTGCCTTGGTAAGACCTCCTTTTGACATTTCCAGTGGCAGTATTGCTGTTGGAATGTCTTCATGTCACACTTAGCAGCTGCTTTCTTTGGGTCACATCCAGCCAAAATTAGCCTCTATAGTTCCCAGTCAATGGACTTTCCAAAGCCCACCTGTGCTCCCCTTCATGACTTTTCAGGGAAATTTTCTTCCCTTTGGTAACAGTGAACATGTCATTTATATTTTATTCCTCATCAGAGCCAGCTTTATAATTTGCAGTTTCCCAAACTACAGAAGGGAAAGACTAAGAAGAAAAATCCTCTAGTTTGGCTTCCAGACTACTGATTTTTTTTTCCTTCATCTAGTTACTGAAACACTAGTGGTAAAGCTGACCCATGAAAAAATTAGCACAGGGTGTTGAAGATTTATCTTGACTAAGAAAAGTGATGAAGTTTTTACCTTTTTAATTAGAGGAAGGTTTGTTACAGTCATATTATATTATGAACCAGACTTTCACAGTGCCTGAGCTAACACATTGTGGATGATGTTCTTCTGAGTTGAATATATTCATATGCAAGTTCATACTACTATGAATAAATGTCATGAGACCATTCTGACTCAGTTCGGTGAATTTATTGACTAAGATGACAAAACTTACAATCAACTGGCAGATACAGTAGCGACTATAAAATATCCCAGTCCCACCTACTTGTGCTGATGGATCACGCTATGTCATATAAACTCAGCTGTTAACTCCATATGTTTTAACTTGGGTTTACTGAAAAATTTTCAAGTATTACAAAATTGCTATGCAATTATCTTAGAAAGTAGAAGTACCAGTGGATACTACTATAAACAAAATGTATAATTTATATATAAATATTATGCGTTTATTATATATATCTTTATTATACATGCATATATGCAACATATAAAATTAGGTATCATTACTATGGCTCGAGTATATCATTATGATGTATTTAATAATATATATTACATAATGGCATATTATGGCATATTTTGAAATAAATACTATTTGTGGCAGCTTTTCTCCTATTTCCTGCTTTGAACAGAGCAATTAGGAGAAGTGCAAAACACACCAATTACTCATTGGTTACATAATAGATTAGAAAAAATTTCACCAGCGCAAGAGTAAGTGGGTGGCTTCAAGGAAGTCTGGTTCGTACCTTATTGTGGTATGTATTCAATTTTCTCCTCATGTGTGCACATGATAAAAGCAATATCTGAGTCACGGCACAGGAAAGCAATGATCAGCTAGGCCAACCCCTCATCTTTCTTTCAGGGCAGGTACAGAGGGAGGACTGTTAATTGTTCTTACTTGGATGAGTCGTATGGTGCAGCAGGAATTAAGCTGAGGTTCAAGAGAGCGCAGGGTCTCTGTGGTCTCCTGGTTTCGCACTTGAGAGGAGAAGAGGCATCATGACGCAGGTTGTCCTTCTAGGCTGGGTAGCAGGGGAATGAGAAGATTCTCAGTAGGTTTTGGCTTGGCTTGTCAAGGAACCAAAGCAGACACCATCAGGCACGCTCCCACTTTCCACCAGAGAGCAGGGGCTGTTGTCAACACCGCTAAACCCCCTCTTTTCCCAACTGTATTTTTACCTTACTGGAGGTATATGGTACTTACATGGTCTATATGATAGCATCTGTGATTGATTTTTATGCTGTGACTGAGAGTTCATAGCTGTGTAAGAGTAATTTTCAGGGATGCGTGAAAGTTTCAAGCAGATGTGTTTTAAATATAGAGGATTATTACGGATGATCTGCAGTCTGAACTCAGTATGTTTCTTCTGAGCATGCCTACTTTCATCAGAGATCTCCGTAGAAGGAAAAATGAAATTGCATCTATTTCTTAAATACAAGGTACAAAATCATGCAGTACACTGCTCTAAGCATCACATTACAATGTATGCTAAGATGAGTAATGAGCAAGTCTGTTTAAATTCAGTTATTACATGAAAGTAGCAATAAATAGAACTGAAGTTCCCTGCATGACTACATTCTCCTAAATGGCTGGGTAGGTGGATGTATCCCTAAAAAAAGTGTAAAGTTTATGGCATTCTCTCAACCATGATGCACGCTCCAGCGCAACAATACAAAATAGTAAAGAAATGAACTAGGCAACACATTTCTACAACCTCTCAGCGGGGTGCTGGGAAGAGTAGGAAATATTAAAATTGTTTGTTTCTTATTTCAGCATGGCAATGCTGCTGCTGAAGAAATTTTAAAACATGTTGAATTCTGAACCGATAGCCATTTTTCAGTCCTCAAATGAACAATGTAACAAGGTTAAAAGCATCAAAACCTGCCTTTTAGAACTGAGACAAAAGTGTACCTATGTATTTAATCTATAATTAGAGATGAAAACCTAGCATTATAGGATTTAGGGAAACATATGCCCACCCTCAAGAACTCAGAGAAAAGAGACTATTATTGAATATTTTTAGTCATACCTGGAGTCCTAGTGACTGCAAGGAGACTATTTCTACGCCCAAGGTATTGCAGATCTGATCATTAGACCCACTACTGAGAAATGCTGAGAGCTCTTGAAGCTCCTTTCAGCAGTGGTAATAACAGCTTACCGAAGATGTTTAAAGCTCGCAGGATTGAGCTCATGGTAGGAAACTACTGACAGAGAAGGAGGAATGGGAGAGATGAAATAGATTTTTTTTCTTCTATTTTTTTTGTATGTGTACAAGACGAATTCTTTCATCTCAGCAGCATTACTGTAGAATGTTTGCAGTTTTAATCAGATCAATTTTAATATGATAAAAATCCCAATTAGAGTCCCAAATAGAAGATTAACCAGGGTCTAGTTTGTTGTAGGAAAAAAACAAAAAGACAGGGAGAACAATTTTTAAATTTGACGTAGGAAAAAAAGTTTAGGGAGAAACACATTTAAAAAAAATTTAAGGTCATTTAAAGCCTTTCTTTATGTATAATGTTAAAAATATATACAGGATACATGGTTGTAAGTTTGGTTTCATTGCATCTAAGAAATGCTCTTAAGATTATTTAACTAATCAATATATTTTATTAACTACAAACTTGTAATTCACTGTACCATACTTGGAAAAAAAAAGTAAGAAAAACCTGCTCTTCAAATACAGAAGCTTACCTGTGAGCCAGGTATCCTGTTTTGGAGATGACGAATATGCCAAGGATTTGTCACCCACAGATAACTTTTTAGCCTACTGAAGAAATTATAAAGAAATTACAGTGCTTTGGGCAGCAGCAAAATATATTGGCTAGACATTGGAACTGGAAATCAGAAAATTCAAGATAAGATTTTCAAAAGTGGCTTCCAAGTATCAGGAATTTTATTCCTCAATTGAGCATAGAAAGTAATGTGGCCTGATTTTCAGAGACCAGAATTTTATGATGGCAACAATCTTCAAAACTGTCTTTTTTTTTAAGAGTCTGAAGTCTTAAGTACACAATCACAGACAAAAAGCACAAATTTTTAAAGACGTGTCAGTATCTGCCCACTCAGTGTTGCGAAGCATAACTGATCCGGTACCTGAGTGAGCAATTATTGGAAAGATTAAGGTTGCTAAGTCACGTCTTGAAAGGAGGCATAACTCTTTCATTCACTTAGGCCTTGTAAGACCTAGTGGAACAACGCGTGAATACATATAAAAATTTTCTAATTGATGGCCTGATTCTCCCAGTGATCTGAACTCAATTTGGCATATCAAGTCACTTTTGTCTAGGTGTCTGATTACTGACTTAGAGGACTCGGACTTTAAATGCATCAAATTCTGAGAATTTGATTTTAAAATTGTAAGGACAGTATTGTCCTTCAAGTGAACCCCAAAAAATCAAGGGCTGTTTTCCTTACAAAAGAAACATATTTGATTTGATTCAGTAGGGAATGGCATGATGTTGTTTTCCAGAGCAGAAGTGTGGTAGGAACCATTCTGGTACATGACCACCACCATATGGCTTTTTTCATGTTGCTTTTGTTCGTTTACATTAAAAGAGCATTAAAGTTGCATATTTAACTGCTCAAAAGCTAACACAGGCCAGAATGAAGATGGTCTGTACAATCGTAACTCAGCCCACTTGTGTAAATCATTTGTTATACAGTATTTAAGTGCATGATCAAATATTGGGTTTCCGCTGGATCTCTTCCACGCTCAGTGAACGGGCAGTTAGTCAACATTTACTTTAATCTCCAAATTGCGTGCAGGACTGACAGCAAAATCGACAGCATTGCACAATACAATATGAGAAATTTCCTCCACTGGACGGATTCCTGCGTGGAAAGCATTTTTTTCTTGCTTTCGCTGGAATAGCTCACCGTGCAACACTTCTACAGACCTGCTGTCCACAAAAAATAAACCACACACCATTAATATCCAGCTGCAAAAATTCGGGCTGAATTCACTCTCCCAGCCTTTGTAACCTTCAGTAACAGTAAAACCAGTGTTTTCAACAACAAACCGTCTTCTATTTGTTAGTTCTAAGCAGCCAGTACAGCTGAGAGAAGAGATAATTGGTAATCTCTTCCTTCATGTTCAGCATCTACAGGGTGGTAAAACCAAACACAGATTTATTACCTTTGTTCAAGTCTATAAAGGGCAACAGGGTGGCTTAGGTACTGCTGAGTACCAGAAGAAATGGAATTACACAAAGGTGTGGAGTTACTGTTAAAAAGAAGAGAGCAGTTTTTCTTCCAAGAACTCAAGATGAATTTTCTGAGCTTGCCTGTGTTAGCTTTTGAGCAGTTAAATATACAACCTTAGTGGTCTTTTAATGTAAAATGCTAATGATTTGTAATCTTTCAGGTCAAATCTTGAGTTTTCTATTCATTTTTACCCAGGTGCCATTGGTGGGAATCTGTATTGCTGGAATGTGAGAGTAGAATGTGGCCTTAAATACTCTGGGACTTGGTCTGATGTTTGGAAGTATTACTGAATATAATAAGATAAACAATCTTTATTGCTTCCTATGCCTTGAGCTGATCTACAGCAAACATTTTTTTAATTACTTCTAATTCCCCCTTGGCTTTTTTCATAGATCATCTCACCCTAATGCCTTACGTGCCAACTCTTAAACAGTTAAGCTGAGGCTAAAGCCTGTCTACTGTGATAAAAGATCTCCAGATTTCATCTGCAGGTACAACTCCAGAAGATTTCTGATTATTTTTTTCTTCTTCTTTATTTTAGGACAATTATATGCAGAAAGACGGGCAGCAAACAGCAGAGCGTGAAAGCCATTGATGTTAAAATTGAAACCGAGCCCTTTGTGAATGACCAATATGATGCTTTTTGTGTAAAGGATGAAGGTCAGCACTGATATATTATTAAAATAATGCACAGTCATCGCTGTCTTGTAACATTAAAAGTTTTGCCTTCAGTTTTTCTACTGCTGAGAGGCAAAGAGGGAATATTAAAGAATAAATCTTGATAGTAATTGCCCACTAAGTGAGCAAACTGCACTAGCAAAGACATTAGTTGCAGGAAATAAATTGCATTATCTTTTGTCTTTGTTGCAGTTTAGCAAGTTCAAACAGCACTACTGATCTGGAAGAACCCATTTTGGTGTTCACAGAGCATCATTTATGGAAAAGAATATATCTGGCACCAATACAGCTGAGATGCCTGAAGCATCTCCCATTCTCAGCACTGTTAACTGAACGTAGCTCAGAAAACTGGCTCCCAGCCACAAAACTCCACACTGTTGCATATCTATCAGTATACAACATTTGTATGCAAATGACTTCATTGCCTCTGTTTTAGTTTTGTTTGTTTGGGAGTTTTTTTTGTTGTTGTTAACAAGTGTAGACCAGCCTGCTAGGGACTCTGATATATCATGGATGATTCAGAAAACTAAATTATTTCCAATTTATGTTGATGCTTAAACTTTTTGATATTCAAATGCAAGAACCCACAAGCAAAGATGGATTCTGAAGGCAAAAAGTAAATTGTTACTGCTAGGCAGGATTGTGTAAAGAAGTTTGGGAACCCCTGAAACAGATTGTTGATGTCCGCAGTGAAGTTTCGCATCTCATTTCCAAGAAAAGCAGGGGCAAGCAGGTGGCAATTACTGAGAAACAATGAGTTCACAACACAGGGGGGGCATTTTGATAAACAGTGACAGCAGTGGGAATGAAAATATGGTTGAAGCGAAATGTGGCAGAGGTGATGCATATTTAAAGTGTGCCCAGTCATTCAAAAGCCGCAGAGTTTGACTGGCCATCCTCTCAAGTAACCCTCATGGTATCAACACCAGGCTCCGTGCCGCTATGAGCGATGCCAGCTCCGTCACCCCGTTGCTAGCGTTGTCACACAAGCACCTTTGTGCTTTCCTCCATGCTGCTCCTCACATATAGGAGCAGCTCCCTGTAAACATCTGCAAAACTCTCTCATTGTCTTCCTTCAAATCTCTCTTTTGTCATCATCCCCCCCCTCGAGAAAAACCTTGCGGTGGGTGGGACAGCTGTGGGATGCTGAAATCACTGCTCTGGCCACTATTGTTCCATTGTGCCCTTGGGCTCCCCTGTCTCTCTCCACCTGCTGCGTCTGAGCTTACACGTAGATGCTGGATTTCAGGGGAGGTAATGAATTTATTCGCCTTTTGCATTTGGTTACTGCTCGTGGTTGAAGGTGAAGCTAAGAACATGGTCTGACAATGCTCGTTGGAAGGGAGCACTACATAGGACTCAGAAACTGCAGACTTAAAACTCAGGGGAAAATGTGGATCATTTGCAAGGAAGAGACAATCGATGAACAACATGTTTTGTACAAGGCAGGGAGTTTCCTGATGACAGAATGGGATGATCGTACCAATGCACTCACCAAACAGTCCTTACACAGAGAAACTTTTCTGGGTGACAATAAGGTCCCCTCTTCTTTAGATATATGTAAAATTTTGGAAGCAGAATCAATGTTTGAATAGAAAGGCTTAAGCGAAGTTGTGTGGCCGAGCCTAGCCTGTAGCTGGTACGAAAAGAGCAAAGTTAACACGCAAGTGTAGCACACAGGCTAGCACAAAGCAGCTGACGGATGAAAGAACATCCTACACCTCAGGGATGCCACTTGCAGTTTGGGGAAGTAAATATTGAGTAATAAGCAGCAGCAGCAAACCCTGCAGCACAGACTCAGACACAGCATATCTGTTCTGCTGGTTTGCACGTGTGGCTAATATCTGTGCGCCTAAGTTATGATGAATGAATTGTTTCTTACTTGAAACCTCTCAAGTATTTTTTGTCTTTTAGAAAAGTGGACACGGCTTTTACTTGATACAATTTCAGCTATAACACAGTAATACATTAGTATTAGGACCCGTGTATTGAAATCAAGGACAAAAAGCAAGTTGTTTTGCCCTGCCCCAAATCCCACGTTTCTTACACTGAGACCTATGTCCCCATACACAACAACTGCAAGCCCTTTCATTTCTTCCAGATCCATCCAACCAATAATTTGCAGTCCCATATGAAATTCATCGGGTTCTTTCCGCAGTATTTCTTAACCTCACCCTCCAGCCATCATCTCCCGGCCTTCGGGACACGCTCAGCTCCGGGCACGGCTGGCGGGACAGGGGCGGCCGGTGTTGTGGCTGCCCTGGAGGTATGAATACGCTGGTGTGTCCGTTCATATGCAACGCCGATCGGCTGGCCAGCACCGCTTGTGGGAACGCTTGTAAAAGCTGAGTCCGACCTATGCCCATCCCAATGGAAAAGACGCCCGGCTTTGGCTCTTTCCTCTTTTAAACTCATCTTACGAAAATGAGCAGACACTCAGCAGCTTTCCCTCTTTGTCAGACTTGGCTGAGATCAGGCAAAGGCTCAGGCAGACTGACAGGTTGAGGACGGGCAGAGGGAACAGTGACATCAGCCTCCTCTTCTTCAGAAACTACGTTGATGATGGTAACTCTTCACAACCCTATTTTAGGGTTGTGCAAAGGGCGTCTCGAACCAGCATGAAACTTCCAGTACAAACCGTCCCAAAATTCGCTTCTTAGGCCTTAATTTATAATTAATCCTTACGCAATTAACATTTAGCACGTGAATGAGTTCAGTCGAATTGCTTTAGCACACACCTCAGCATTCCTCAACAGCCGGGGCAGCGGGCAGATGCTAGCAAGAGCTCTGGGTGCGCTTACAGGATTAGGCTTTTACAAATAAAAATCCTGAAGAGAGACACCTTTTTTTTTTTTTTTTTGTGCTTCTGAAATGGATTTTGTTCTGTACACACAGAAGAATCACAGCAATCTTTGATACTGAGTAAGGTTTTACAGGGAATTGGTACTGAGACTTATGTTTTACAGGGAGAGGTGTAGCTATAATGTTTTATGAATGCTGTGAGTACAGCTGCAGTTTTCGCAGTACAGAAAAATGTCTTCTCAGTTTCTTGTAAACAACAAATGTTTTATGCAGCGGTGAGAGTCAGGAAGACAACTCTGTACCAGCTCAGGATCTGCTGGGAGCACAAAGTTTTCTCTTAGCCCCGAGTGCTAAAAATTACCTAAAAATGTATCAGAGTCTGCCTGTTCTGAAAATGGAGTATCACACGTAAGTCAGATCTGGCCCGCAGACTGTGTATTTATTCTCTATCAAAGCTCATAAGAAAATGCCTCAAAGAATAAAAGAGATAAAGCAAGAAAAACAGAAAGCTGGAATTTTACCTACCAGTCTTATTTTTTTTGGAGGACCACATACCATTCAATTTCATATATATATATATATATAAATCTCTCGGTTCCCTTTCTTATGTTTTTTTTAAATGCAATAAAGGAAAGATCTCTCTGTTAATAGCGCCAAAGTTTTACTGGTTCTTTCTTTCGGTGACCCGCTGATATTTACAGGCAACAAGTAAGATCTCTATTCCATAAGGCTTTGATTTGCTGCCACCACAGAAAAGCTAAACAGGCAGCAACTTGTAGTAGCATACAGCATAAATGCAAATCAAACTTTGTTAAACATGACTGCTGGCTCCAGATACCCATCAAAGCTTGATGGCTTATGTACATATTTCAGTTTGCCTTTTTCAGCAGTAAGAAAAACAGAAATTAGTGTGTTCTTTACATCAAATATATTAAATGTACTTTACAAGAGCAATCAAACTGCAGTTTGCTTTATGTAGTATTTGAACCATTTCTTTGTATTTGTCATGCTTTGCTGTGGGTATGAAGTTTTTCATTTTTTCATTGCTACAGCTTTCTTTTCCAGAGCTTTGCATATAGCTGACTGAATTTCCAGCTACCTGGTGATGTCCTTTAGACTAATAAATTCTTACAAGCCCTATCTGATGAAAGAGGTATTGGCATCCTAACATTGGTAGCTTACAAGCAGCAGTTATATTGGCTATGATTGAGTTTTGGTTCTTTCTACTCCATTTATTCTCAGTAGTTTTATCCAAAAAGAAAAATACCATATACTTTAGTGTCTCTGCAATCAGGAAGAAAAGCAAACATCCACACTCATCTTTCTTAGGGCTGAGCGTTGAGTTGCATTTTCCAATTTCTTAATGGCAAGATGACATCCTATAAATTCCAGTGGTCTCTTTGGAAAAACTCTGCTGAATTGGATGGTTATAACAGGGGATGTTTTACGTCAACAAGGATCTTCTGTGTCACCTTCCAGAGCATGGTACACAGTTAAATTAGCAATTGTAGATAATCAAATTTCAGTAGATTCCCAGTTCTGCCAGGTGGCATAGAAGCTGAAATCAGCATCTTTTTCGTGTTGACAGGGGTTTTTTGCATCGATCTTAGGCTGCTTTTTCTGTAGACAGTATTTTATCAAAACATCTCAAAAGAATCTCTACAAACTGATGAGACGCTTGTAGTTTAAATCAAGAAGATGCTTCTGGAGGAATCTGAATTGGGGAGGAGGGATGCTGTGTTCTTAAAGTGACTTATGTGGACTCTTTGCCAGAAATCACCTGTCACAAACTCCTTTCCACACATGGTTTGGAGTTAAAGTTACTGTTCAGAGGGGCCCTAATTCCTAAAAGCCAATCACGACTGAATGTGCTAACTCAGTAACAAGAGGCCTCTTCAGTCCCTTGTAAAAATAGTTACTGAGTCTCTAAGAAGTCTGTAGCCAGAGTCATCTCTAGCCCTAATGTACCTAAGCTCAACACACATCTATGCTGTGCCACATATACCCATTCAGTTGTCAGATGTTGACTCTATCCTGATTTCTACCCATGTATATTGAGTTCTTTATTGACCGAGGTGGTGATTTGCACTCCAGGAGACAGTCTCTGCCAAATTACTGCTGACGTGAGGATCTTTTGTGTACTTCAGCATTGCCTTATATCTGCGCTGTGCTGCCTCTGCTTAATCCAGTCCATCCTCGCTTACCGGAGGTCAGCTATCAAGATATGAAGCCCTATTAAATGTTTGGCCTCACCGTCAATATGTGGCAAACTCAGGAAAGGTCACGATGTCCAGAACCGGATTCCAAGTTTCCAGGTTTGAGATGTGACCTCGCACACAAGCAGGCAGAGCACGGGATCTGCTGGATGGGGCCCGAGTATCGAGCACATCAGGCTTTTCTACTGGGAAGCATGCATTGGGCTCAGTTTTTAGCAAGCATGAAGAAAATATGCTGGTTTACTGGCTGATAGATGAGGGGAAAAGCAGTGCTGCAGATGGAGAGTTCAGCACTGGAGGAGCCCCGTCCTCATCTACCGGCGTCCCCACTCCAGGCAACCCCTGTGGTCGCCTTAACAAAGAGCACTACTGTTCCTCTACATGACAGGCTGCTGCCAACACACCCTCTGTCACGCTTCGTGGCCCAGATCTGCCTCCTCTCTTCCAGCAAGAAAATGGCCTGAATGCCAGCCCTGAGCACAGGCTGTTGCTCCAAACAAGCCCGTGCTTTTCCAGCTCCTGGTACAAAGGCTGCAGACAAAAACCTGAAGCCTGTCCCCAGAAGTGGCTGGGTTTGTTTGATGAGCTGCTGTGCCAGCGTCACTTCTGTATGCTACCAGAAAGAGCAGGTTTGGCAAAAGGCTGAGCAGGAATTGTCATAGCAACTGAGACTGCAGCAGGACGAGGATCCGTAAGATGCTGCAATCCGGAAGATTCCTGTACATCTTGCACAGGAGAGGACAGCAGCAAAATGGATGTAGGAACTCGAGTCTACCTTTGCAGGGTTTCAGCTTTCACTTATGCTTGTCCGTGCTGTCACTCAATGTGCTCTGCAGCAGACGTGACCTTACGAGAGAGTCAAAAGTTCCCCATACAGGGTTCATCCATGAATGTCTTTAAAATTTCTGCATTTCTTCCTATTGACACCTCAGCCAGATCTCTCTTTCAGGATCTCATAATCCTGTTACCATGTCTGTTGCCAAATTTTACAGTAAAGCTCCCTTCAGCTTTCTTCTTTCCTGGAAGGTTATAATGTGCTTTTTGAATGTGTTTGCCATATTTAACTAATGTAAGTGTTACTTTTCTGCTTCCTCTGGCTACAGGATTAAGAAGCAAGGCTTTGTAGATAAGAATACTCCCTGACATATAATTGTCCCATACAGCCTTGAGATCAATACTTCCCTCAGAGCAGATACACAGCTCCCATTTGTACTGATGGAAGTAGCTACATAAATAAAGTACACGAAATGCAGGGCTCTGTAGCTTTCCTATGAGGCAATAAAATATTTTTTTAATTCCTTTCATCCACATCAATCTCTATTCATCCAACCAGTTCAGAGGAAAGGCATTAGCTGCTAACTGCTCCTCACTTCCTCGGATGCCAAGCCTCCATAAGACCGTACATAAACTGAGCTTTGTGTAGCCTCAAGAGCTTGTTTTTTCTGTCAGTGTGTGTGTGCATAACTCCCACTAACTTCTGAAGGTGTTAGGCAGTATATATGTATGTGTACAGTACGGAGAATAGACTTCAAAGCTTTGACTTCAGTAGCGTGTCCCTTAAATTAGTGGCAGATGTTTTTCAGCATACCCAGTTGAGAAGTGGTTAGCCAGGTCTATCAGACAATTTCTAAAAACTTGATCCAAAAGAACTTTCACGGAGCGTGGATGTTTATTGTAGGATTTTTATTTCACTACAAGGTAAACAACTGGCAACATAAATGCATCATATTTCTAAATAAACATGTATTTACCTATGCCTGGGTCAGAAGTGGGTAGATGATGGGAAAAGCTGCAGCCAGGACTCACAAGGATCTTGCAGAATGTCCCTGGGGCAAAAGCTGGAAAGCCTGAGCTTTTGCAGAAAGTAGAATGAGAAAAGCTTTTCTGTCAAAACTATTGCCTGTTGAAAACCCTGGATGTGAACTGGTGTCAATGGAAATGTTGTTTGTAAGTTCTTGTGCTGATGCTGTCCTAAAAGTAGATGCTAGCAAAGCAGCAAGGGTGCTCTCTGAAGATGTTTCTCCTTCTGCATGTTTTGGAGCATAGTCTTGGAGGTCGCTTCTTCAGCTTCCAAACAAAAGACTTTCCGAGGAACATAATCTTTGCTTGGCCAACTAAGTAATTAGGTTTTTGTACCAAGGCAAACTGTTTCAACAGGAGAGATCAATAGTAGAGCACAGGCCCTAAGTTTCCCTTATCCCATATAATTACCAGAACTCCTGAGCTATTACCTATTAGCCTTTTCATTTTTGGTTGTTCTGTATCAGGACAAAAGCAGGTTTCAAATCTTCAGTTACTTTGGCAAGTGGAAGGGTTGTTTTTTATTTCTACAGTCAGCAAGGGCTCTAGAACCACTGGAAAAAAATCCAAGATTTGAGAAAGAATATAGGAGTGTTGATTTGTACCAACACTGCACACTTGGCCCATTGGGTTTCTTGGTAAAATCATGTTTTTGCACTATAGGTTGTTTGTTTGTTTTGTTTTTCTGTAACCAAGAGATATCTATTCCAAAAGGGACTGTAAAAAATCTGGAGGAAAAAGGGACATGGCAAACCCCTCTTGAAACGCACTTCTGAGAGAGGAAGACGTTTGAGAGCAGAGAAACTGCAATGCCTAGAAGTTCTCTAGAAGATTTTGACCCACCTTGTTCATAATAGCCAAGATTGTTCAAACCTGAAAAAAAGAGTTAAAATTCAGTTTACACTGATGTTGGGCATTGTCTGTCTGCCTCCTCTCTGCACTTCTTTCATGCAACAAAAAACTCAAATCAGTTTTGTTGTTGTTTATAGTAATTTTTGCTTCCTGGCTTTTAGTGCTGTCAGCAGAAATATTATCAAACTTCTTGTTAGATTTTATATCCTGATAAATTTAGCTCTTCAGACTCTCACAGAGAGCAGAGCTATGTTACCCCTGACTGTTAAGTTGAAGAGCACAAGTCACCCTTTATTTTAGGGTGTCTCTAACCTAAAATAGGGGAAAATTGAGTATCTGGGAAGAAGCTTTGGATTTTGAGAATGACTAGAATATTAGAGAGAGTCTGAAAAACAACTGGTGTCCACCTGGACCTTTTCTTTCTGTGAGCATGGACTGGGGCATTGCTCAGCCTCTGCCTGCTTGCTACGGTGCAGTAGACGTTAAAGTGCTGGTCTTAAAACAATTTCACAAGGTTTTCTGCACTTCAGAAAAATGACTGTGTCCAAGCTTTTGCTTTCCAGTCCCAACTTACCCAAGCCTTTGTTAGACTTTGTAGAAGCAGGCAGAGATGACAGCTGTAGCTTGGCAGCCTGGGCTGACTTCTTGGAGACAAAGCCCTTCTAGATGCATCACTGTTACACATCAGTAACATCCCGGTTATCACATCACATCAGAGTTATAGCTCAATATATACCTTCCCACTTACAGCTGAAAGTAGTTATGAAGGAGGATTAGGACAGGAATCAGATGAGAAGGATGAGTTCTGCAGACATGTGGACGTTTTTCCTCAGAGTAACTCTTTTAGCACTGCCTTTAAAGACTCCTGCAAGGTCTCTACAGTCTCATTTCTTTTTTTCCTTCCAGACAAGCCCTGCGGGGACCCGCCATCCTTCCCCCACACCATCCTGCACGGCCACACCGGCTTTGAAATGGGGGACGAGCTGCTGTACGTTTGCGCCCAAGGGTACGTCATGGGCAACAAGGAGACGGCGTTCACGCTGCTCTGCGACAGCTGTGGGGAGTGGTACGGGCAGGTTCAGGCCTGTGTCAAAGGTAAGCTCGCCCAGCACACGGAGTATCCCTCTGGGAGGTCGCAGCTTCCCATCGGCCTCGCTGAGGTGGTTTCAGGCTTACAGGGGTGTCTCCTGGGCACGCGCAGTCCTGGTGAAGGTCTTGGTGGCCAGAGCATCAACGTCTCAGCTGGCCCAACAGGGCTTTTACAGGCCCATTGGTAGACATCTCCGGTAAACCACAGGGGAGGATAATTTATTCACACTTACATGAGCATAAAGGTTGTTTCTGGGTAGAAGGAGCCATTAAAAAAAAAAAAAATTGGAATTTTTTATGCCGCATTTATTTTTTCCATATCTGTTAACCTCATTTCAGGGATTCACTGCGTCTTATCCCACAATTTTCATCCAGCTCCTGCCTTCCAGTCCACCGTCTTCCTTCTTGTTCCCCCAATATCCTTTTTCTTTAGTATTGAAGATAATTTTTAATCACTGGAAAATAGTCTTTGAGAAGATCCTTCACCTGCATATTTAGTATCAGAACCAGTCCCGTTCTGGAAATCAGCTGTTCATAATCCTGTATGTGCTCATTCTGTTACTGGATGAGGTTTGTAACTTTTCAATGTACTTACTTTGTTTACTCAAGGAGAGGGATTAGTACAGACGTTACAAGAAATACCGGAGGTATTTTTTTCAGAGGAGTTCAAAAGCCATGCCCAGGCAGCGTTAGTGAGCCAAAGACATTGTGTACCAGATAGAGTGTACAATGCAGGTTTGTTATATCTTCTGCTATGTTTATTTTCACACGAAGCCACAGAGTTGCTACAGAGCAGGCTACTGAAATGAAAACTTGATGTTTGTTCTCGCCTTCGGGAACCTAGAGCAAGCACAGAGAAAAGCCAGTTTCTTTCTGTAGGTGTGCACTAAGCACGGCCTGTGTGCAAATAACATCTTTCCTCACCGTAGACATGCTGAGGCTCTCCATGGCTTTATCAGCCAGTCACCAGCCTTACGTCTTCATGTGACGCTACACGCCGAGGCCTCTAGATAGCATCCTCCTTGCAGAAAAGACGAGAAGCCGCGGTGGTACCGCGGCCCCATGGAGACAGGGGTCAATACCTCTCCAGGGCACAGCAGACCCATGTGCAACTCTCTCGCTTCTTTATATTTTCTAGGTTGAATTGAGCTGCCCATCCTTTAGGGGTTCTTGGATTTTTATTTGGGATGCAAAATGGGTAATACAATAGCTGTCCATCTTTTAAGCCCCAGGCTTTGTCCACTGGCTTGTAAGAGGCTAGTTTGGCTGATCTGAGCTTTTACTAGCCCTTTCCTACTAGTTGCTTTAGCTCTTTTGAACTTCTGGCCTTACATACGCGATACATGCTGCTTCCTTTTGATAGGCTGGGAAAATTAAAGGCTATGTAAGTTAAGAGAGCTGCCTGTGCCACAGAAGAAGTCTGTGGCAGAGTGGCAGAAATACAGTTTGGGTTAGAGCTAAGCAGAGAGATGGAAAAGTTAAAAAAAAAAAGTGTACTATTTTTTAATTGTCCCAGTAAAAAGGCACACAATTCTTCTCTTGTACCATGCTTTCAGGTTTTTTGTCTACAAAGAGAACAGTAGCTACCCAGATATTTACTCCATTAAAAGGAATGAAAGTGGATTTTCTTACCGAATATCTTGACTCAAGGAAACAGGCTTCTATTAAAAAAAAACCCACAAACAAAAACAAAATGTAGAAGCTCTGGGAAATTATAATAATTTGATTATAATAATGACATTTCCTAAATCTAAATCTTCAAGAAAATCCACCTTTATATGTTAGTTAAATTCAGCAGCAAACTTTCAACTTTCCCCTTGTTTAAACTTAAGCTAAATATTGCCTTGAGCTCAGATTTGGATGCAATCTGAATTCTGCTTTCTCATTCTCTTTTTCACGTTACCCTGCTCCATGCAGAAAGCTCATGATTTTTCCAATATTTAAGAACAGTCATCAGAGTATCTTACTATTTTTTTCAGAGACATACCACACCTTCAAGATGATATTTCTGGCAAAACAGATACATTTGAAGCAAAGGAATGGGCAGCTGTTGGGTAGCTGAGCTGTCTATATGGGCTGGAGTTCGCATATCCATTTCAGAACCTATATATGCCTTAATGCCCAGGGGCTTGCAAGGAGTTATTTTTACTTATGAATATATACCACCAGGCAGTGGATGATCATGAGAAAAGGTCAAACTTGTTCTTATTAGAAACGGGTCAAGTCTGTGCACCAGGGAACCAGATACTCGAAACCATGCAAATGGTATAGAGATAAAAAAAAAATAATAAAAAAATCCAACATTTTTCTGAACTGTTTCAGCTTCCAGAACTCTTCTTGCAAACAGCAGTTCAGATGACTAAGTGAAATACTACAGGGAGTGGAGGAGGAGCATGGAGGGAGAGAAGGAAAAAAAGAGTATCTACATCTGATAACCCAGTGGGTCTGAATCTCCTATAATCTGCACCACATTGATACTTCTTTTTCCTTCACTGAGATTAGTGAAGATGCTAACTTTATCACACATCGAAATAAAACTGTATTACACCAAAGTACGGAAGGGAAAGAATCAGGCCATTTAAGTTGTGTGTGTTTCACTGTTTCCCCTGGATAAATAGGCTATTTCCCCTGTTTTGCCTCAGCCTTTCACACAGCTGCAGGGGAGAGAAAAATATTTTTAAAAGAAATAGGAAAGTGTGGCTGTAAAATCACAAACACCAACACTGGAACTTGGGAGCAGATATAATATGGTGGATTATGATTTTTAAAATTATTTAAATGTAGACTTCATGCTGAAGTGCTTCCTTTGATTAGTGTTTTTCAAACACTTTAAGGACCTGTGATAGAAAGTACAATACATATTCAATTAATAATTATATATTCAGTCCTCCTGATCACAATTCTTTAAGAAAGGAGGCTTTACAGGAGGACTGAAATGTGTGATAGTAGGGTTCATTATTTTTTAAAAAAGAATTCAGTGAAAAAGAACAACAAAAGAAAAGGAATTTAATTAAAAGAAACCTGATATACATTTGACAGATATTTGGGGGTCATAAGAGAGAGGAGAAAAATTATGAATTAAGGACTCCAGAAGTCAGCACACACACTGCTTTTTAAGTGCTTTGAGGCAAGAGAGTAACTTCCCTATCCTGAAGGTTAACGACAGGACTTAACAGAGAATTTAGATCCCTGTTGTCAGAGGAAAGATAGTCGTGAAGCCACTTCAGCGAACATTTAGAAGTGCCGTGTTTTGAGACTGGCAAGATGATACAGTTCCCTTGTTCTGCATCTGCGCCGGGTGAGCAACTGGAAATGTGAAGTGGTCCCGATGCTCTTACACCAACACAACTGGACCACGGGGAGAAAACCCCAGCCAGACGATTAAAAACTATAAGGCCAGTTCCTACATCTTGCACCGTCTCTGAGACTGGGGCAAGTCACTGTAATACTCTCTGCTCCTTTACTGCTCCTTATCCATGAAAGAGTGATAACGTTTATCCATCTTCATAAAGCTTTCTGACATTTGCGGATGCTACAGCTGCGTCTTTCTGTATTACTTGGTAACTGCCACATTATAATGCCCAGCTGTCCAAGCAGAATATCAGACTAAACAGAAATAACTGGGTTTTTCTCTTGTTTGTGTAAAAGCATTGAGCCTGCTTTACATTCCCAGTTGCTCACCCAGAGCAAAAATGGGGTCGAAGAGCTATCATCGTAGCAGCGTCTAAATATAGCACTTAAATATTCTTTGAAGTGGCTTTATGATCATCTTTCCTCTCTGTTTTGATCCAGTTAGAAGAGGTGGGGTCCGTTCTGGCATGCAGGATGGCAGCGTACAACCACAGAGTTAGCAGATTCGTAAATGAAATGAAAAAAATACATTATGCACCAATATACATATAATCCAAAATATGTGGCAAAACTTGGCTGTGGGCATAACTGAACAAAATCATTTCAGGGTTATATTAAGTGGATTCTGGATCCGGTAAAGTATGTTGGAAATTAAGAAAACAGTACATTACAAATGGCTTTAATGTGCATTGTGCATACCCGGTAATGGACTGTAATTTGTAATCAAGATGCTTTTTAAGAAAAAAAGTGGCTCTGTATAGTTAGCGTTTCCTGCAATTTCTAATCATGAAAAGACGCTGTGTTCTAGCTGAAAACACAGGGATATTCAACCCAACAAAGCAACTTTAAGCAGAGAACAGGGAAATACATGGGTTTTGCAGTTTATTATTTTTTCTCTTTCTGTGGAAAGAACACATTTGTTTCACAAAATATATCCTGAATTTTGGCATTGTAGCAAGGTCTGAAAGCAGATGTATACCTGCCATTCTGTGGCTGTCCTGCAGGCACAGAGACTAAAGTGGCCATTGCTAAATGATGTTTGTTTTTTTCCCAAAATGAACCATATTCACTATCAGAAGCATTAATACCACTATTTTGGGGTGGCGGGGGGTGGGGGGTGGAGGTCAGGGTTGCATCCTCAAGAGTTTGCTTTCTGAAAGACAAGGCAGATTAGAAGGCTGGGAAATCACGTCACATCTCTGCCCTAAAACTGGTGAAGAATGTCATTTATTTATCCTTTTCCCTTAGATGCTTTGGGTTTTTCCAACTATAAGCTTGAGGCAGGAGAGGTCATATCTTCTGCACACTGAAGGAATCTCTCCAGTGTCAACACTTGGATACTTGTCTACTGCGTTCAGAGCTGGTCTAACTTTTCCACGCTGTGGACCATGCTTCTCATTTCAGTTTAAGGAGGAGTCCGCTGACTTTGACCACCTCGGAAAGCTTCATCTGCAGCTCTTTTTGCCTGGTTCAACTATTCCCATTACTTCAAACGTTGCTGTCTGAATTTTCAAGAATAGTATTGATTCACATTCATGTGGTCTGTAAGCATGACTAGCCAGTGCCATTTAATTATTTTTCTTTTCCTTTTTTTTAATGGGGAGATTAAAAGAAAATATCTCTGGCTTTTGATCTTATTTGGGAATGCTTTTTTCTCCCTTCTGAGAGTGCAAAGGGAGAGTTGTGACAGACAAACAAAATCAGCAACAAAATATGTCCATGGCCTGTCAAAACAATTGTTATGACAAACTTTGGTTCTCTTCTCAGGTCTGTCACTGAGTGGTTGTATTAGATTAATGTAAAGTATCGATTTGGCATGAACTGATTCTGCCAAATCAAATTAGTTTAAAAAATTATGATGGGTTATTTGTTTATATTAGCAGGCTTTCTGCTAGACTATAAACCATCTTCCTTCTTGTAGCTGTTGCAAAAGACAAAAGGCAACACAATTTCTGTCTAGTGTACTCTGGTTGATTTGAGTGGAGTATGTTCGTGTACCTGATCCAAGTCAAATGGATAATTCTTTGAGATGCTGTAGGTCACAAATCTGACTGATCTTAGGCAAATTGGCCTGCATGCTCTTTTCCTTCCCAGCCTTAAAGACAGATGCTGCCTTCTTAATGTTTGCTGTAACTACTCTGAGATTCTTAGAATAAAGCTGTTTTTATACAGTAGAAATGTTTATGATGGTCTACATAGAATCAAGTTTCAATTTCCTGTACTCCAAATATACATCCACGAAATATGCAGTGCACTTTATGGGTTGTCCAAAATAGCAACACTCAAAATAGAGCTCGGATGCCAATATGCTATCTAGAAGAAAAATTAAACTGATCCTAGAGTGTGGAAAACCAGACTCTTCAGTTTTGCCTGTCTCTATGTTTGGTCACTGTTTTCACATTAGAATCAGAAGTTGAAGGAGAGAAAAAGCTCTTTAGGACTGGATGCTGCCCAGAAAGGGCAAGGCTAAACTAAAAGGATTTTACATTTTAATTGAGTTTCACATCTTTGGTAGTATGCCATTTCAGCATCTGTTGCTGTAAAATGTTCATTTCAGTCTCAGTAATCCCTCAGACAGTGAATCAAAACTCACTGATCCTCACGTCTGCCAGGGGAGAGTAGGGATAAGATGTAACAAATATAGAAAGATTCTGGTCTTGGATTAATTAATTTCAGTGCTGGCTCTTCTTAAAACCAGACCTGCCTCGATAGGAAGGAAGATGCGACCACTTTTAAATCAGTTGCTAGCTGTTTTAAAGAAGTGTATAAATAAAGGTTACAACTATTTGGATAAGAGGTGGAGCTGAATCTACTTTGGTTGTTGCTCTTCAGTACTGAGAATAAAATTCAGGGAGCTAGAAATCTCAGGAAGGTGCTGAGGAGGTGAGCAAAAAGAAGTGCAAAAGTTGTGCAATCTGTTCCTGGAAAATCAAGCTCATGGCTGACTTAAAAGATTGTCATGGTAACACAGACTCACTAAATACTAAGTCCAAGCCCTATTTGAAGGTCTGAGGCCCAGAAGAAAGAATAGAGTATTATTACTGTGTAAGTCGATTCAGGATCACATAAATCAAAGCTTCAGAGTAAGGGGGTCTGTATTTCCTTTGATGGTCAGAGAGCTCAATAGTTGCTTTCATTCTGGCATCCCATAAGCTAACATTAGTTATGTTGGTAGTCTTTGCTATAAACTGTACAAATATGGGAGATTGCATATGAAAATACATTATAGCAGCTTTACAACTTGGGCCACAATCTGATTGTCAGAAGGAACAAGACTCCCTTATGCAGTGACGAGCAGTGCATAATGAGCTCTGATCTCAGGCTCTCTTTAGTCTATAATGGGCTTTTTCTTTCCTCAGCTCAGCATTAAGAAAGCACCAATTCATTTCTATACATGCAGGATCAGGCCCAAAGACAGCAGGTTTGATGGAGACTTGATTGATGGTTCAACAAACCCTTAATGTGTTCTGATAGACTTGAGGACTCGTATTTTTCTAGGAGCACACGCTCTTTCCTGATGTGCCTCCATAGGACTTTCTTCTGAAGGACTGAAAGTACACGGCAGGAGAGGCACTAAAGGGGAAGAGCTTCAAATTCTATAAAAAACTTATTACTATACTTGTTAAGCATTCACCAATGATCTGGACCAGTCGATAAGATGAATACTAGCTGCCCATTCATATTGCTAACTAACTAATAGGTCTGGAGGAAACAATACAAGCACAGGAATGTAATTTTTCTTCACGGATATGTGTGCGTGCAAACGTAAAAATCAACGTTTTGTCCTCAGCTGGATTACTGTAGTCTGAAAAGTAAATGAGTGGCAAAAATAGAGGTACAGGAGACACACAGATGGAGACAGACTGGTGTGATGATTCGTCTCAAAAAAGAAAACAATGACCATCACAGTTGGTAAATGGTGAGTTCTCACATTACGATGTCCCAGTTTATATAAATCCAATAGACACCTACAGGCTGTCCTGAGAGCCACTGGGCTTTAGTGAAGCGGGTATGGCAGACATCAGCTTCTAGCAGGAGTCTGGATGGGAAGAGGACAAAATGGCTCGAGGCACCATCTCCATGCAAAGAGAGCGCCAGGTAGAAAAGTTCTTAAGCTGGAGCGAGACAAGGGACAAAGTGAGACTAGCGGTTGATGGCTATTATAAGCACTACACGGTGATGGCCAGTGCCACACAGAGCTTCATAAATATGTTGCTAAAACACTTTGGTGTTCAGAGGTACCCTCCAGTCATTACAAAAGTCTGGAATACTGTTGGAAATTATTTCAGGATTCATTAGAAAAGTGAGAGTCCTACCAGGAAGCTTTCCACTCTGCGAACTGGATTCCCCTGTCCGTTAAGTCATCCTTGCACCAAACGGAAGTTTTTTCCTGCTTTGGAGAGGATGGAGAGGATCTGGAGGATTACACAAGCAGATGAGGACACCGGGACCAGGAGGGAGGGAGAGGTCCGTCGTTGGCACTGGCGTATCGTGCACAGGTTTCACCCTACACCCTTGCTGTGAGACGAGGCGACCTGGTGAGAACGTCCAGTTCTCCAGCATGATAGCTTTCACAGAGGTATTAACTCTCCACAGGCTATGTCGCACATTTCAGTTTCCTCAGCATAACTGCTTTGGTTTCTGGTAGATCCGGACGCTATTCCAAGAAAAATACCTTTTGCTAATACTCATTCTGTTCTGGCACCTGGCTTAAGCTGCTCTGGCAAAAAGTAAGCTGGTGTGAGCTGTATCACCACTAAGTGGTTTTGGTCAGACTGGTTTGACAATATTTCTAATCTTTCTTAAGAGTAGACCAAATATGGCTCTGCCAGAAGTCTGGGAAGCAGTCTCCGAGGAGAATGTGACTCATTCGGAAATTGAGGTGGGCCCCAGATGAAAATGTGATTCAAAGTTGGTTGAGTGTAAAAAGGCAAAAAAAGATAAGGCTTTATGAATGCATTGATTTTTAATCCAGCTTCTCCTATTAATTTCTTGTTTCCCATGTCATGCCAGGTCTATTGCTTCACTGTCTTCACAGAAGACTAAACGCTCTCTTAAAAAGAAAAATCTCACCGTGATTTGGTTTGTTTTATTTTCCATATCCCAAGGCACTATTTTCTAGGACTTTTAATGCCAGCATAAATCTCAGCAATTACATCAGCTTTCTATGGAGTAAAACTTGTGTGAGCTGAAAATCAACCACCCTGTCTAGTTTGGAAAATTTTTCATTGAGCTGAGGTTTTAGAAGAGTGGAAGAAATATAAATTACAATACATTATTTCATTCAAATTCAAACATTTACCTTCATGCTTTGAATCAAGCCTATTTTGCTATGAGTGGCAGGCCTATTGAGGCATGGGGAGTACTTCTAAATCAAACTCCGTGATGAACCTGCCCCTTTGTTGCACTCAGTTATTTTTTAGCCAGTTTGGGTTTGGTTTTTTTTCTCTTTTCTTTTTGGAAACATTTAGCTTCCTAAAATTGGAAGCCACAGAGTTGATTGCAGATGGTATTATCTTGATACCTTGGTGTTAGCCTTTAAGTGTTAGAGACAGAGTTTTCTACCCTTGCAGTCATGGGTGCATCTTGCTTTCTTCAGATGAAGATGAGCAGAACTCAGTGCCAGCTTTGGTGGTGGGGTCTTCCTCAGGCAGCTCAGAAGAGCTCTCATGGAATGAGAAATACCATTTAGCTCACCTGGCCCCAGGTGTTGTATCACTGCAACACCAAGGTCATCGAAGAAAAGTAATATAATGATAAAAAATTGAACATAAGGTACTGGAATATAACCCTTTAAAATCAGCTGGCTAAAAAAGAATTGAAGTTGCTGTAAAACTTCTAGTTTGGGGGTGGGGTTTAAGTGCAATTAGCAACTGATTACTTTTTGCTATATGTTCCTTTCCACACCCATTTCTTTCTTGAATATGATGAAAATTTTTCCTCAAGTCTGGCAAAAAGAGTCACGTAAGGGAGAGTGAAGGTTTGAGAAAACAATAAGCGATTGAAGAAAGTCCTCTAACTGCAGACATTAAGTTATTTATATACATTTTTAAATCTGGAAAGAGAAGAGATCAGCTGTTAGCATTGACACCTACCCTGATTTTTTTAAAGAACTTGATATTGACTATCAGCTTACGGTGGACCATCCACTTATAAATAAGCAGTAACATTGAATGAAAAATACTCTCTAAAAGTCACTCATTGCACCTTTCTTCTTGGCTTCTTATAACAAATGACCCCAGTGCTTTTATGGAGAAATTAAATGTTGGCTTGTGGATTTTTTTATTGTTTCTAGATGAAACCGAGGCACACATTGACTATGAAGATAACTTTCCTGATGACAGATCAATACCTATTGTTGAGAACGAACATGTCAATGGCAAAGAGGAAATCAAGCAGGAGAAAGAAAAGCTTTCCTTCAGTAAAAGTTTAGAGGAAGGAAGAACTGGAAGTACCAAAGGTGTTACTCAGGACACAGACACTTCTGAAAAAGGAAGCAGGGCACCAACTGAGTCCCCTGTGTCACTCCTAAGCCAAAAAAACTTGTTTTGGTTTCCTTCGGAGGCTTTCAGTGAGCCTGAATCAGAGAAAGAGACAGATGATTCCACTAAAGCACAGTTTTCTGAAGGTGATAACCACATTGGAGTGAAGACAGCCTACGACGAACCTGGTGCCAAAATGTTTTATGACAGTGAGGATTTCCCCATTGGACCCATTCTCACAACTAATGATACGAAGGCAGAGATAGATGCAGTTGCCATTACCGATGAGTCATGGTTAGATGGCTATCCAGTAACACAAGAAGTGGTAGAGGATGATGAAGAGGAGGGGGATAAAGTTGATGGTTCGATGGGAACAGAAGATGACATCATCCTCACGACTGACCAACCGAATCACGTTGAAGTAAGAAAATCAGGCAACGGTAGCCCAGCTCCAGAGGAAGGTTTAACACAGATTGTGGCAGCAACAACGAGGATAGATGATGAAGGGGCCAAAGAGACAGCGGTACCACTTACGTCAGCGAGTGGTCTGGAGAACTTAAGTGTGAGCAGAGGTTATGATGACGCTGCATGGGACCACCCAACTACATCTCTGGAAACTGTGACTCAGGAGCCTGGTACAACGATGCTGTTTGACATAACCAGCTTAAAAACGTCCACGTCAGAAACCTCTCTGATGGTCAGCCCCTCCAATCCCACTCTGTATGCAGAAACAAAAGAAACAACCGCCTACCCAGCACAATTAGCAACCACTGCACCGGCTCCAGATATCCTTACCGACGCATCGTCCCAAGAATTAGCTGAGCAAGAAAATCTAACCCAGGGCCTTGGAGAAAAGCCCGTCCCCACTTCTGAGCCGTGTGAGGGAGAGGATTGTCCCAAGTCCAGTAAAGGTGCTATCATAGCAGTAATTGTGATTCTTCTCTGCTTGTTACTGGCTGCAGCTGTACTGGCTGTGTGGTTTTTCAAAAAACGGCAGCAGAAAAATTCTGTCTATAAACTGAATGGAAGGTGTCAACCCAGACATCATTGCTACCACCACTACCACCACCAGCACATCGAAATGCAGAAAGTCTAAGCAGGGATCTTTTGGCAGAGATGCTAGGAATCCGAAGAAAAACATATTGATGCTAGAAGGATGACATGACTCATGGATGCTAAAATCCAGCAGTGCAGAAAGCAGAAGAAAAAAAAGAATGCTAAAAGAACGTAGAAGACAAACTATTTCATCCTTTCAAAATCAGTTTAGCATATTTGACCTTTCAGAGCTAAAGAATATATACGTTTTTATCACAGGGGTCTTCTGGAGACATCAGCAGGACACGGCGTGCTTGGTAGTACATCTACAATTTGTTCCGCTTCTACATTTTGCTCCTATTAATAATAAATTAATTGATTAATTTCTGCGTTACCTGGTTATATAATGTAATGGCAGGGCTGGTCAGGCCTTCTTGGTCTATTCTCAGTGGAAGAGGGAAAGAAGGAGGGAAGGAAAGGAGAAGAATGTTTTTGGAGCAACCACACATTTGGTGTTTGTTCCTTTTTTTAGAACCTGCCCAGGCTGGTCAGAATAAGCCACCGTAACAAATTATTACCTGACGTGTCTTAAAAAGAAAAACTATTTGCTACCATACTTTAATGGATAGTATTGCAATGATTACTAAGGTACTTTTATTCAGTGTTGTGAATTTAACAAGCCACAAATGTTGGAACATTATGCTATTTTTCTGGAAGGTGTTCTTTTAGCCTGAGTGAAGAAATGCCATTCTTAAACTAATCTTTTTCTAGAAACGATGTCTCCCTGGACTTCAGAGAATACTGTAAGTGCCATTCTTCCTTGAGTATCTGCAGGAGAGGAGTCAGAGCACCTTTGATTCCAGGTGTTATGATGAATAGCCTCTTATTACAGAGCCAAACAGCAATGAAGCACTTTCCAGGGGAACCATATTTAAAGTCGGCTGCTTTTCTGAACATGATACCAATTGACCAAGATACTGAATTTTAATTCACAGCCAGTAGTACCTCTGGCAGCTGAAGCCATGTATAATGCTTCTGCCATATGAACTCCGTGGAAGGACTGATTTTCACCATTCTGGTCTCTTGTCAGCTGGAGGGCTGTCTGGGATGAACATTGGCTATGGGAGATGGGTATCCATTTTGAATGCTGCTTATTGTGGTTTTAAAGATAAAGTATATTCGGGAAAGAGAGAAATTGCATCCAGTTGATGATAAAATGCAAACACTTGGCTCTTAGAGTGGGTGTTGGTGTAAAAACACAGAGGCTTTTCCAACAGCATGTTCCATTTCCAACAGTTCTGGAAATAAACAGAGGGAGAGGGGAGGATGTTTTCTAGAATCCCTTAACATAGTTCTGATGAGTTTAGTACAAAATACTCTTCCTTGCCTTTCTGAATGAACAGGAGAAAGACTGGCAACTGTGAATAATCTGCAGGTCAGAAATAAATTCATTTGCCACTCTATTGTACAGCCTTAGCCAAAATACGCCAGTAGTTCAACACATCAAAATATTGGAGTAAGAAAAGGTGACTGGGTGGAGTTCATCTGGTTTTATGTTCAGGCTTGAGTGACAGTAGTAACCATCTCCAGCTCCATGGAAGGTAGACTTTATGAAATGGAGTGCAGAATTGGGCCGATCGTAGGTACAGCCATCAGTCTCGGTGCTGGTAAGGAAAACAAAGCATTGTTAGATGACGGCTTATGTTATCTTGGCGAATTTGACCTCAGAGTGGTAAGAGTTGAATCTAATTGCCTGGCAAGAGCCACAGTAAATAAAGAAGGACGGAAACTGTACAGATTTGTAAATATTGTCTTCTCTGACGTATGCATGACTCTATGCTTTTGATGCATTCTAGACTATGAAATAACCTAGAATTTCTGTTGTAAACTATTTTTTTATGCAGTAACATTTTAAAAAAACAACACACAATGGATTTCGCACTAAGTAACTTTATGGAGACTGTTAACTCAACTAAAACATACCGTCTGTAATCTCATGGAAATATGCTGAAAAATAAACACAGGAACATCCATTAAAAATTTTGTTTAACTGAAAGGTACAAGTACGTGTTACAGTTCTGTGTAGCATCATTCAAAATGAAAAGTCAATACTACTTGGCTCTGAACATCTGAAAATGAGACTCAAAATATAACAAACAAATTGTACAGGGATCTTATTTGATATTTAGAAATACTTGTTATTCATGAACCAGAAGGAAATGTACATTAACGTAATGTTTTGGAGGTATTTAAATAAAAATCGAATCACAAAAAAAAGGAAAGGAAGTGCTTGTGTGTCTTCTTGTGCAAATCATCCAGTTTGCCCACATTTATGGAGAAAAGATAGACCTGTCACTTGGATAATCCTCGTAGAAGACACTTTGGATACTAAAAAAATTAGCTGCAAAGTGTTTAGCTTAGGCTGCCAGCCCAGTTCTGCTTCAGAAGACCATCTACCCCCTTTGCAGCAGCATCTGTTTGTACTCATGGTTTTCAGTTTACCAGAACGATTCAGGGAGTTTGGGAAAACTAATAAACAGATGGGGATAAACAGCCCATGAATGATACATTTGACTTAGACCTCCTTTTGTGTGCGAAACTTGGTTAATCAAAGACAGTAGGGACGGCAAACAAAAAAATATGGTACAGTAAATACAAAATATGAAGATGATAAGGTCAAAATGCAGTCGGGGATGAGTTACTTATTACAGCAATTAAGAGCTGAAAGTGCCAGCTGTAGGTTGAAATTAGGAAAGAAAAAAGGAAAGGGGGAAATATCAGGAGTGATTTTGTGATGGTGACATCCAGTCATTAAGAGACTGATCTGTTGCTCTGTGATAAAAGTCATGTCCTCTTCTAGGGAAGCCACGTGTTCCAACAGGATGGCCAGATGGCTGGTGTTTTAAGACTGAGACACGATCTCCCTTTCCCCTCCTTTCCTTTATTAACAACTGCCTATTAACTGGGCCCCCATCTCATACAGACCGTGTGTTGCTGCGTCTGGGCAGAGCCCTGCACAGATTTGCTGCCAGGCAGGCTGAGCAGTGACGCTGTGGGCCACGACAGCGAAGCTGCTGGCAGCGTTCGGGGCTCAGGCCCTCGCAACCAAAAGGTGTTTGCTCCCCTTTGTACGGAAACACTGGGATCGTGGCTTTTAGGTATTCGGGAAGTTCTCAGGCTGAAATCCCCTCAGTTTCTGTGCTTGTCCTTGCATTTGCCGGCTAGATGACAATATATGGTTTACTGTGTTGTGCTGCCTTATTGCATACTGTACCTCAAAAGCTGTTATGTTGGGGATTTGTTGCCGCAGGCATTGAAGCCAACACAGATTGATTTTTTTTCTTCAGTGAAAAGAATTTACGGGGTTTTTTTATATATATAAATATATCCAATATATCCAATAATCCAAATGCAAAGACACAACATAATTATGTAGCTGTGAAAGATCAGAATATGTGGCTATGAATGACCATTGTAAAAATCAGAAATCATTAGATAATTTTAAGACTTGGCAAACTACAGGGTTACCACCAGCTCAGGATAACACTTAAATGTTTAAGCCCTTTTCAGATAAGTGATAGTGAGAATGGGGCAAAGGTGGAAAGACCCATTTTTTTTTCTTTAAAGTTAGCAGTCACATAAAGTTACACCTTTGACCCCCCATATTCCCACTTGAAAGTAAGCCTCTTCCATTACTTTGCAAAAGAATTAATCGGGAAAAAAGCATATTTATTGCTTCGTGCCACTTAAAAGGCCTACCCATGAGATACATCAAAGGGAAGAAAAAGTTAAAAATAATCAAAGAAACCTTAGAAAGTTTTGCTACAGAAAAGGTTAGCATTTATAAGTTTAAAAATTCAGAAGTCTCTACAGAATTTAGTTTCCATATATCATCGGTACTCTAAGGAGAGAGAAGAGGGGAGGGAAGAGAGATGGGTGTCTAAACCACTGCATATTTCCTTGCCAAAAATAAATAAATAATAAAGGTATCTATTTATTTTAATATTTTTTCCTAGGCACTGAAGAGGACTTAAGATACAAACCCCTGATTTGCTGGGGTGTGCAACCCAACTTACTTTGGCTATTTCTTACTTAACTTCTTTTTTGTATATAGCTTAAACTCTCCACACTAGGTCATTCAAGTCTTGAGTCACTAGGAAAAAGAAGTTGCTGTTTAAAGTATGGCAGACAACCAAAAGTTCAGACAGCTGCAATGAAGGATTAGTTGTGGGTTTTTCTCACTGCCTTGCTACAAACTGCATCACAGCTCTATGTTCAAACATTATTAAATGGGAATGTTTTCTCTGGCATGGACTACTTCTCCCCACAGTTTAAGTATTGAATTTTTTTAACTGAAGTAGCTTTGGTTTACAGCTCACATTAGAACTTAAAAACATATTTCCATAGTAGCTGGCATATGCAGGCAACTGTTTATTCTCAGTACCAGCCATAATAAACACTTGTACTTTTATAATCCAACAAATCTTTGTCTAATCACAACTCCGTTTCAGAGCTGTAAAATTTGCATGCTATATAAACCATTTTTCATTAAGATTCTCTAGAAATTGAAAGATTTTCTAAGTCTGCCATCATTATCAATAGAGACCAATAATTCACTGTAAGAGATGTGAAGATACACGGTGGGTTTACCAGCAACGGTCTATTGAGAAAAAGCTTTGTAAAGCAGGACACGCTCTAGGATTTTTAGAGGAACAGACTGTCGTGAGGAGACCCACCTTTAATTCTACCTCGAACCTACTCTGGCAAGCATGAAGAAATGGCACCTCCTTGGTCGGACAGGCTTTCCAGGTGAATCAAGAACAGCATCCGACTAACTTTCAGGTTTATATTTTAGCATTCCAAAGCAGCAAAGCTCTGGAAAAGAGAGCAATTTGAACTTGCTTTTGGCTCACGCCTCGTCAACAGAAGTAATGAAGGTCTGCTTGCAGAATCACTACAGTGAACGAAGGAGCCCAGCAGGACATCTGAATTCCCGTTGAATATACCAGAACTGATCCTAAAAGTATTTGTTTTTCATAGCTGACTTTACTGGCTATCAGAATCACTGAGACACAGAAGTACGGAGCCTGCGACACTGTTTTATGGGAACAGAATTAAACTTTGAGGAGAAAAATCACTACTACCCTTCTTCCTTTTTTAATGAATATTGCTATTTATGAGGATGAATTAGCAAGAAGCCAGTAATACATGAAGAATTACTATCAGTAAGAGCAGGCATTAATTTGAAAAAGGTCACATAATTAGCACAGTCTGTCAGATACAGTGATTTCCAACCTGTGAATCTCCTCCCTTGCCCAAGCTTTGGTTCTTACTCAAGATTGTCCTGACAGCCAGCTGTTGTGTTCTTCACGTAACCGAATATCCACTTCAGTGCACCAGCCTTTGTGATTCAGTTTAGCCTTCAGCTTTCAAGCAGCTCCCCATCATGCAGGACCCCATCCAACAAGGGATGAAGCACAGGACTCGCGTTGCCTGCAGACGCTTGTGCCTGCCATCTGCCAGAAGATGGGCTTCACCCACCGTTCACCTCCAAGTGGTGACGGACTGACGTGCTCAGAATTATTGCAGACTTGCTTGTGGGCAGCAACGGAGGATCAGAGGCCAACAGCAGCTACCCAAATAGCCAACTTTGTTACTAGAGACATGAGCAATTATTAAAAGGAATAATTGTACAGCTCTACAACAAGCAATACTACTGAGGTCAGTATGAATTTCAGCTCCAGGGTCAGCAGACACATGGCACCGATGCTGCGGTCAAGGCAGTCACATGAACACAGCGGCTTCAACAAAATGACGCTTCCCTGAGCATCAGCATCATACTGTAAGCCTTGTCAAAAAAAAAAAAAAGAAAACAGAGACAAAATCTAAATATCACATCAGGTTAGGCACAAGCTGCTACCATCTGAGGCAGACCACTCACAACTGCAAGAATTTGGGGTGGCATAAGGGAGGCAAGAACCATATTCCTGCAGCCTCCCAAGAAGAGCTGGCAGGATCAGAGAAGTGGAAGAAAAGACACTAATTTATTGCAGTCACATGTAAATGTTGGCATTTAACAATAGCAGCAGCAAAAGAAAAATCAGTTGAAAGAACCTGAGAATGCTGAAAAAAGCCACAATAAATACTGAACTGGAAGAGGAGCTATTTCTCATTAGAGAAGAACAAGGGTTTGAGAACTACTTGTACTTATTAAGATTGAACTGGCTTGGGACCATATGTAGTGGAAATTAAGAAAGCCAGAAAAAAATCCATAGACATTTGAACAAAAGGAAAAAGGGATCACAGTACCATTTCAGGAGGCCGCAAGTGTATCAGTTGCCTTCTCAAGTTAAATGGAACAGTAAAGGACATCAGACTTACTTAATGTAGGCTTAAGAAAAATAAATCATTGGCTAATGGACATCTTGGTAAATCATGAAATCTCCGAGAAGGCACAAAGGCAGGGGATTTTAGCTCTAAGGTTGAGAGCTGACAAAATGACTGAACATGAAAAGAGATCAGCTATGGAAGCCTTAAAGGCAGAATCACAAGCTTACCAGAGAATTGATAATGCCTGAGAGACTAGCAGTAGTTGAGTAACTGTTTGATGAAGAGGAAAAATTAGGGTTCACAGGCACTAAATATATCCCCAGTGTAAGCCATGGAAGTCAAATGAATCACAAAACAGGTTAACACTGGTGCTCACTGTTTTACTGGTGGAATGAAAATATTCCGGTATTTTACCACATACTTTGTTCTTTAAAAAAGATTATAGCAATCTCTGACAACTAGTGCTGGAGAGGGGAAGGGAGTTCTTTAACTGGAAAGAAAGAAGTCTGGGTGGCAAAGCAAAAAGATCCTGGAACTGATTTTCTGTTGTCTCATACCTACTGTAGTCTGTTACTTGCTGCACCAACAGGCAAAATCCAGTTACAAGTTTTATGCACGTGTTATTTCCGCACAAGACGCATAGTTATGGAAAACCTGAGGCCCAGAAACTTGAATTACAGGCACCTCTCTTGGAAGTCTTTAAGGTTTTGCATTGCAGTACCTACAGACAGCACACAAGAGCTGGGGCACCACAGAAACAAAAGGAAGGACAATAGTCGGTGCTTGGCAGAGCTCCTAAGTCAGTTTGGTAAATGGTGACAAGAAAGAAGTGAACTAAAAATGTTGTAAAACAAAAGCAAGGTAGGTGGATACATCAACCTCCAACCAGCTCCATGCCCTTTCCTTAATGGCAGGATTTCTGGATTCAAAAGCTAGAGCATCAAAGATGATGTTATTTAGGCGTATGATCTTATCATCAGTGCCTGAGTTCCTGAGGAGGAAATGCGGAGTTGTCCTATGCAGGTTGGAAAGCAGAAGGATAAAAGAGGCCTCCAGAGCAGTAACCTCTCCCTTGAGCATGCACACACCTCCGGCAAGAGACAACTAACTGGAGAAGCTACGCCTGCTGCGTATTGTATTACATGTATTTCATGGGGAAGTGATGGTTTACAATCAACTGCTTGTAAGTTTTAAAAGCAAAGTTAAATTCTTACATAAAATTACAATACATGGAGTGCTAATACTGTGTGGAACAAAAAAAATCGCAAGGAAATCTGATACACCCTCTGTATGTCCAAGACATACAGCAAGCCAGATTCTGGTCCCGTTACCACAAGTGGAGCTGGGTGAACCTCCTAAAGTTAAAAGGCTCTTGGTAGATTTTCATTTTGAGAATAAAACAGTCTGCCCATTGGCTTCAGCGGATTAGTTGTGATTTATATTAAAGAAACTAAAAAACCAATCTGACTTACCAAACGTCTTTCACACACAACTTTAACATTTTAAAATGTTTCATTGCTGTCACAGGTCGGAGGACACTTAAACCTGATCCTGTGGATTCCCCTTCTTCTCTGTAGACGCTCAATAGTGTAGACACCACACTTCTAATAGCATACACAAGCCACAGCAGCAACAACTCGGCAAGGTAGTGTAGATCGTGTTTAGCCTATTCAAAAACCTAAAGCAGATTTTGGTTTTGCAATTCACTTCCATTCAGCTGAATTAGGGCTCAGTCCTAAAAGCACTGAATGCTCTTGTCTCCCCTTGATGTAAGCGGGATGAAACCACTTGCAGGACTTGATCCTTACGAACAGAAGAGAAAAGCAAAGGATGAAATCCTCAATCCTCCTGCAAGGTCAATGGGATTTCTGCTCTTCAGTAGTCTTGTGCGCTAATTCATGACTCCTCTCTAAGGCAGCATTTTTGGGGCCTTCAAAATACTTCTGTATCGGATTCTACCGTAAAGTTAATAAAAATGTCAGGAATTCACAGGCAAATATTTTTCATGATTCCACTTAAAATCGCCTCAGTGTCCGCCAGCAGTTACTTCTGGATGAAAACTGTGCAGATAGTCCCACCAGACTAAAAAAAAACCAAGCAAACTGTTTTCCACAGAAGAGAACACTAAATACATCAATCATAATTATTTTATACAAGATTGGCCTCACCTCACACAGGAACCACACGCTGTTTCAAGGGTAAGAATTGGTAGGAAGAAGGAATTATTTACTATTCAGTTCTAAGAGACCTCAGTTTCGCATCATGGAATTTAATTTAGTTTTTTAAGAAAGATCAACACTGCTTACAGAATTCTTGAAGCAATTTTTACAAGATCACTAGTTGTGCTTTGCTAATCATCTTACTTAAATGTATCTTAACATCTTTTAGGTGCACTGGGATTCAGTATCACTTTATTCAACATCACAGAAAAAGACATATATAAATAGTACAATACATAGCTCAGAAAGTCTAGAGGAACTATTATGTCTTCTGTGGTTCATAACCTGACAAAAGTTCTTCGGAATGTAGCCGTACTGTTATAACTTAGTAGAACAGCACTGAAATGAGCAACCTTAGTGTTAGCCCAGAAAATACAAATAGTCTGTTTTGTTACGTTTGTGTAAAGGAAATAAAGCTCGAGGGAAACCCATATGCACCAATTCTGTAAATGCACCGTGAAAAGCCATGCCCACGGAAGAGTCAGTGCAGCATGGAAGTGAGCTTTCATGAGTGGATCTTGTGACATAAGGTGGAGCTTAAAGGAGCAGCTTTGAGGTATATCTAACTGGAACTACAGGTGACCAAAAACAATAGTAAGGAGCAATGGTGAGTCTTCACTCTTGTAAAATACTTCGTGGTGATTTCACTCATTAGGATTCCTTCTTGTCCTCCACTTCTAACAGCTCATCAAGGAATTCCACAACTTCACCCTAGAAAGGATTAAATTTAACAGAAACAAGTTAACCTTGTACTGCAAAATCAGTAGAAAATGTTAACTATTGCAATCAAAACATAAACTGTCATAATAGGTGCCTAAATATTTTGTAACACTCTTCATACAGAAGCTAGCACAACAAGCCTATAAAAATGCAAGTAAATGGCCCATACAGAGGTAGCACAAGTACTTGCAGTGACATACAGACCTTACAAGAAGGAAATGTTACACCACAGTAAATCCTCTTGTACTTTTTCAGGTATTTATATAGACAATGAAACCCTCAAACTTAGAAAGTAGAGGCAAAAATGTTTAAGGCATTAAATTAGGAAATTGTTAAAATACCATAAAACATTAAAGAATTTTAGAAAGCTTCAAAAGTCAAAGCGTCTGTAGAACCGTAGCTTTGACATCGCATCTGCCTGCTCTAACCGTTTACGTCCCCCGTGACACCCTTCAACACACACCTCCATTTTCAACCACAGGTCTTCACATGCCATGCTTCAGTGTGCCAAAATGTCAAGAACCAGAGATATCAGAATGTTTTCCATACTAGAAACAAATACATTGGGTTTAGATTCAGACCAGAAAATACTGTATTTACAAGCTCCACTCTGCTCATACAGGGTACCGACACAACATGGCAATCTAACTTTATTTAAACTACTCCTAACCGAGTTCAGTCATACACCATAGTTAAACGTCTTCCTGCATTCAAGCCTGAGTACTTTGGGATGATAAAGCCCCACTGGCTGGAATTTACTGCCTTGTCAACCAAGCTACAGTAACTGAGCTAAAACCTGTGGTAATCACTTTCAGCCCAAGGTAACACCTTCAGTAGTGGAAAGCAAGGAGCTAACAGTGAATGAGCAGCAGCATCTCAGACTACTGAAAACTGACTGTAGCAGCCCATCTGCTGGTCCCCTCAGAAACACTACTATTTTCCAGTTTGCCTTCCATGCACAGTTCAGAAACAACACTGCCTGAGATGGGAGACCCCGTGGGAATGCCGGTGCTTATTTTCACTGTTTGATACAACTCAAAATACTGAGCTGGAAGAGAGATGTGGATGCTTAACGTTACATTTCCAACCTTTTATTCTAAGAACTACAGTGTTCTGTTGAACTGTTTTAACTGGGTTTTTTTTAAACTTTCCTGTCCCTCCTTTCTTGACATAAACCTATGTTCTAAAAAGGTCTTAAGATGATACTTAGGTTTTTTTCCAAAACAAATCATTACTTTCTGATAGGAAAATACTCTGCTGGAAAATATGATCAGCTCTTACTCACCCTCATGTTGAAAATAATGAGAATTTATAACAGTTATTTTGAAAGCAAGTCATCCTTGCTTGGATGCTCATTCTCCCTCTTCCCTTCACCCCCCCATTCCAAGTCTTTGTGAACTGTATTAGGCTTCTGAGTCTGCTCAATGAAGACTGCAAACAGCATTTTACAATCCTAATTAAATTTCAAGCACGTTTTTGTCTAGAAAGGTGTTCCTTAGGAAGGCAGCATCTTCCAGACACACGCAGTTTGAGACACGGAACTTTACAGTTTTCTATTCTGGAGAGGAAAGGGCATTAAAACCTCTGTCAGTGAAAATAATAAAAGGAAATGGAGATTTTTTTGTCTATTTTGTACACAACAACTGTATTATGGATATGGTGATTAAAAATATTAACCTCACATTTTTCAGAAGTGCGATTAGCAAGCAGAGAAATAATGAGAACCAAGCAAACAAAAAAATAAAAGTGGGAGGAAAGCTGGCTGAAATAACTGCTGCTCTTGTTCCCTGCTTCATAGTTCCATCTCAAAAGACTGCTGAGTTTTTGCAACTATGAAGTGGTTGTAGCAAGTCCTGAAGGATGGCAATTTATTTTGCTTTGAATTTGTTCAAAGCATCTAAGTATCCAATTCAATAAAACACAAGAAAAAATGCCAGCACTTTCATATTCCCTACTTGTCTTCCTGGTTGCAGGAAATATGGCAATTGGAAAACAGGAATTTGGCATTTCTGCACGTTTTCCTTTGTTAGAAGTATTTTGATTGCCTAAGGAGCCCAACTGTGGGAGGAACTCAATACCACTTCACAAATGCACACGAAGAAAATAGCCACTAGGTCCAACAGTCACTCTGCAAGCACTCCTACAGAAATGGAGGCACAGAGGACTTCAGGTCAAGTTTTATAGCAGGATCCTAAAACTGTGGGCACAAGCATTTGGGTGCCTCTTGAAGGACTGCAGACAGGCAGGTCCCATTGACTCTGAAGAGAGTTATGAGACTGGGAGTACAGGTGTCCACTACAGGGCTCCCAGATCTAATTCAGACTGTGTTCTTTTTACACCTCAGGAACATAGTTTAATGAAAGAATAACAGATATTAAAAAGGATTTCCCTCCTCGGTCTACCTGCAAAGGCAACCCTCAAAAGGTAAGAGTCTGAGAGGCAGGGTGAAAGGCATAAACATTTGACTGGACAACCCAGAATTAAGTATAAGGAAGAGATGGGGATTTCAATATTGTACCTTTAGTGACTCTACCACACGGGAAATTAATTTGTATTATTGTCACGCTCATCGCCAAGATAGGATATTTCAGAGGACGCAGAAGATCCAGACAGAATTCAGGATTTTTAATTCTGGTTATGTTTTCAAATCCAGAAACACATAAGAAGCCTGAGTTTTAAATGGAAAAGGATATTAAAAGCAACGGTATTTGAAACAAAATTGACCTCTAAAGGAAAGCATGACAGAAGCTGTTGTGTTCTAATGAGAAGTACTGGGGATCAAGAGAGATTGAAGTATGGCAAAAATACAAAAATAGTTGCTGAAACAATATGCATGCAGAAAACAATGCTGTAATGCAACTGAATAATTGCGTGGATGTTGGTTATTTTTGAAAAGGCAAAACCTCCAAATTACAGTTAAATACAAACAAAACCCGTAGTTAAAATACTGTTGCTTGTGCATTCACAATCAGAACGTAAAACATTGGCAAGTTGTCCACAGTGGGTTGGCAGCCTAATGAAAACGCTCTAACGGTACATCAGAAGAGCTGATCACATTGTCACCCTAGCAGCTATGACCAGGTTGATCGTTGTCCTTGCCCCATTAGCACTCACTTGACACTGGATCAGGCATTTTGCATGACTGAAGTCAGCAAATATTTCACGGGTGTTCATTCCAGGGAAAAAGCCACCTGCCTGCTGGTATCTAATAACTTCATGCTGGCCTGCAGATCTGGATTCTGAAATGATTCTCTCATACGATTTAAGCATTCCGTGTGACAGAGTTCCTCCCGTTATCTGGTATCCTCTTTGGCTCCTACCTACCTTAAATAGGAAGGACATCAAAGTCAGCTGCAAACCTGTAATTCTTTCTGCTGCCAGGTACTTGAGGGGACAACAGCCACCCAGCTCTAATGCAGGTGACATAAATATGCTGCTCAGCCACAGTGCTGATGTAAATCAGAGTTGAGCAACATATGGCCCAAAGCCTGACGTAGCTGTCTGGCTGGTAGCTAGTAAATCAGTATGTGAAGTCTGACTAAGCTCAGGGAAGAGAAGGGTTTGCTGCCAGACCAGTACATGTCTGATAGTTAGGCAGCCAACAACTGGAAAGTACGCACATGTGGGCTGCTTGGTCAGCTGCAGTGAAGCACGTCCTCATTAGCAAGCTGGCCCTCAGTCCACAGTCATTGCCTGTGGGTTTGCACCGGAGGGCAGGTACGCGCGGCAGGTATGACCTCCTTCCCTGTGCTACCAACCTCTTCCCTCTCCCAGTGCAGGGACAGTCCGTGGAAAGTGGGAGTGATGGAGCAAGGACGTATGGGAAAAGATGGGACAGGTATAGAGGCACGATATCAAAGACCAGAAGGAGAACACCCCTGGGCTGGTGCGAGTGGTAGGAAGAATCAGAGGAGTTGAGCTGATCAACTGGAGCCTCTAATTATCTGTCAGATATGCAAATTGAGCACCCTTGGCTTACGTTAACAACTGAACAGAGGCACAAACAGAAAGAACAAGTTTTATACCACAGTAAGTCATTCAAGAAGGCTTTACAGAGTGTACGTGAGTTGGTGAACTATAATAAAAAATAATTTTAAAACTGAGTTCTTGATCAATGCTGAATAAGCTAACCCAGGCTAGTGAGATTGGTGCATTATTGTAAGTGAAGCTGGAGCATTTGAAAAAATAAGTCCTAAAAAGGACAAAAATGCAGAACTCCTCACTTCTTATGCCACAAGCTGAGTGTCCAAGACCAAGGTACACATTGGGCCAGGGACTGTTGCTGGCCCTTCCTTATGCAATATTAAGTGCCGCATTCACATGCAGAAATCACAACCTTTTAGAAGAAACATCTGTACTTTGCAGATTCTTAGCCAGCTATTAAAATAAACAACAAAGAGGAAAAGTTACCAATACATGGCTCAGTTATGGCCCACTGGAGACTGATGGTCCAGCACCAACTTTTCTTTTGACAGCAGCATTTAAAAATAGTAGCAAGCAGTGACAGCTGTGCGGCTCACTGACAGACTCCCATGCTTTGCCATTGGTTGCAAAGACTAAGCATTGCCTTCTGTGTAGCAAATATTAATCATTCACGGGACCTTGCCTCCACCTACAATCTGTTCTGTCCTTTCTTAGTGTGGACTGGAAAAGTTTTGGGAAAAAATAAGCTTTCTTGCAATAACCCACACTTTCCATGCACATCTGCTGATGGCCTTTTCTATAGGGATTCCATACGCACTGCAGTGGGATAGCCTATTCCTCAGGGAAGTAACAGAAAATATTAAAATAATAGTCTTTTAGAATGAATTAAGATCTACAGAAAAATATTGTTATAGACATGCTTTCATGTATGATTATCAGTGAATGAATAAGAAACAGCCTTTATCCTAACTCATCCAACAAAGAGACAATACACAGAGTGAGAAGAATTGGCTGGATCTTTGTTTCCTTATGATCTATGACCTAGAAGGAAAATATTTATCCCACAAAATGTCCCCCGGCTGTCCTTCACAGCAAAAATTCAGATTTTGCTAAAGTTCAAAGATCTTAATGACTGGAAACTTGAGTTCAACAGTGAGAATAACAGATCTGATTCCCTTATGTGTTGGGTGTAGGTGGCAAGGCTGGGGTAGTGGGAAGGGTTGCAGGGATGGCCTCTGTGAGGAGATGTCAGGGCTGCCCTGTAACTAACGAATAATTGTCCTGTAACTGCCCTGGTAACTAATTTGGGTAACTAATGGGAGTAGTGACAAAGGGTAAGGTTATGAAAAATAGCTGATTTTGTTCAAGGACGAATAACCATCTTGCAAGAGTGAAGACAAAGGTTGAATATGGACGACTGTGGAGGATACATGCTCCCTGGGCCTGACAGAGCCCACAAGCGCACACCACACAGCCCACCGGCCAGTGATATTTGTGGGGGGGATGACACATTATTTCGGGATAACAGTAAGACATGTGTCAATGGGGGGCTCAGCCTGAAAGGTTTATTCAGCCTTTGACCAAGAGAAAGTTCCTTGATCTAACCTTCAGTTAAAACACGAGAGTTCACTGTAACCACCTCAAAGCCCTCCCAGATCCTCCACAAGCAGTACAGACCAGGCTGGACATTCCTTACATTCTAGCAGGGGAAAAAAATCCCTCAATTCTTTGTGCAGAAAAATTACTTGGCCCTTAACTTGTTTATTTTTCAGATACTTAGTCCACAGTGTGACCCACTGTCACATGCTTTTAGGTTTTTTTTTTTCCCCAATATTAAAAGAGCTTAGTTGTTCTTTACATGTATGTTAACTACTTTCTCAAATATTTTTTCATTTCATTTTTAATGATATATTCTGAACACGTAACTGTTCGCTTCCCATATACCATGGGAGATTGCAGTACACTGCAGTTATTACAACAGTATTTTACAGTAATCCAGTAAATATGCTTTCCTCTTAACATTTTTATACTGCCTATAAAACACGAGTCAACCCAGTTTCAGAGCAACTTTAACATTGCTTCTAGTGGCTTTGTTTCTGAGCTCTACTTATGCTCTCTTGCCTGCTTTATGCTGCACACAGAAGCTGAAGAAAACCTCGGCAGGTAAAAATTCCTCCTAATGCCAGTACCTGCAACTTGAGGACATCCTGCCATCTAAGCCCAACCATGCTTGCAGCTTCCCACGGTAGGTGGTTTAAATGGCAGGAGGAACACTTTTTGACCAAGATGCACATCCAACAGTAAAGAACCAAGAAGGGAAAGCAAGAAGCTGCTGGAGAGCCAGCCACATGTGCAGCATCTCCACTAGGACACGAGGATGAAAAAAAAAAAAATCTCCTTTTCTTTTTTCTTTAAAGAAGTGTATGTTGAACAGGGAACAAACCAATACCAATTAGCTGTCAACTCTCTCTGAAACAGCTGTCACCAGCTCTTCTCAGTGTAGCGGTGCTGTTGTAGCCGTGTTCATCTGAGGTTGCAGGCAGGGCAGGGTTTACAGGTCTGCAGTTACCACTTGCTGTTACAAGTGCACTTGTATACATCATTTGAACATATGCAAAAAGTGAGTTAATAAAGCTGAAAATATGTTCTCAGTGATTCCTGAACAGAAAAATAGGCTGAATTCAGATTATTATTTGCTATCAGTACTCCCCCGGGCCCTCATGCTTTGATGCTCTTCCGTATGTTCTCTTTCCACCGGTCACATGAGTTCAACACTTATTCTCCTTTGCATCACACTTAGGAATGGAGCATTTGAATTTCAGCTACTATACAAACGGACACACACATTATATACAAACAAAAAGAACGAGATGCCAAAAAAGTGGGACAAAGCTGCCAACAGTTTTCCACCTACTGATTAAGTGCCGACAGAAAAATCACATTACAGGATCATCCCAGCCAAATACTTGTGGTTCTTATGAAATTTAGAACAGCTAAGTAGCTATCCCTGAAAAATAATTCCTCAAGAACATTGATTTCCTGGGCCAGAAACATGTCTCGTACAATTAGTGTAGAGCTGAAGTTATATCTACACTAGCTGAGTATCTGGCTCTTAACAGCATTTGTTTGCTATTTAGAACTGTGCAATACTAGCTGTACCTATTATAGACTCTAAGCACTACATATCTGAAGAGAAATCACAAAGCTTGACTATGCGTGGCTAACTAAGATGACAACACTGTAATGTTCTTTTAACTTCACTGTGGAAAATGGTAAGGATATTTAATAATAATTACTTTAAAGAAAAAGTAATTTGTAGCTAGTTGGCGCTAATATTCTCTGTCACCTCTACTGTATTAAATGTTTGAACTACAGTTTTTAATTTCCTTGTGGAAAAACATTAATAAAGTAACATGAACAGGACAGTATTTCTTGTAGTAACATATGCAAAAATCATTACTGCATGTTCCAGCCTCTGCAATTACTGCAATGTATTATTGGAAGAAGCCACATGTTCTCACTCACTTTGCTAATGAGATTTAAAAAGACACATGGATGGTCTGGGATATGGGAGCACTGAGAAGTCTGAATAAAGTGAGATTCTCCACTTGGGAATAATGACACATTTGCATAGGAAGAGATCCTTTTGCCACATCAATCCTTTTGCTTCGTTCAAGGAAAGAGAATTATTTTTTTCTGCAGATTATTTTATGGGCTTGTTGGCCCACAAGCAACTTCACAGACAGCAAACATGGACCACAGAAACTCACAAAAGGTATGGCCTATGGCCTGAGAAGCACATGGTTTAAATAAAGTGCACTAAAAGGAGAGCTTGCCTCCATCCTTAACAATTTTTAATAAAGCTTTTACTATAACACCTTATCTGGGTTTTTCATCAGTTTTCAGCATTCCTATGGAATAAACTTTTCTATCTGTGCCAGGAGAAATATTAAAAAAAAAATAAAATTCCACTTGCACTATGAGACCCTGCCCATACAGCAGAAACTGCAAGGTAGCGATTTTACCTTTGTGCTATTCCTGCTCTGTCTGGACTCCCTGGAAGGCTCCTACAGCCAAAGATAAGTTCTGGTAGCCAGGGATTTATGAGTTCACTACCAAAAGCTTGAGCCAAGCCAGAGGCATGGACAGCCTCCATCCCTCCCAGGTTCTTCAGCCCTAGGAAAGGAGGGCACAGAAGCCCTTCAGCTTTTCCATGGGAGAGGAGAATGGTAACTTTCCTAATATGATCAGAGCGTGGGGTAGGAATATCTGTGGCATAACCAGGCCCAGTAATTTTGGGTGTTTAACCCAAACATATAATCCAGTGTAACACGACTTCCTCATCACTTCCTCAAAAGTTTAATTGATGTTTCCACTGTACTTCCCTCCTGCAAATGGCAAGGTCATTTATAATTGCACTGGTGAAACGGGCTACAGGAATGAATGCCAGCAAACGAATGCTTTTTTATTCTATACACAGTGCTTGAGGCTGAAAATGGTTTCTATAATCCCTTCTTGTAAGAACACATGGGGAAAGCCCTCTCAATGAACTGCTTCTCCCTGTCGCTGCGTTTTGAAGCAGCAGGTATGAAAGAAAGAAAAAATGACAAATTAAGTTTATGCCTAACAAGTTATGCCAACGTTATTGGCAAAGCATAAACCAACAAGGGAATACAAAAAAGTGCTCAAGTATTTCACACCCTGCTGAAAATGCATACAGACCAGCCCTCATCTAAGCTTAACCTTACAACAAGCTTATTAAACTGTCTTTCATGGAGTTTTATCACAATGGAAAGTCTTCCTAAAGTCTGGTAACCTTGCAATGGAATTTTACGTATAGAGTTGTTTTCAGGTCACTAGCATACTGAAGGCAGCACAGACATGTTATTACTTCTCCACTATAAAATATTATCTCTCCCTATGTGCTGAGTAACATAAAAATTGCAAAGGTGATTTCATTTTTTAACATAAACCATCTTTCTCTCTTCTAACTACAAAAGACCTCAGCAGTGCTCATTTCAAGTCACTGCCCCATGCCATAACTGAACATAGCTCTTTGCCAATGCCAGCAATGAGCTATTCATCATTTGAAGAGTTTTTAAACCTTTAAATGAAAGGTTCTGAAAACAAAGCAAAACAAAAGGCAATCCAAAGCCTCCATGATTTATACTTTAATTTCAGCTGCGGGAGACAAAGAAAAGCCCTTTCAACAATTTAACTGCTTTTCTTGCACAAAAAATCCACTTTACATATTTCCAGTCTAATAGTAGTCATTATATGTTATTTGGCCATGAATTCCAACCATTTAAGAAGCGAGACTGGGTGACCAAAATGTTACTGTGCAGAAGAAAATAACAGATAACAAGACTTCCTTTTGACAAAAATTACAATTTAGGTGGTTACTTCTGGACAAAATTATAAGGAACTTTAAATCTAATTTAAACAACATTTCAGAAAAAAAGCCCAGAGAAACGTTGGGTTTAAATATACATATACTACTTCTCTGCCCCCTGGTGTTACAGCTTGCAAAGTGGATTTCTTTTTTGTGGGCTCAGTGCATCATATTTACCTTTGTGTTAATACTGTCCATATTTTTCTAAAAGGTACGTGACGTTCTTTGGGTCTGTTTCTTACATTCCATTTATCGAAGAAAAATTTATGATAAAATGGTCACAGTTACAAGAAGATTTTTCCATACTACGTAAATCCTGGAATTCCATCTATGCCTCATCTTCGCTTTAATGCGATTGCTGATTTTTTGACCACAATTTCCTTTCTAGAAAACTCACCTCATCATCATCCATCAGATGTTCCTTTGCAAATTCATACATTTCCAACTGGAGTGTGGTTATGTTGTGGTATCGAACTGCCTCCTATCAAAAAAACAAATTTTCTATGTTACTTTAGGGTGGCAAGACGGGAGCGTCATCCCATGTCACCTGAAACTATTCCAGCGAAGTCAGACCCAGACTTAGCAGAAGGTAGATCCTGGGGCGGGGGGGTG